>CM075881.1:1605865-1678365 GCA_038021265.1 Cyprinella venusta
TCGCGTTGGTCGAAGTCTCGTGGCCCTCTGTCAGGATCCAGAGTTTCAAGAAGATCGGAGGGGGTCAAAATTTCGGCCAAAAAAAAAATGACAGTGTTAACCCCTTATGTTTTTTTTTCAGGTCCAAATTTTGACCTTCGATATCTCGGCTCTGGAAGGGTCTAGAGCCTCAATTTTTGCGCGTTTGTCGAAGTCCTCGTGGCCCTCTGTCAGGATCCAGAGTTTCAAGAAGATCGGAGGGGGTCAAAATTTCGGCCAAAAAAAAAAAATGACAGTGTTACCCCCTTATGTTTTTTTTTCAGGTCCAAATTTTGACCTTCGATATCTCGGCTCTGGAAGGGTCTAGAGCCTCAATTTTTGCGCGTTGGTCGAAGTCTCGTGGCCCTCTGTCAGGATCCAGAGTTTCAAGAAGATCGGAGGGGGTCAAAATTTCGGCCAAAAAAAAAAATGACAGTGTTACCCCTTATGTTTTTTTTTTCAGGTCCAAATTTTGACCTTCGATATCTCGGCTCTGGAAGGGTCTAGAGCCCTCAATTTTTGCGCGTTGGTCGAAGTCTCGTGGCCCTCTGTCAGGATCCAGAGTTTCAAGAAGATCGGAGGGGGTCAAAATTTCGGCCAAAAAAAAAAATGACAGTGTTACCCCTTATGTTTTTTTTTCAGGTCCAAATTTTGACCTTCGATATCTCGGCTCTGGAAGGGTCTAGAGCCTCAATTTTTGCGCGTTGGTCGAAGTCTCGTGGCCCTCTGTCAGGATCCAGAGTTTCAAGAAGATCGGAGGGGGTCAAAATTTCGGCCAAAAAAAAAATGACAGTGTTACCCCTTATGTTTTTTTTTTCAGGTCCAAATTTTGACCTTCGATATCTCGGCTCTGGAAGGGTCTAGAGCCTCAATTTTTGCGCGTTGGTCGAAGTCTCGTGGCCCTCTGTCAGGATCCAGAGTTTCAAGAAGATCGGAGGGGGTCAAAATTTCGGCCAAAAAAAAAATGACAGTGTTACCCCTTATGTTTTTTTTTTCAGGTCCAAATTTTGACCTTCGATATCTCGGCTCTGGAAGGGTCTAGAGCCTCAATTTTTGCGCGTTGGTCGAAGTCTCGTGGCCCTCTGTCAGGATCCAGAGTTTCAAGAAGATCGGAGGGGGTCAAAATTTCGGCCAAAAAAAAAAATGACAGTGTTACCCCTTATGTTTTTTTTTCAGGTCCAAATTTTGACCTTCGATATCTCGGCTCTGGAAGGGTCTAGAGCCTCAATTTTTGCGCGTTGGTCGAAGTCTCGTGGCCCTCTGTCAGGATCCAGAGTTTCAAGAAGATCGGAGGGGGTCAAAATTTCGGCCAAAAAAAAAAATGACAGTGTTACCCCTTATGTTTTTTTTTCAGGTCCAAATTTTGACCTTCGATATCTCGGCTCTGGAAGGGTCTAGAGCCTCAATTTTTTGCGCGTTGGTCGAAGTCTCGTGGCCCTCTGTCAGGATCCAGAGTTTCAAGAAGATCGGAGGGGGTCAAAATTTCGGCCAAAAAAAAAAATGACAGTGTTACCCCTTATGTTTTTTTTTCAGGTCCAAATTTTGACCTTCGATATCTCGGCTCTGGAAGGGTCTAGAGCCTCAATTTTTGCGCGTTGGTCGAAGTCTCGTGGCCCTCTGTCAGGATCCAGAGTTTCAAGAAGATCGGAGGGGGTCAAAATTTCGGCCAAAAAAAAAAATGACAGTGTTACCCCTTATGTTTTTTTTTCAGGTCCAAATTTTGACCTTCGATATCTCGGCTCTGGAAGGGTCTAGAGCCTCAATTTTTGCGCGTTGGTCGAAGTCTCGTGGCCCTCTGTCAGGATCCAGAGTTTCAAGAAGATCGGAGGGGGGTCAAAATTTCGGCCAAAAAAAAAAAATGACAGTGTTACCCCTTATGTTTTTTTTTCAGGTCCAAATTTTGACCTTCGATATCTCGGCTCTGGAAGGGTCTAGAGCCTCAATTTTTGCGCGTTGGTCGAAGTCTCGTGGCCCTCTGTCAGGATCCAGAGTTTCAAGAAGATCGGAGGGGGTCAAAATTTCGGCCAAAAAAAAAAAATGACAGTGTTACCCCTTATGTTTTTTTTTCAGGTCCAAATTTTGACCTTCGATATCTCGGCTCTGGAAGGGTCTAGAGCCTCAATTTTTGCGCGTTGGTCGAAGTCTCGTGGCCCTCTGTCAGGATCCAGAGTTTCAAGAAGATCGGAGGGGGTCAAAATTTCGGCCAAAAAAAAAAATGACAGTGTTACCCCTTATGTTTTTTTTTCAGGTCCAAATTTTGACCTTCGATATCTCGGCTCTGGAAGGGTCTAGAGCCTCAATTTTTGCGCGTTGGTCGAAGTCTCGTGGCCCTCTGTCAGGATCCAGAGTTTCAAGAAGATCGGAGGGGGTCAAAATTTCGGCCAAAAAAAAAATGACAGTGTTACCCCTTATGTTTTTTTTTTCAGGTCCAAATTTTGACCTTCGATATCTCGGCTCTGGAAGGGTCTAGAGCCTCAATTTTTGCGCGTTGGTCGAAGTCTCGTGGCCCTCTGTCAGGATCCAGAGTTTCAAGAAGATCGGAGGGGGTCAAAATTTCGGCCAAAAAAAAAATGACAGTGTTACCCCTTATGTTTTTTTTTTCAGGTCCAAATTTTGACCTTCGATATCTCGGCTCTGGAAGGGTCTAGAGCCTCAATTTTTGCGCGTTGGTCGAAGTCTCGTGGCCCTCTGTCAGGATCCAGAGTTTCAAGAAGATCGGAGGGGGTCAAAATTTCGGCCAAAAAAAAAAAATGACAGTGTTACCCCTTATGTTTTTTTTTTCAGGTCCAAATTTTGACCTTCGATATCTCGGCTCTGGAAGGGTCTAGAGCCTCAATTTTTGCGCGTTGGTCGAAGTCTCGTGGCCCTCTGTCAGGATCCAGAGTTTCAAGAAGATCGGAGGGGGTCAAAATTTCGGCCAAAAAAAAAAAATGACAGTGTTACCCCTTATGTTTTTTTTTCAGGTCCAAATTTTGACCTTCGATATCTCGGCTCTGGAAGGGTCTAGAGCCTCAATTTTTGCGCGTTGGTCGAAGTCTCGTGGCCCTCTGTCAGGATCCAGAGTTTCAAGAAGATCGGAGGGGGTCAAAATTTCGGCCAAAAAAAAAAATGACAGTGTTACCCCTTATGTTTTTTTTTCAGGTCCAAATTTTGACCTTCGATATCTCGGCTCTGGAAGGGTCTAGAGCCTCAATTTTTGCGCGTTGGTCGAAGTCTCGTGGCCCTCTGTCAGGATCCAGAGTTTCAAGAAGATCGGAGGGGGTCAAAATTTCGGCCAAAAAAAAAAATGACAGTGTTACCCCTTATGTTTTTTTTTCAGGTCCAAATTTTGACCTTCGATATCTCGGCTCTGGAAGGGTCTAGAGCCTCAATTTTTGCGCGTTGGTCGAAGTCTCGTGGCCCTCTGTCAGGATCCAGAGTTTCAAGAAGATCGGAGGGGGTCAAAATTTCGGCCAAAAAAAAAAATGACAGTGTTACCCCTTATGTTTTTTTTCAGGTCCAAATTTTGACCTTCGATATCTCGGCTCTGGAAGGGTCTAGAGCCTCAATTTTTGCGCGTTGGTCGAAGTCTCGTGGCCCTCTGTCAGGATCCAGAGTTTCAAGAAGATCGGAGGGGGTCAAAATTTCGGCCAAAAAAAAAAATGACAGTGTTACCCCTTATGTTTTTTTTTTCAGGTCCAAATTTTGACCTTCGATATCTCGGCTCTGGAAGGGTCTAGAGCCTCAATTTTTGCGCGTTGTCGAAGTCTCGTGGCCCTCTGTCAGGATCCAGAGTTTCAAGAAGATCGGAGGGGGTCAAAATTTCGGCCAAAAAAAAAAATGACAGTGTTACCCCTTATGTTTTTTTTTCAGGTCCAAATTTTGACCTTCGATATCTCGGCTCTGGAAGGGTCTAGAGCCTCAATTTTTGCGCGTTGGTCGAAGTCTCGTGGCCCTCTGTCAGGATCCAGAGTTTCAAGAAGATCGGAGGGGGTCAAAATTTCGGCCAAAAAAAAAAATGACAGTGTTACCCCTTATGTTTTTTTTTCAGGTCCAAATTTTGACCTTCGATATCTCGGCTCTGGAAGGGTCTAGAGCCTCAATTTTTGCGCGTTGGTCGAAGTCTCGTGGCCCTCTGTCAGGATCCAGAGTTTCAAGAAGATCGGAGGGGGTCAAAATTTCGGCCAAAAAAAAAAATGACAGTGTTACCCCTTATGTTTTTTTTTCAGGTCCAAATTTTGACCTTCGATATCTCGGCTCTGGAAGGGTCTAGAGCCTCAATTTTTGCGCGTTGGTCGAAGTCTCGTGGCCCTCTGTCAGGATCCAGAGTTTCAAGAAGATCGGAGGGGGTCAAAATTTCGGCCAAAAAAAAAAATGACAGTGTTACCCCTTATGTTTTTTTTTCAGGTCCAAATTTTGACCTTCGATATCTCGGCTCTGGAAGGGTCTAGAGCCTCAATTTTTGCGCGTTGGTCGAAGTCTCGTGGCCCTCTGTCAGGATCCAGAGTTTCAAGAAGATCGGAGGGGGTCAAATTTCGGCCAAAAAAAAAAATGACAGTGTTACCCCTTATGTTTTTTTTTCAGGTCCAAATTTTGACCTTCGATATCTCGGCTCTGGAAGGGTCTAGAGCCTCAATTTTTGCGCGTTGGTCGAAGTCTCGTGGCCCTCTGTCAGGATCCAGAGTTTCAAGAAGATCGGAGGGGGTCAAAATTTCGGCCAAAAAAAAAAATGACAGTGTTACCCCTTATGTTTTTTTTTCAGGTCCAAATTTTGACCTTCGATATCTCGGCTCTGGAAGGGTCTAGAGCCTCAATTTTTGCGCGTTGGTCGAAGTCTCGTGGCCCTCTGTCAGGATCCAGAGTTTCAAGAAGATCGGAGGGGGTCAAAATTTCGGCCAAAAAAAAAAAAATGACAGTGTTACCCCTTATGTTTTTTTTTTCAGGTCCAAATTTTGACCTTCGATATCTCGGCTCTGGAAGGGTCTAGAGCCTCAATTTTTGCGCGTTGGTCGAAGTCTCGTGGCCCTCTGTCAGGATCCAGAGTTTCAAGAAGATCGGAGGGGGTCAAAATTTCGGCCAAAAAAAAAAAATGACAGTGTTACCCCTTATGTTTTTTTTTCAGGTCCAAATTTTGACCTTCGATATCTCGGCTCTGGAAGGGTCTAGAGCCTCAATTTTTGCGCGTTGGTCGAAGTCTCGTGGCCCTCTGTCAGGATCCAGAGTTTCAAGAAGATCGGAGGGGGTCAAAATTTCGGCCAAAAAAAAAAAATGACAGTGTTACCCTTATGTTTTTTTTTTCAGGTCCAAATTTTGACCTTCGATATCTCGGCTCTGGAAGGGTCTAGAGCCTCAATTTTTGCGCGTTGGTCGAAGTCTCGTGGCCCTCTGTCAGGATCCAGAGTTTCAAGAAGATCGGAGGGGGTCAAAATTTCGGCCAAAAAAAAAAATGACAGTGTTACCCCTTATGTTTTTTTTTTCAGGTCCAAATTTTGACCTTCGATATCTCGGCTCTGGAAGGGTCTAGAGCCTCAATTTTTGCGCGTTGGTCGAAGTCTCGTGGCCCTCTGTCAGGATCCAGAGTTTCAAGAAGATCGGAGGGGGTCAAAATTTCGGCCAAAAAAAAAAATGACAGTGTTACCCCTTATGTTTTTTTTTCAGGTCCAAATTTTGACCTTCGATATCTCGGCTCTGGAAGGGTCTAGAGCCTCAATTTTTGCGCGTTGGTCGAAGTCTCGTGGCCCTCTGTCAGGATCCAGAGTTTCAAGAAGATCGGAGGGGGTCAAAATTTCGGCCAAAAAAAAAAATGACAGTGTTACCCCTTATGTTTTTTTTTCAGGTCCAAATTTTGACCTTCGATATCTCGGCTCTGGAAGGGTCTAGAGCCTCAATTTTTGCGCGTTGGTCGAAGTCTCGTGGCCCTCTGTCAGGATCCAGAGTTTCAAGAAGATCGGAGGGGGTCAAAATTTCGGCCAAAAAAAAAAAAATGACAGTGTTACCCCTTATGTTTTTTTTTCAGGTCCAAATTTTGACCTTCGATATCTCGGCTCTGGAAGGGTCTAGAGCCTCAATTTTTGCGCGTTGGTCGAAGTCTCGTGGCCCTCTGTCAGGATCCAGAGTTTCAAGAAGATCGGAGGGGGTCAAAATTTCGGCCAAAAAAAAAAATGACAGTGTTACCCCTTATGTTTTTTTTTCAGGTCCAAATTTTGACCTTCGATATCTCGGCTCTGGAAGGGTCTAGAGCCTCAATTTTTGCGCGTTGGTCGAAGTCTCGTGGCCCTCTGTCAGGATCCAGAGTTTCAAGAAGATCGGAGGGGGTCAAAATTTCGGCCAAAAAAAAAAATGACAGTGTTACCCCTTATGTTTTTTTTTCAGGTCCAAATTTTGACCTTCGATATCTCGGCTCTGGAAGGGTCTAGAGCCTCAATTTTTGCGCGTTGGTCGAAGTCTCGTGGCCCTCTGTCAGGATCCAGAGTTTCAAGAAGATCGGAGGGGGTCAAAATTTCGGCCAAAAAAAAAAAATGACAGTGTTACCCCTTATGTTTTTTTTTCAGGTCCAAATTTTGACCTTCGATATCTCGGCTCTGGAAGGGTCTAGAGCCTCAATTTTTGCGCGTTGGTCGAAGTCTCGTGGCCCTCTGTCAGGATCCAGAGTTTCAAGAAGATCGGAGGGGGTCAAAATTTCGGCCAAAAAAAAAAATGACAGTGTTACCCCTTATGTTTTTTTTTCAGGTCCAAATTTTGACCTTCGATATCTCGGCTCTGGAAGGGTCTAGAGCCTCAATTTTTGCGCGTTGGTCGAAGTCTCGTGGCCCTCTGTCAGGATCCAGAGTTTCAAGAAGATCGGAGGGGGTCAAAATTTCGGCCAAAAAAAAAAAATGACAGTGTTACCCCTTATGTTTTTTTTTCAGGTCCAAATTTTGACCTTCGATATCTCGGCTCTGGAAGGGTCTAGAGCCTCAATTTTTGCGCGTTGGTCGAAGTCTCGTGGCCCTCTGTCAGGATCCAGAGTTTCAAGAAGATCGGAGGGGGTCAAAATTTCGGCCAAAAAAAAAAATGACAGTGTTACCCCTTATGTTTTTTTTTTCAGGTCCAAATTTTGACCTTCGATATCTCGGCTCTGGAAGGGTCTAGAGCCTCAATTTTTGCGCGTTGGTCGAAGTCTCGTGGCCCTCTGTCAGGATCCAGAGTTTCAAGAAGATCGGAGGGGGTCAAAATTTCGGCCAAAAAAAAAATGACAGTGTTACCCCTTATGGTTTTTTTTTCAGGTCCAAATTTTGACCTTCGATATCTCGGCTCTGGAAGGGTCTAGAGCCTCAATTTTTGCGCGTTGGTCGAAGTCTCGTGGCCCTCTGTCAGGATCCAGAGTTTCAAGAAGATCGGAGGGGGTCAAAATTTCGGCCAAAAAAAAAAATGACAGTGTTACCCCTTATGTTTTTTTTTCAGGTCCAAATTTTGACCTTCGATATCTCGCTCTGGAAGGGTCTAGAGCCTCAATTTTTGCGCGTTGGTCGAAGTCTCGTGGCCCTCTGTCAGGATCCAGAGTTTCAAGAAGATCGGAGGGGGTCAAAATTTCGGCCAAAAAAAAAAATGACAGTGTTACCCCTTATGTTTTTTTTTCAGGTCCAAATTTTGACCTTCGATATCTCGGCTCTGGAAGGGTCTAGAGCCTCAATTTTTGCGCGTTGGTCGAAGTCTCGTGGCCCTCTGTCAGGATCCAGAGTTTCAAGAAGATCGGAGGGGGGTCAAAATTTCGGCCAAAAAAAAAATGACAGTGTTACCCCTTATGTTTTTTTTTCAGGTCCAAATTTTGACCTTCGATATCTCGGCTCTGGAAGGGTCTAGAGCCTCAATTTTTGCGCGTTGGTCGAAGTCTCGTGGCCCTCTGTCAGGATCCAGAGTTTCAAGAAGATCGGAGGGGGTCAAAATTTCGGCCAAAAAAAAAAATGACAGTGTTACCCCTTATGTTTTTTTTTCAGGTCCAAATTTTGACCTTCGATATCTCGGCTCTGGAAGGGTCTAGAGCCTCAATTTTTGCGCGTTGGTCGAAGTCTCGTGGCCCTCTGTCAGGATCCAGAGTTTCAAGAAGATCGGAGGGGGTCAAAATTTCGGCCAAAAAAAAAAATGACAGTGTTACCCCTTATGTTTTTTTTTCAGGTCCAAATTTTGACCTTCGATATCTCGGCTCTGGAAGGGTCTAGAGCCTCAATTTTTGCGCGTTGGTCGAAGTCTCGTGGCCCTCTGTCAGGATCCAGAGTTTCAAGAAGATCGGAGGGGGTCAAAATTTTGGCCAAAAAAAAAAATGACAGTGTTACCCCTTATGTTTTTTTTTCAGGTCCAAATTTTGACCTTCGATATCTCGGCTCTGGAAGGGTCTAGAGCCTCAATTTTTGCGCGTTGGTCGAAGTCTCGTGGCCCTCTGTCAGGATCCAGAGTTTCAAGAAGATCGGAGGGGGTCAAAATTTCGGCCAAAAAAAAAAAATGACAGTGTTACCCCTTATGTTTTTTTTTCAGGTCCAAATTTTGACCTTCGATATCTCGGCTCTGGAAGGGTCTAGAGCCTCAATTTTTGCGCGTTGGTCGAAGTCTCGTGGCCCTCTGTCAGGATCCAGAGTTTCAAGAAGATCGGAGGGGGTCAAAATTTCGGCCAAAAAAAAAAAATGACAGTGTTACCCCTTATGTTTTTTTTTCAGGTCCAAATTTTGACCTTCGATATCTCGGCTCTGGAAGGGTCTAGAGCCTCAATTTTTGCGCGTTGGTCGAAGTCTCGTGGCCCTCTGTCAGGATCCAGAGTTTCAAGAAGATCGGAGGGGGTCAAAATTTCGGCCAAAAAAAAAAATGACTGTTACCCCTTATGTTTTTTTTTCAGGTCCAAATTTTGACCTTCGATATCTCGGCTCTGGAAGGGTCTAGAGCCTCAATTTTTGCGCGTTGGTCGAAGTCTCGTGGCCCTCTGTCAGGATCCAGAGTTTCAAGAAGATCGGAGGGGGTCAAAATTTCGGCCAAAAAAAAAAAATGACAGTGTTACCCCTTATGTTTTTTTTTCAGGTCCAAATTTTGACCTTCGATATCTCGGCTCTGGAAGGGTCTAGAGCCTCAATTTTTGCGCGTTGGTCGAAGTCTCGTGGCCCTCTGTCAGGATCCAGAGTTTCAAGAAGATCGGAGGGGGTCAAAATTTCGGCCAAAAAAAAAAATGACAGTGTTACCCCTTATGTTTTTTTTTCAGGTCCAAATTTTGACCTTCGATATCTCGGCTCTGGAAGGGTCTAGAGCCTCAATTTTTGCGCGTTGGTCGAAGTCTCGTGGCCCTCTGTCAGGATCCAGAGTTTCAAGAAGATCGGAGGGGGTCAAAATTTCGGCCAAAAAAAAAAATGACAGTGTTACCCCTTATGTTTTTTTTTTCAGGTCCAAATTTTGACCTTCGATATCTCGGCTCTGGAAGGGTCTAGAGCCTCAATTTTTGCGCGTTGGTCGAAGTCTCGTGGCCCTCTGTCAGGATCCAGAGTTTCAAGAAGATCGGAGGGGGTCAAAATTTCGGCCAAAAAAAAAAAATGACAGTGTTACCCCTTATGTTTTTTTTTCAGGTCCAAATTTTGACCTTCGATATCTCGGCTCTGGAAGGGTCTAGAGCCTCAATTTTTGCGCGTTGGTCGAAGTCTCGAGGCCCTCTGTCAGGATCCAGAGTTTCAAGAAGATCGGAGGGGGTCAAATTTTCGGCCAAAAAAAAAAATGACAGTGTTACCCCTTATGTTTTTTTTTCAGGTCCAAATTTTGACCTTCGATATCTCGGCTCTGGAAGGGTCTAGAGCCTCAATTTTTGCGCGTTGGTCGAAGTCTCGTGGCCCTCTGTCAGGATCCAGAGTTTCAAGAAGATCGGAGGGGGTCAAAATTTCGGCCAAAAAAAAAAATGACAGTGTTACCCCTTATGTTTTTTTTTCAGGTCCAAATTTTGACCTTCGATATCTCGGCTCTGGAAGGGTCTAGAGCCTCAATTTTTGCGCGTTGGTCGAAGTCTCGTGGCCCTCTGTCAGGATCCAGAGTTTCAAGAAGATCGGAGGGGGTCAAAATTTCGGCCAAAAAAAAAAAATGACAGTGTTACCCCTTATGTTTTTTTTTCAGGTCCAAATTTTGACCTTCGATATCTCGGCTCTGGAAGGGTCTAGAGCCTCAATTTTTGCGCGTTGGTCGAAGTCTCGTGGCCCTCTGTCAGGATCCAGAGTTTCAAGAAGATCGGAGGGGGTCAAAATTTCGGCCAAAAAAAAAAATGACATTGTTACCCCTTATGTTTTTTTTTCAGGTCCAAATTTTGACCTTCGATATCTCGGCTCTGGAAGGGTCTAGAGCCTCAATTTTTGCGCGTTGGTCGAAGTCTCGTGGCCCTCTGTCAGGATCCAGAGTTTCAAGAAGATCGGAGGGGGTCAAAATTTCGGCCAAAAAAAAAAAATGACAGTGTTACCCCTTATGTTTTTTTTTCAGGTCCAAATTTTGACCTTCGATATCTCGGCTCTGGAAGGGTCTAGAGCCTCAATTTTTGCGCGTTGGTCGAAGTCTCGTGGCCCTCTGTCAGGATCCAGAGTTTCAAGAAGATCGGAGGGGGTCAAAATTTCGGCCAAAAAAAAAAATGACATTGTTACCCCTTATGTTTTTTTTTCAGGTCCAAATTTTGACCTTCGATATCTCGGCTCTGGAAGGGTCTAGAGCCTCAATTTTTGCGCGTTGGTCGAAGTCTCGTGGCCCTCTGTCAGGATCCAGAGTTTCAAGAAGATCGGAGGGGGTCAAAATTTCGGCCAAAAAAAAAAAATGACAGTGTTACCCCTTATGTTTTTTTTTCAGGTCCAAATTTTGACATCCGATATCTCGGCTCTGGAAGGGTCTAGAGCCTCAATTTTTGCGCGTTGGTCGAAGTCTCGTGGCCCTCTGTCAGGATCCAGAGTTTCAAGAAGATCGGAGGGGGTCAAAATTTCGGCCAAAAAAAAAAATGACAGTGTTACCCCTTATGTTTTTTTTTCAGGTCCAAATTTTGACCTTCGATATCTCGGCTCTGGAAGGGTCTAGAGCCTCAATTTTTGCGCGTTGGTCGAAGTCTCGTGGCCCTCTGTCAGGATCCAGAGTTTCAAGAAGATCGGAGGGGGTCAAAATTTCGGCCAAAAAAAAAAAATGACAGTGTTACCCCTTATGTTTTTTTTTCAGGTCCAAATTTTGACCTTCGATATCTCGGCTCTGGAAGGGTCTAGAGCCTCAATTTTTGCGCGTTGGTCGAAGTCTCGTGGCCCTCTGTCAGGATCCAGAGTTTCAAGAAGATCGGAGGGGGTCAAAATTTCGGCCAAAAAAAAAATGACAGTGTTACCCCTTATGTTTTTTTTTCAGGTCCAAATTTTGACCTTCGATATCTCGGCTCTGGAAGGGTCTAGAGCCTCAATTTTTGCGCGTTGGTCGAAGTCTCGTGGCCCTCTGTCAGGATCCAGAGTTTCAAGAAGATCGGAGGGGGTCAAAATTTCGGCCAAAAAAAAAAAATGACAGTGTTACCCCTTATGTTTTTTTTTCAGGTCCAAATTTTGACCTTCGATATCTCGGCTCTGGAAGGGTCTAGAGCCTCAATTTTTGCGCGTTGGTCGAAGTCTCGTGGCCCTCTGTCAGGATCCAGAGTTTCAAGAAGATCGGAGGGGGTCAAAATTTCGGCCAAAAAAAAAAAATGACAGTGTTACCCCTTATGTTTTTTTTTCAGGTCCAAATTTTGACCTTCGATATCTCGGCTCTGGAAGGGTCTAGAGCCTCAATTTTGCGCGTTGGTCGAAGTCTCGTGGCCCTCTGTCAGGATCCAGAGTTTCAAGAAGATCGGAGGGGGTCAAAATTTTGGCCAAAAAAAAAATGACAGTGTTACCCCTTATGTTTTTTTTTTTCAGGTCCAAATTTTGACCTTCGATATCTCGGCTCTGGAAGGGTCTAGAGCCTCAATTTTTGCGCGTTGGTCGAAGTCTCGTGGCCCTCTGTCAGGATCCAGAGTTTCAAGAAGATCGGAGGGGGTCAAAATTTCGGCCAAAAAAAAAAATGACAGTGTTACCCCTTATGTTTTTTTTCAGGTCCAAATTTTGACCTTCGATATCTCGGCTCTGGAAGGGTCTAGAGCCTCAATTTTTGCGCGTTGGTCGAAGTCTCGTGGCCCTCTGTCAGGATCCAGAGTTTCAAGAAGATCGGAGGGGGTCAAATTTCGGTCAAAAAAAAATGACAGTGTTACCCCTTACATTTTTTTGTGCAAAAAATTTAATTTCCCCAACTTCTCACAACTCTGGATTCGGATAGAGGGCCATGAGACTTAGACCTGAGTGCAAAAATGGAGACTCTAGACCCTTCCAGAGCTGAGATATCGAAACTCAAAATTTCGACCAGAAAAAAAAAACGACAGTGTTACCCGTTACGTTTTTTTTTTTTGTTTTTTTTTTGTGAAAAAAATTAAATTTCCCCAATCTTCTCACAACTCTGGATTCTGATAGAGGGCCATGAGACTTAGACCTCTAGACCCTTCCAGAGCTGAGATATCGAAACTCAAAATTTTGACCAGAAAAAAAAAACGACAGTGTTACTTCTTTTTTGGGGGAGAAAAATTAAGTTTCCCCAACTTCTCAAAACTCTGGATTCTTATAGAGGGCCATGAGACTTAGACCTGAGGGCAAAAATTGAGGCTCTAGACCCTTCCAGAGCTGAGATATCGAAACTCAAAATTTCGACCAGAAAAAAAAAAACGACAGTGTTACCCCTTACGTTTTTTGTTTTTTTTTTTTTTTAGTAAAAAATTAAGTTTCTCCAATCTTCTCAAAACTCTGGATTCTGATAGAGGGCATACCTTTAAAGGCATAGTTCACCCAAAATCGGTACTATGATATATATATATATATATATATATTTTTAATAAAAGAAATTTTAATTAGCATCACTGAAAATGTGACTTTAGTAATAGGCTTTCAAACCTACTGTACATTATAATGGACAGACACATTTAGAAAAAATCCTGATTTAAAACGTGCAATTCTACAGTCGATTTTTAAATTTAATTAATAAGTTCAATCTTTCTATTTTACACACAAACTATGAAATACTGGCAAAGATATGTACAAAATGTAAATACACCGTAGAAAATGTTGCTTGCTTCTGTGTTTGGAGTGAAGTGCTGCCATGCTTCTCTTCAATGTAAAGTTTTTTTTTTTAATATAATTACTAAATGCAGAGTTTTACTGGCATTTGATTGGATGACAAACGTCCAATCTCATGAACTGCAGGCTTTAAAGAGCACCTATTATGCCCCTTTTTACAAGATGTAATATTGGTCTCTGGTGTCCCAAGAATGTATATTTGTGAAGTTTCAGCTCAAAATACCCCACAGTTAATTTATTATAACCATTTGAAAATGTCATTTTGGGGCCTGCTTAAAAATGGAGACACCCCTCGCTGCAGCCTGTAGCACGATGACGTAGCTGGATGGTCCAATACGTGTTGGACGCTGTAACGTGCGCATGCGCACTAGTCAAGTCAAATCATCTTCATTTATATATAGCTTTTAACAATTTAGATTGTTTCAAAGCAACTTTACAAAGATAGCCTACGCATATAATTTAATGTAACAGATTGTTTTGGCTTTATAGCGGTTCATGAATAATGTTATTTTCCAGCTAAAGTTAGTTTTGATTCTGTCGAAATGATAATTTGTTATTAAATTAGGGGATGACACCGTTCTCTCTAAACAGATTTTAAACGCGATCCTGTGATAAACGCTGATGGCACATGCACATTAAGAATTCATAGTTAGTGTAGAGAGTTGGTGAACAATCGTTGATCTTCCAAGAATACATTTAAATATAAATGGTCACGAACGAAGCTCTTGAGCTTTCAGAATAAAACATTAAAAAAAAAAATAATAATTGCAACTTTTTCCTTATTTGCGAGTAGCCTATACTTTTCGCATACTGACTTTATTTCTCAGAATTGGGAGATATAAAGTCAGAATTGCGCGAAATAAAGCCTCAATGGCATGTTATTAAAGACATAATTGCGTGAAATAAAGCCTCAATCGCATATGTTATAAAGACATAATTGCGTGAAATAAACCTCAATCGCATGTTATAAAGACATAATTGCGTGAAATAAAGCCTTAATCGCATGTTATAAAGACATAATTGCGTGAAATAAACCTCAATCGCATGTTATAAAGATATAATTGCGTGAAATAAAGCCTCAATCGCATGTTATAAAGACAGAATTAGGTGAAATAAAGCATTAATCGCGTGTTATAAAGACAGAATTAGGTGAAATAAAGCCTTAATCGCATGTCATAAAGACAAAATTAGGTGAAATAAAGCCTCAATCGCATGTTATAAAGACAGAATTAGGTGAAATAAAGCATTAATCGCATGTTATAAAGACATAATTAGGTGAAATAAAGCATTAATCGCATGTCATAAAGACAAAATTAGGTGAAATAAAGCCTCAATCGCATGTTATAAAGACAGAATTAGGTGAAATAAAGCATTAATCGCATGTTATAAAGACATAATTAGGTGAAATAAAGCCTTAATCGCATGTTATAAAGACAGAATTAGGTGAAATAAAGCCTCAATCGCATGTTATAAAGACAGAATTAGGTGAAATAAAGCCTCAATCGCATGTCATAAAGACAAAATTAGGTGAAATAAAGCCTCAATCGTATGTTATAAAGACAGAATTAGGTGAAATAAAGCCTCAATCACATGTTATAAAGACATAATTGCGTGAAATAAAGCCTCAATCGCATGTTATAAAGACAGAATTAGGTGAAATAAAGCCTAATCGCATATAAAGACAGCATTAAGTGAAATAAAGCCTCAATCGCATGTTATAAAGACAGAATTAGGTGAAATAAAGCCTTAATCGCATGTCATAAAGACAAAATTAGGTGAAATAAAGCCTCAATCGTATGTTATAAAGACAGAATTAGGTGAAATAAAGCATTAATCGCGTGTTATGAAGTCAGAATTAGGTGAAATAAAGCCTCAATCACATGTTATAAAGACATAATTGCGTGAAATAAAGCCTCAATCGCATGTTATAAAGACAGAATTAGGTGAAATAAAGCCTCAATCGCATGTTATAAAGACAGAATTAGGTGAAATAAAGCCTAATCGCATGTCATAAAGACAGAATTAGGTGAAATAAAGCCTCAATCGCATGTTATAAAGACAGAATTAGGTGAAATAAAGCATTAATCGCATGTCATAAAGACAGAATTAGGTGAAATAAAGCATTAATCGCATGTTATAAAGACAGAATTAGGTGAAATAAAGCCTCAATCGTATGTCATAAAGACAAAATTAGGTGAAATAAAGCCTCAATCGCATATTATAAAGACAGAATTAGGTGAAATAAAGCCTCAATCGCATGTTATAAAGACAGAATTAGGTGAAATAAAGCCTCAATCGTATGTTATAAAGACATAATTAGGTGAAATAAAGCCTCAATCGCATGTTATAAAGACAGAATTAGGTGAAATAAAGCCTCAATCGTATGTTATAAAGACATAATTAGGTGAAATAAAGCCTCAATCGCATGTTATAAAGACAGAATTAGGTGAAATAAAGCCTCAATCGCATGTTATAAAGACAGAATTAGGTGAAATAAAGCCTCAATCGTATGTTATAAAGACATAATTAGGTGAAATAAAGCCTCAATCGTATGTCATAAAGACAAAATTAGGTGAAATAAAGCCTCAATCGCATATTATAAAGACAGAATTAGGTGAAATAAAGCCTCAATCGCATGTTATAAAGACAGAATTAGGTGAAATAAAGCCTCAATCGCATGTCATAAAGACAAAATTAGGTGAAATAAAGCCTCAATCGTATGTTATAAAGACATAATTAGGTGAAATAAAGCCTCAATCGCATGTTATAAAGACAGAATTAGGTGAAATAAAGCCTCAATCGCATGTTATAAAGACAGAATTAGGTGAAATAAAGCCTCAATCGCATGTCATAAAGACAAAATTAGGTGAAATAAAGCCTCAATCGCATGTTATAAAGACAGAATTAGGTGAAATAAAGCCTCAATCGCATGTTATAAAGACATAATTAGGTGAAATAAAGCCTCAATCGCATGTTATAAAGACAGAATTAGGTGAAATAAAGCCTCAATCGCATGTTATAAAGACAGAATTAGGTGAAATAAAGCCTCAATCGCATGTTATAAAGACAGAATTAGGTGAAATAAAGCCTCAATCGCATGTCATAAAGACAAAATTAGGTGAAATAAAGCCTCAATCGCATGTTATAAAGACAGAATTAGGTGAAATAAAGCCTCAATCACATGTTATAAAGACATAATTGCGTGAAATAAAGCCTCAATCGCATGTTATAAAGACAGAATTAGGTGAAATAAAGCCTAATCGCATATAAAGACAGCATTAAGTGAAATAAAGCCTCAATCGCATGTTATAAAGACAGAATTAGGTGAAATAAAGCCTTAATCGCATGTCATAAAGACAAAATTAGGTGAAATAAAGCCTCAATCGTATGTTATAAAGACAGAATTAGGTGAAATAAAGCATTAATCGCGTGTTATGAAGTCAGAATTAGGTGAAATAAAGCCTCAATCACATGTTATAAAGACATAATTGCTTGAAATAAAGCCTCAATCGCATGTTATAAAGACAGAATTAGGTGAAATAAAGCATTAATCGCGTGTTATGAAGTCAGAATTAGGTGAAATAAAGCCTCAATCGCATGTTATAAAGACAGAATTAGGTGAAATAAAGTCGCAATTGTGAAACCTTTTTTCCTCGCGATTCTGAATTATAACATAAATGCGAGTTTATTATTACAAGATTTGTTTTCCGCATGCTGTTATTATTTTAGCATTTTTCTTACTTATTCATCAATAATTAGGCCCTACTTATAATTATTTAACAGTATTATACTACACAGTTTGAACATAATCTCAGTACAATATTGAGTTTACATATCATTTAAAACCCATGCATTGGAATTATAATCCAGAGATCGGCACTGCGCATGCGTAAATGACGTCACCAAAACACACATCCATCCACTACGTATAGAGTGCCGAAGTGATGACGTCACTTTGTATGCCAACCCGGAAGTTAGCGGCGCATGGGTTCCCTCGATCGAAAAGCAATGCATTTTCCCCATAGACTTTTGGAGAATCGCAAAAAATAAGATCTGTGTTCAACAAAGAGTTGTGACCCTTACACGTTTTGTCTATCAAGATAATCTTTACAGGTTAATCCAACATTTATACATTTTGATGCCTAAATAAAGCCGTCAGACATAAAATGCTAACGGTAGGCTATAACCGGACTACAGGACACCATGGTCGCGGATCAACGTCATCATCAAGCTTCCTCAAACTTTATTTAAAAAACACGCTCGCTCATTATGATTAGCGCTGTTTATGAACACTTGTCCACTTTTTCATTAGATATATTGCCCATTCGTTTTTTCCAAAAATGTAAGAAAATAATTTTGTCAATGCGTGCCTATCTTATTTTTTTTTTAATCTTTTGTCAATGTTTTATTTATTCATTTATTATTTTGTTAGTTTATATAAACTGTAATATTAATTTCTTTGTGATTATAAGATGCATGATCAATGTGCCCCAAATAAACTTTAAAAATTATCTTTTACTATGTTTGATTGTATGGGTGCCTTCCATTTGCTAATTCGCCAGGAAAAAAAGCAACAAAAAACAAACAAAAACCCCGCGATTTTACCATATCAGAAGCACTAACGTTAAGTATGGCCGTATCAATCTCACATCTTATGTCCTTTTTCTTAAACGATAAAAAAACCATAGATCGAGGAGAGAACCACTATAAATCTGGACATGTAGAACAGTGCAGCTTTGATGCTGGTTTACTTGTCGGTATTGTAAGGGCCAGCATGAGGGACAAAGTTTATCGAGTCTCGGTAAGTAAAACTAGGGAGAGAGAAATATAATAGTGTTCTATGTATTAAGATAACTATAGATACAAATAATCTCTTGACAAGCACAAAACGTGAGGCTAACACGCGGGCTAGTGAGAGATTTCCTGTTTATCATGATGACGTCTAAAGTCCCCGACAAAGTATGTAGTCCCTTTTAGCAACTTGTTAGCAACCGCCGTTTTTTAGGACATAATAAAGTTTAAAAAACCACAAGCAGGTTATAACTGGTGTGTTTTATGTCATAGATCAAAACGTGAAAATATTTAGAGGCTTTGTTCACCACAGACCTTATTTCAGGCGATTTAGCAAAAACCAATTCAAAAAACCCATAGACTTTAGGGCGAGGGAACCGGAAGTGCTAAAATGCTAACTCACTTCCGCGTTTCGGCCTACAAGGTGACGTCATCCCTTCGGCACTCTATAGAGAGCCTAAGTCCCGCCCCTTCCGGTCGGCCACCATGGGACCTAACTTTGGAAAAATACTGAATGGTAGTCAATGGCGAGTGACAACTTATTTTTTTATTCCGTCTGAACTGTGCCCTCAATTACACATATGATGTTTGCCAATTTAAAAGATACATTTTAAAGTAAAGAAAGTCGCAGTTTGATGTAAAAGCGTTGAGGTATAAGACTGTCAAAATACGTAATTACAAAGACTACAAACCCCAAAGGCGCACATTTTCTCTCAATGACTGAAGCTAACTTTACTGAGGCTGTCTGTCATTGTTTCTACAGCCTTACGTTATAATCGTAACGTTACGCCGTCCTACCTGAGTGTTTTGTACCAGACTGCACACACACGAGCAGCGGATCTCGTTTCGCTTCCCGGGAGATGTAGTTCACAGAGCGATTGTCACATAAAACTAAACGTTACTCTTCTGTTGTATGACAAACTGAAACGTTACAACAGAAACGTTACTCTTCTGTTGTATGATAAGTTGTCTCTCCCCATTGACTTCCATTCATATTTTTTCCGAAATAAGGTCCCATAACCCGGAAGCGAAGGGGCGGGACTTAGGCTCTCTATAGAGAGCCTAATGGTGCGTTTTATTATACCCAAGGAACCGACTCGGACCTCGGATTTGACGTCACGTCCACACTTCAAGCGTTCTATTATGTTTTACGTGTCCAAGTCGGGAAAAAAAATGGACACCACCCGGAAAGCTGTTATAATGGTAGCACTGGCCGAGTAACAGGCACTATGACACCGTGTCCTAACTACACGCGACGCCGCGACACGCGATAAAAGGTATCTTTTCCATGTTAATCAGAGTTTTTGTCCTAACCAGACGCGACGGCGACACGTGAAGTTTCTAATTTAGAAACGGTTCCTATTTCTGCGACGACGTCGCGGCTGACAGAATGAAGAAATTACACTGGTTATGAGTATACGTTATTTATTTTTAGTTAAAAATAGGTCACTGTGCCACAAGCGATAACGGATAATTTACCTCAGATTTTGAAAGCATGTAAAATAGCGTTCAAAATGAACTCTATCTAAACTTACGACTGTACTTCATAACAAAATTAGTCAATGAGTATATTTTGTTAATGTTTTGATTTTTAATAATGTTATTTCTTGATTTGATTATGTCCTTACACATATTCAATGCGAGTGCGGGCCAACAGTGCACTTTCACAGAGAGACTCGGCTCACACCATAGGCTCACACGCTCTTCTGAATGTGTGGCATCTCACAGTCGCGTCGCGTCTAGTGTGGACAGACACACTTGCTGTCGCTGGAATTTTATCGCGTCGCATGTAGTTAGGACACGGTGTGACTATTATGACTACACATTATGACTACACGCAGCCATTTCAACTTGAAAATGTTCACTTTATTTAATGTTTTTCATTAATCTTCTGTTAGCAACGTTAGTAATTGCACTCACAACAACCGATTCCCATACCTACAGGGGACGCAGTAATAGGAGTGATTATAATTGTCATTTAAAATACCAAAGCGGTTCGAAAACAATGAAAACAATTCATTCTTACAAGTCACAGGGCGCAGCCATCTTGAATTCCGAAACGGAATTCTTGCTCGGTTTCTTCACGGTTGTCCGACGTCCGAGAGGAGAAATCCGAGGAAAGGGGGCGTGTTGCTAGGCAACGTCTGTCGTCCGATTCGGATCTCCGAGACGGATGAATAATAGAACGCACCATAAGTCCCGCCCCTTCCGGTCGGCCACCATGGGACCTAACTTCGGAAAAATATTGAATGGTAGTCAATGGCGAGTGACAACTTATTTTTTTATTCCGTCTGAACTGTGCCCTCAATTACACATATGATGTTTGTCAATTTAAAAGAGTAAAGAATTTTAAAGTAAAGAAAGTCGCAGTTTGATGTAAAAGCGTTGAGGTATAAGACTGTGAAAATACGTAATTACAAAGACTACAAACCCCAAAGGCGCACATTTTCTCTCAATGACTGAAGCTAACTTTACTGAGGCTGTCTGTCATTGTTTCTACAGCCTTACGTTATAATCGTAACGTTACGCCGTCCTACCTGAGTGTTTTGTACCAGACTGCACACACACGAGCAACGGATCTCGTTTCGCTTCCCGGGAGATGTAGTTCACAGAGCGATTTTCACATAAAACTAAACATTACTCTTCTGTTGTATGACAAACTGCGACGTTTTTGACTTCGAGAATCATCTTTTAAATCGACAAACATCATATGTGTAATTGAGGGCACAGTTCAGACAGAATAAAAAGATAAGTTGTCTCTCCCCATTGACTTCCATTCATATTTTTTTCCGAAATAAGGTCCCATGAGCCGGCAGCGAAGAGGCGGGAATTAGGCTCTCTAAACCGCTGCTTCTGTGGCGAATGTGAGGAGATGGCTAACTTACAGAACAACAACATATATGCAGTTTTTAATACAGTGTGGTTACACACTATACAAACAAGGTTTAAATTATGCTAGCCTACATCCTCCGACGACAACAACTTTAGACGCATTTGTTGTTGAATTGGCTAACATTGACTGAAAAGACTATTTGCTAAAAATTCATAAAATACACTTACTGTTACTGGACGTGACGGTGGATCACAAACAGTCAGTGGTGGGCCGTCAGGGCCAGCAAGTTCTTCTCTGCTGGCCTAAACATTATCAGAATCACTGACTTGCAGTTTAATATATTTTTTCCATGAATGAGTATTAAATTATTACCAATAGTTCGTTATTTTAATATCGTAGCTTTTCTCTTGGTTGCGCTGCTTCCAGTAGTGTGTTTTTATGTTAGAGCTTGTATCCAATCATATTTCAGCCATCATGCGTTGCCGGGTAAATAAATCTGCCTGGAGGCCTTCAGAATCGACAGAGCGGGCGTCTGTAACTTAAATTGAATGCCGTTGCTTTAACCAATCAGATAATCCGTCAGATTTAATCAGCCAATCAGATTTCGCTTTGACTGCAGCGGGGCCATCTAGCTGGCATTTGATAACGTCTGTATTTTCTCGTTCTTTGATTGGATGCTCAGAGCGCGTAGACGTTACTATCAGAGCCATATCTGCGTACTATTACTAGTATCTGC
Source organism: Cyprinella venusta (assembly GCA_038021265.1). Taxonomy (NCBI): domain Eukaryota; kingdom Metazoa; phylum Chordata; class Actinopteri; order Cypriniformes; family Leuciscidae; genus Cyprinella; species Cyprinella venusta. Next base: position 1,627,368 of record CM075881.1, read on the forward strand.
TGTAGAGAACTGCTTAATCTAAATATTCCTTTAGATGTAATAGTTTTTCAACCCAAAAATTAATTTTTCTTTCCCTCCTCGACCCCCAGCAGAAAAAATCCCTCATTCAGCCCGAGCTAAACGCAGATATGGAACTCTATTCAATCTCTCCGGGTAAAAACAGAACTGATTAATGTTAAGTTATACCACGAATGGTTCTGAAGGCAAAAGTCCCGCTGATCGCGTTGATTTTGGTCAAAACTCTGTGTGAGAGCATGGGCCAGCTGTAAACATCGTCATGTTTTGCGGTGACTTGTGTGTGCTTCTGTCGAGCACTCTCAGCCATGCATAAAGTGAATTAAAACTGCTGGAAATATGACGAGACAGACACGACATTGTTGGAACTGAAACGCAGATAGAACCTGCAGTCTTCTTGAGGAAAGAAATAAGGATGGATTTTGTGTAAAAAATAATCCTTGTGAGTAATATGCTTTTTCCCCGTGGTGAATATGATTTTCTTCTTATTTTTTCTTTTAAATTTATGATCGAAACTTTTTTTTTTCAAACATGCATACTATTGTAACGTCTGAAAGGGGACTATTGTAACCCTTGAACGACAATAAGGGAGGCTCCGTTTCTGAATTTATATTCTGATTCGGAATATAAGAACCACTGTACAAACGCACCAGCCGAAGTTACCCTAACCACAGTTGGGGATTAATTTTCAAGCTACAACAATAGGATTAACCCACGAACATTTAAGTTTCCAAGAGACAATACCGGCTGTCGTCGTTGAAACAATGCAGGATGTGTGTACAGATCACCGAGGGAGGGGTCTTGGCCTCAACCACACTGTCAATCAAACCCCTTTCTCATTTTCTACGTCACAAAGAGCTGGATCTCAGAACAGCTCGTTCTGAGACAGTGAATATGATTTATTGAGATTGTAAAAAAAACACTGGGTGGATTTTTTATCATTCTAGGGTGGTTTTGCTCGCACACTGCCGACACACATTTATGTTCAAACGTGAATTTTACATAATAGGTGCCCTTTAAACTAGGTGAAATGCTCCAGAAGTTAAAAAAGGGGGCTGACATGTGATATCCACTGTAATGGACACAGGGTCTGAACGGGTTAAGATATTAACTTTGTATTTTTGGCAAACTATGGCAAAATGAGAAAGGAAAACAGACAGATCTTATGCGTTATTAAAGAAGTGTATCAAGTTAAGTTACCAACGATGGCAATTTACAAGCAAAATAAGGCAAAATGTAAATGATAAACAACGCAAACATGCATTTTATTTACACTATTAAATCAAATAAACATTCCCTTTGAATACATTCATTTACAGATTACAGATATTTGAGCTATATTAAATCTTGTTTTCTGAAAAATGTAAGTCATTTTGCTTCGATGCATCTTCATTTAATGATGTTTAGATATTTGTGCTGGAAAACCTGACCAAAAAAAAATTTTTTTTTTTTTTTTTTTTTTTTTTGCAGTGCATCTTCAAAGGTTAAAGTTAAAGCTAAAGGGTTACTGACAGTCTCTCACCTAAGCTGATGTTTCTAATGATATTGAGATGTTTTGCTCATTTATGACAGATGGGATATTCCTCTGTGTGACTGTGTCTCTCGCATGAAACTCACTCTGGGGCTTTATAACCTACTTAGAGCGACAGAAGAGCAACAACCAATCAGAGCTCAGGAGAAACAACCAATCAGAACTGAGGAGAAACAGACACCTGCAAGAGAAAACACGAGCGCTGTTGATCTGAAAGATTGACACCAGTCGGAATGTTTTCATGTTAAAATCTCTTTATTTATCCCTGATATACAAAAACTTTTTGTTCTATTGCTGAGCTTGATATTTTCTGTGAAAAACAGCAGAAGTTTTGCTGTCGTCGTTTTAAACTCTGAGAAACTCTGAGACGGGCCGCTTCTGGAGATTCACACTGTAAACGGAGTGTGTTATATTTATGACCAGAGGTTTTGAACGAACACTGCTTGTGTGTGTGTGTGTGTGTGTGTGTGTGGAGAGGAAAAACTTTCGGCCGTCGCAGAGTCTCTCGAGCTCACACTGGGAAACTGTTTTAGCTTAGTGTGTATTTGTGTCTCGCTTCCCAGTACAAACATCTACACACTCCATAATCAAGATACAATCACTGGAGAAGATAAATGATTTAAGATATTAAGACTTGTTTGCTAAAATAAGAACACAATCTGCGGGTCAGAATTGTGATTTGAAAGTTTAGTTTTCTAACTGCATTTTTACTGAATATTTGAAGTAATTTCGCTTCGCCAAGTAAACGTATCTCGATCAGAAATTATGTAGATATTTGCACTGAAAATACTGAGCAAGAAAACATATTTCACAGTGTTACAAACATCACGGACATTTGGAAAAACGCTCATCAATAAAGCTCAGCTCGTTTCTTTACAAAAATATGGTTATCTCCCCACAAAGTCATTAATTCTGGTTACTAATGAACAACACAAACACAAATGTTATTGCACAAATACATTATCTTCCAATTACTGAAAATAACCACAATAATATCAAAAATAAAATCACTGTTGATCTACTTGGTCGATCACACGTATAAGATTGTTAATAAATATGATTCTCGGAACAACATGAAATGAAGAACCGCGACATAATCTATAAACGAGATGAAAAATGCATGAAATAAAACAGAAGCGATCATGATTTGCTCGTTTGGTCCGTTCAGAGGAAGAGCTTCTGCACTTGAGCGTGTGTAAAGGAGTGTATCTGACGGTACAAGTCGTTTCAGAGATGATTCTCACACACACACCTCGTTTCCACAAACTTCAGTCCAACCGTTACATATTCGGCATAGTTTTGCAGTGTTCTGTCACACAACAGGAGTCAAAACCCAACACAACAAAAGAACAAATAAATGGCAAATGGAAGAAAATATTTAAGTTAACGTGATATTTTAAATATATTAAAATCTGTAAATCTACATGAATCAACACAAAAATAAGGGAACAGATTAAAGCTCATTGGTCAAATCTGTCTATTCGGTTGAAATTAAAACGATCAGCTAATGAGATGAAACATTTACAACACACTCACACACACACACACACACACACACGTGACGTTTTGTTCTGTTCGGCTGTTGTTCGTAGAAATGCAGGAATCAGTTTTGCGGTCGAATCTCACAAAAACCGTCAAGTCTCACATTAAAAGGGATATACTAAAACGTAATGCATTATAACGGCATGCTACGATGCATTTTGCATGAATAATCGAAACCAAAGTTCAAATGCATGATGTTTTCAGATTGCTCCGTCTGCAACTGGTTGTGTCGTTTTAATGCATTAGAATGGCGCGTTCAATTCATAAATAAGCATGACCATGGTTACAATTATTGGCATAATTTATGCATTAAAACACGCATTGTAAAGGCTTTAAGTGCATTACATTTTGTGTAAAGAAATTTTATCTTTACATTTAGGACCATTAAGATTTTTTTTGCATCCAAAATAATATTGATAGCATTTTTGCATATGCACTTGTTATTTTTGATGCACTATTTGTATTTTTTCATTATTCTCATTAAAATTCTCATTATAGAAAAAAAAGCACAATAAATTATCATTTTCATTTAAATTCTCTTTACAATTTCTCTTTATAGTCAGAGTTTTGAGATATAAATGTGTGCACTCTAAACAATGCTGGGGGTTTTATAACCTAAAAATTGGGTCAAATATGGACAAACCCAAATGTTGGGTTAAAAATGTAATTTAAAATCTTCAACTTTCACTTTTTAACTGTAAATTTATTAATTCAATTTTTAACCCAATATTTGGGTTTGCCCATATTTGACCCATATTTGAGTTGAAACAACCCAGCATTTTTTAGAGTGTAATTGCAAGAAAGTCCAAATTTTGAGATAAAAATGCCCAAATGCAAGGAAAAAAGTCAGAATAATAATTATAATTATGTACTTTGCTTTTTTTTTAATGTTTTGTTATGATCATTGGTGATTCCCATTTAAATTCTCATTAAAAACAGTTATTGTTTATAGTACGGATTTTTATATATATATGCGCAATAGCAAGAAAAGGTAAGAATTATTATTATAATTTTATTATTATCAATGGTGATTCTCATTTAAATTCTCAAAACAAAAAACAAAACAAAAACAACGATAAAAAAGAAAGTACACCAAAAACTTACAACCGCAGCTGGAGTGTAAATGAGGCACAAAATAAATACTTATCAAAAAATGCTGGGTTGTTTTAACCCAACTTTGGGTCAAATATGGACAAACCCAAATATTGGGTTAAAATGTAATTAAAAAATGTAACCCAATAGCTGGGTTAGTCCATATTGACCCAAAGTTAGAGTGTGAGAATATAAATTGAGAATAATAATAATAAAAAAAATCCAAACACAATAAAATTGTTGAAAATCTAAAAACTCTTAATGGTCAATTGCCCGTACACATTCTATATTTGGTTCTAAATGCGAGTCGGTCTTGTCAGGTTTTGTGAAATTCATTATCAGTCATCACAGACATTTGTAAAAACTTAAAATGTCCTGGCAAAGTTTGACGGACAGAGAGAAAGAGGAAAGACGAGACGTGTTTTCCATGTTCCGTTAAGTGCTAAACTGATCTGGAAGAACAATACATTCTCCGGGATCAACGGGAAGGAGGAAAAAAATATCTAAAAATTAGTGGTTATTGCAAAGCACATATCACTGTTAGTTTGTATGAGTAACAATATAGTCAGTTGAAATGTTATCGTTGTGTTTAACCGTCCTTTTAGTGCAAAACATCGACCAGTTAAATGTTGCCAGATCTGTCAGAAAGGCACGTTAGTGTTCAGGCTACGTCACTTCCGGAACAGAAACCCATAAAAGTGCGCATTACATAAGAGCATCAACCCTAAATGAGTTGATATGGGTTTGCTGTTAGTCTGAGACTGACCACACACACACACACACACACACACATCAATGCTTTGGCTTGAAACAGCAACTAAATCTGCTTTCGGAGAGGAACAATGGCCGACAGCAAAAAAAATCACTCCCACTCCGTCTCATTCTCTCCATCACTCTTTTCTCTGTGTGTTTCGCCTACACCGCTCACACACACTCGTTATATATAGAGAGAGAGATGAATTAATGCCCACAGACGACAGGTGAAGCGTCCAGATCTTGTGCATCACATTTTTTGGTAACACTTTACAATAGATTTCATTTCCTGACATCAGTTAATGAACTAACATGAACACTGTGTATTAACTGAGAATACACTGCTCGATGTAAGTGTTAAAGGGATAGTACACCTAAAAATCACAATTAGCCCATGATTTACTCACCCTGAAGTCATCATAGGTGTGTATGAGTTTCTTCTTTCAGACGAACACAATCAGAGTTATATTAGAAAATGCTCTGGCTCTTCCAATCTTTATAATGGGAGTGAATGCTGATTCTGTTTTTTAGTCCATAAATGAAACTTTTATGATGGATAGACTAACTTTTATGTGGACAGATACACTTTTATGATGGATAGATGCACTTTTATGATGGATAGACTAACTTTTATGATGGATAGACTAACTTTTACAATGGACAGATGCACTTTTATCATAGATAGATGCACTTTTATGATGGATAGACTAACTTTTATGATGGACAGATGCACTTTTACAATGGACAGATGCACTTTTATGATGGATAGATGCACTTTTATGATGGACATATGCACTTTTATGATGGACAGATGCACTTTTATGATGGATAGATGCACTTTTATGATTGATAGACTAACTTTTATAATGGACAGATGCACTTTTATGATGATAGATGCACTTTTATGATGGACAGATGCACTTTTATGATGGATAGATGCACTTTTATGATGGATAGACTAACTTTTATGATGGACAGATGCACTTTTATGGACCTCAAAACAGAATCACCATTCACAAGCTTGGAAGAGCCAGAACATTTTCTGATATAACTCTGATTGTGTTTGTCTGAAAGAAGAAAGTCATACACACCTAGGTTGACTTCTGGGTGAGTAAATCATGGGCTAATTAAAATTTTTGGGTGAACTATCTCTTTTAAAAACCTTGTTGTAAAGTGTTATCACAAGTGAAAAGAGTGACTGAAAGGTAACATAAGGATCTGCCTCACATATAAACACACATACTGTACAAGCACACACACAAGTCTAGATGCTCCCTGATTCTCCAACACTAGAGCAGGAAGTAAAGACAGGAAGACCTGAAAGCGAGCGGAGAATGGGGTGTTTTTTTGGATGCGTCTCTGAACAGTCACTGGGACTTGTCGTCGGAGTCGGAGGTGTTTGGTTGGTGTTCTCTGGGAAGTGTGATGCTGGTGTGACGGTCCCACAGTTTGTGAAGTTCAGTGGCTTCGCTCTCGCTGCTCGTGCCGCTCGTCCCGCTGTCTCTGAAACTGGCCAGCGGGGGGCGCACTTTCACTCCCTTCACCGTCATGGAGCCCTCGATGGCTTTACGCAGCTACGACACAAACCAGAGCTGGTTAACAACTCGTCAGAAGTGTTATACGTTTAGTTGTGTTAGTGTTATTTATTCACGTACAGAGCACCGCGCATGACATGCTGACAAAAAAGATGTATATCGTGGCTACAAATTAATAATTCATTTCTATCACTTACCAATACATCAGCACTTTTTTAATAATTTGTAAAGTAAATTGTGCGCAAAATTTCATAAATCTAGGGAACGAATTATGGTATCAGGTGCACAATGTAATTTATTCCATAGTTTTACTAATCCATGTGCAAACTATAATAATTCTTTCCCTCGTTTTACGAAATTGTGCGCACAATATAATAATTCTTTCCCTCTTTTAACGAAATCATGTGCACAGTATAATAATTTGTTCCCTTGTTTTAGGAAATTGTGCGCACAATATAGTAATTCGTTCCTTAGTTTTACGAAATCGAATGCACAATATAATAATTTGTTCCTTAGTTTTACGAAATCGTGCGGACAATATAATTCCTTCCTTAGTTTTACGAAATCGAATGCACAATATAATAATTCGTTCCCTAGTTTTACGAAATCATGCACACAATATAATTCCTTCCTTAGTTTTACGAAATCGTGCGCACAATATGATAATTCGTTTCCCTAGTTTTACGAAATGTGTGCACAATGTAATTTATTCCCTAGTTTTACTAATCCATGCGCACACTATAATAATTATTTCCATCGTTTTACGAAATTGTGCGCACAATATAATAATTCGTTCCTTAGTTTTACGAAATCGTGCGTACAATAATTCATTCCCTAGTTTTACGAAATCATGTGCGCAATATATTTCTTGCCTAATTTCCCTAAATCGTGCGCACAATAATTTGTTCCCTTGTTTTAAGAAATCACTAACATGATATTATTCGTTCCCGTTCATTAATAATCAAAAGTGACATTAAAGACATTTATAATGTTACAAAAGATTCAGTTTTTCCAATGCATCATGGTTTCCACAAAAATCAAAAGGTAAAAAAATCAGCTTTGATCACAGGAATAAATTACACTTTGCTATATATTCACGTAGAAAACAACTACTTTAAATTGTAATAATATTTCACATTATCACCATTTTTATTGTATTTTTGCTCAAATAAATGCAGCCTTGGTGAGTAGAAGAGATTCCAAAAGAGATATAATATTGTAAGCTCAAACTCTCAAACAATGTGTGTGTGTGTGTGTGTGTGTGTGTGTGTGTGTGTGACTGCTGAACTCTCACCTCTCTCAGTGAAACAACTCCAATAAGTCGTCCGATACTGGTGACGTAAGCGTGATCCAGACCCAACAGAGAGAAGATGGTGTGAGTCTGCCAGAGACAAAGAGGTTCAGCAATGAAACATGATTTTTTTTTTAATTTTGGTCTTTTAAAATAAATGAGTTTAATATCCTCTAAACCACAGGGATGCAGCCCAAACACCTTTAGCTCTTATAATCAAAGGCACTTTTAGTACAGAAATCATTCACTACATTTGATGCACCACACTCTTAGAAGAAATGGATATATGGAACTCCAAAATGGTTCTATATAGAACCATTTTTTTGGTAAAAGGTTCTATTGGCCAAGTATGGAACCCCAGGGTTCTATATAGAACCCAGAGGAACCCTTTTTTAAGAGTGTATAGAACCTTTTAGGGGTTCCAAATATGTATCGCTGATAGAACCTTTTAAGGTTCTATATAGAACCTTTTCCTCTAAGAGTGCAGTTTTTTTTTAAAGAAAATGTGTCTTTTTGTTAACACAATTAGACCAAAGAGCACGCTTGTCTCGAATGAAGCAGAAAGAAAAATCAATCTCAAATATCATTAAGAATATTGAACTTGCATTCCTGTAAGGAAATCAATGCGTCATTAACAATATTAAGTGATGAATTATTGATTGATAGATATTGTGCATTTTATACTGTATGTAATCATAGCATTAAGTTAAAATGTTATCTGAAACGTGCACAGAATTTATGATTAATACTTGGCTTGGTTAATGAACAAAGAATTGGAATATATATATATATATATATATATATATATTCTGCATTTCACCACTGCTCTGGGCTTGTTTCCTATTCTAGCTTTCTAATGAATTATAACACAATAAACAGCTTCAGATAAAAGCGTGAATAAATGTTAATGTAAATGAGCATAAAGTAGGTCATGTGACGGGACAGATTAGGAAGTATGTTACCTGGAAACATCGGCACCACAAATAAAATAAATACATTTAATTTGAATTTAATTACAAAAACTTTTTAGCAAATAATAGAAAGTAAAACAGTATAATAGAAAGTAAAACAGTATATAAAAAAGTTTATATCTAAATGCATGCTGGTGTTTTCATGAAGAATTACATTGTGAAAATTACATTGCGAGCGGAAAACATTAAATTTACAGGAAAACTTAAATTCTGAACACAGAATTAAGTTTTAAATTTAATACATTTTCCTCGAATATTTAGCAATAAAATGCACACAAAACATACAACTAATGCACACAAATCTAAAGTTTCCTGGAAAACATACTAAATTTGTGGACCAAATTCTAATTTAATAAATTTTCGAAATGTTACTTAGTGTCATGTACACAAACTAATGTAATGTTTAAAATGTGTTTCATATTTGAGTTTACATGTTTTGTGAGCATGAAGTAGCAACATTTCATGTGGTTGACGTTAACTTACTAAATTTACTAATGAAATATGAAGCACGGTACATGCCACTATGGGTATAATATAATATAAAATATATCTCGAAGTGTGTGTGAGTGTAAATGGAGAGAGATAAAGCAGAGTGTGCATGCAAGTGTGGAAATGTGTAGGTGTATATACGAGAATGAATGGACGGCATTAAGTACATTTACCGCTGCCGGCAGGAGAGAATGATGCATCTGTGTGTGTGAGAGGGTGTGTGTGTGTGTGGACCACTGCAGAGCGAGTCTTAATAAACACTTCTCTGCTCTTGCCACAAGTGAGTTTGCAAAAGCAGACGATAAATCCAGTGTCAGCATGTGTGTGTGTGAGCAAAAAACATCATCTTATTAAAAACATCGTCTTGTATTCATGTAGATCCTGAACGTGTACACACACACAAAAACACGTGCACAGACACACATACATACACACCTTGTGCAGTGAAGTGCGTTCCACCAGCTGGAAGGGGGCGGGGTCAATCTTGCAGTTGTTGAAGTTCACCTGCTCGTCAAGCTGTTGCTCCTCCCACTCCTCAATCTGCATTCAGAAACACACAGATTTTACTTGTACTTTTATTTTTTTTGCATTCTCCATTTTATATTTCTGGTAGAACTTTACATTTTGAAACATTAGTTAATGCAATGACAAATAATGAACAATATATTTTGCAGCACTTCTTAACCTTGTTAATGCTAGTTCATAAAAAAGTTCATGTTTATGTTTGTTAAACTAATGTTCACATGCAAGTTTTGATCTTAAAAATGTATTATTAAATACTGGGATAAAAATTAACTAAGTTTTATAAATTCCGTAGAAGTTGTGTTTGATTGTTAGTTCATGTTAACAAATTAAAAGCATATAAAGTGTTCCCATATTTCTTTGTCAATCACACTGTATTCTCCTCTTATTTTAAGTTATGTTGCTTTGAACTATTTTAATTTTTCTCATTGTTTATATTGAAAAATGTAGTGAAAAATACTAAATTAACTAAAAATAATTAACAATAGGTTAATGGTTAATAAGCCCATCTAGCAGTCAGGTATCATAATAATTACTTTAAAAAATTGAATCCGTATGTTTACATGGACTTATTTTCATCCAATCCGATTTCAGTTCTGTTTGTACCTCAAACCCAAACTTTGCAATCGGATTCACATATTGGTTTACATGCATTTCAAGCAAAAGTATCTGCGCTAAGAATTGAAGAAAGCGATAAAGATAACATTGCCAGAGCCACTGTTAGAATAAGTGTTGTTTTGTCCTTGATGACATCATTTCATTAACATACATGCACTGACGTATCAGGCAAATATGTCAGAAGAGCTTTTTTTAAGCAAATATGTAGTAATTATTCAAATATGTAGAACATTCTCACGTTCGCAAGTAGTAAACCGTATATACACAGAAGGGTGAACATACGCATGTTAGTCAGATCCAGCTACTCATGGATCGTTCGGGTGCATGTAAACCTAGCTATAGGTGTTCAGCGGTCTGTGTGTTGACATGTCCTCACCTCTCGAAGAGTCATGTCATCGTCTGCATCCGGATCCTCCTGAAGAGAAACACACATAGACAGAAACATGATTACCTATATTACTGAGGACATTGCATAGACTTCCATTGACTTTATATCAGGTTGCTGATATTTTCTATGGCCTAAACCAACACATCACAGAAACATGCAAAACACTAGATTTAAATAAAGACTGACACACTCACTCACTCACTCACTCAATCCAAACTCACTCACTCACTCCAAATACTCTCCCACTCAATCACTCATTCACTACAAATATTCTCACTCACTCACTTAATCCAAACACTCACTCACTCACTCCCTCTAAACACTCACTCACTCACTCACTCACTCACTCACTCAAACACTCACTCAATCAATCCAAATACTCACTCACTCACTCACTCAATCCAAATACTCACTCACTCACTCACTCAATCCAAATACTCACTCACTCACTCACTCACTCAAACACTCTCAATCAATCAAAATACTCACTCGCGCACTCACTCACTCAATTAATCAAAATACTCACTCACTCACTCACTCACTCCAAATACTCACACACACACACACACACTCACTCACTCCAAATACTCACTTCACTCACTCCAAACACTCACTCACTCAATCCAAATACTCACTCACTCACTCAATCCAAATACTCACTCACTCTATCCAAATACTCATTCACTCACTCAAACACTCACTCACTCACTCCAAATACTCACTAACTCACTCAAACACTCACTCACTCACTCACTCACTCACTCACTCCAAATACTCACTAACTCACTCAAACACTCACTCACTCACTCACTCCCTCCATCCAAATACTCATTCACTCACTCAAACACTCACTCACTCACTCCAAATACTCACTCACTCACTCCAAATACTCACTCACTCACTCCAAATACTCACTCATTCCAATACTCACTCACTCACTCACTCAATCCAAATACTCACTCACTCACTCAATCAATCAATCAAAATACTCACTCGTGCACTCACTCACTCAATTAATCAAAATACTCACTCACTCACTCACTCACTCCAAATACTCACTCCCTCCATCCAAATACTCATTCACTCACTCAAACACTCACTCACTCACTCCAAATACTCACTCACTCACTCCAAATACTCACTCATTCCAATACTCACTCACTCACTCACTCACTCACTCACTCACTCAATCCAAATACTCACTCACTCAATCAATCAATCAAAATACTCACTCGTGCACTCACTCACTCAATTAATCAAAATACTCACTCACTCACTCACTCCAAACACTCACTCACTCAATCCAAATACTCACTCACTCACTCACTCACTCCAAATACTCACTCACTCTATCCAAATACTCATTCACTCACTCAAACACTCACTCACTCACTCCAAATACTCACTCACTCACTCCAAATACTCACTCATTCCAATACTCACTCACTCACTCACTCAATCCAAATACTCACTCACTCAATCCAAATACTCACTCACTCACTCAATCCAAATACTCACTCACTCACTCACTCACTCACTCCAAATACTCACTCACTCACTCACTCACTCACTCCAAATACTCAGTCACTTACTCACTCACTCACTCCAAATACTCAGTCACTCACTCACTCACTCAAATACTCACTCACTCACTCCAAATACTCAGTCACTTACTCACTCACTCACTCCAAATACTCAGTCACTTACTCACTCACTCACTCCAAATACTCAGTCACTTACTCACTCACTCACTCACTCACTCACTCCAAATACTCACTCCAAACACTCACTCATTTATAAGACTTTAACTAGTGAGGGACATCCTCACAACTCAGTTGTCATAAAATTTCACAAAATAAGTGAGGATTTTTGGTCATCACAAGTTTAGACAAACCTGCACACACACACACACACACACACACACACACACACACACACACACACACTCACAGAGTAAAAAACACAACATCCCTGAACCAAAAACCCTCTGTATCCAGAAACTTACAGGCTTAAAAACAATGCTTTGAATTAATCTGTAAATTTCCACAAAGCACTATAGAAATAAAGCTGCCTTGACAAATTGTGAAAATTACAAGCACGTTTTTGAGTAAAGCTTTTTCAGAACATTTAGAGTTTAGTATATGGTTGCGTAATGACGATCTGTAATGCTAATATGTCGTGTCACTGTAAACACACACATCTGATCAATCGCTCCGAGCGTCGACACACTTCAGTTCCTCTTCGACGCTACAGTTAATCGATGAGGTCATCCTGCAGCTGCAATTCTCCACAGAAACCAACTACATTACACACACGCATATTGGGGAATAAATCTTTTGCAGCACACTCTACGCATTAATAAAACATCCATCCATTAGCACTGGTTTCTGTAGAAATGTGAGCCTAATCTAATGATCAGTGCGAAGGCCTGCGGGTCGAGATCATTCTCTCGCTCACACACACACACACACACAGACCAGTAAAGCCATTTACTGAACGACTACCTGAGAAAGAGTGTAATTATATGTGGAGGTCTATCGTGAGGGTTTGTGGCCAGTAGATGTATTTGAAAATCGTGCACAAACAACTAGAACACACATATTTCAGTTATTTTTGAGAACCGTATAATAACACAGATTTCCATTGGCGTCACAGAAGCTACAGGTTTATCATTATGATGTGTTCATATCATGCTGCAAAGTACGCAAGAGTATTTCCATAGCAACATGTCTGACATCACCACTGACATATTAGTTGAGCTTTCAGAAATGTATTTGGTTTACAGAAGATGTGGGTCATTCATTCAACAACCGCAGCAATCATTCCACACAAATCTAGATAACTCATAATAATAATATGCTGTTGTACTCAATAAGCAGCACATTTTACAGTTTCTATTGATTTTTGTTAATGTTAGCTGAAAAATGCAACTGTTTACTGTTAGTTCATGGTAGTTCAGGTCCATTCATTTTAATAATGTATTATTAACTGTTGAAATTAACATTAATTCAACTTAACAAATCCTGTATAACAATTTCTTATTATTGGTGCATTTTAACAAGGGATGCACGATATATCGGCCACAATATCGGTATCGGCTGATATATGTTAATTTTTAATATTATTGGTATTGAAAAGAAAATTTGGCCGATATCTTAAAGCCGACAAATAATTTATTGGAAATGGAGACAACTCAGATGCACACTGTTTTGGGTTTAAATAGCTAGAAATAAGATTGGAATCACTTCAAAAAGAAAAATAGTCATATCGGATATGAACATCATAATAATAGCGTGGATTGAACATGGCTTTTAATGGTGAGACTTTAGTTTTTGTAATCAGTCTTGCAAAAATTATATAAAAATTTGTATTTGGATTTAGATTTATCGGCCAAAATATCAGTTACCGGCTTTAAAAAAAAAAAAAATATCGGTTATCGGTATCGGCCAAAATTTTATATTGGTGCATCTCTAATTTTAACTAACGTAGTTAAATGGAAACTTGTGGTAAAATTTTACCAAAACCGATTTATTAAAACATATATAGTATAATATAATTTAAACATTATATTCTAAGTTTTTTTTAAGTTTAACTCTCAGGTGTGTCTGTCAAAAATTTTTTTTCAATGAAATGACTGTATTTAGTTACATTTTTATTCAATATTTTAGGGAATTTTATGGTACTAAATAATATTTAAGCAATAGTTATAATCCATTAATTCACTTTTTGAGTGAAATTTGAATTTAAATGGTCAAAAATCTTTAAATCTAGCCTTAATTTGGTCTCTTTTAACGACGACACTAGGCAGATTATTTACTAAAGTTTTAAAAAAAAGTTATATCATTTTACATTTATTGTTATGAAAAATGCACAAAAATACTATTTTGAATTTATACATGAAATACATATTTTCAAAACAGGTTTTACTCTAAAACTGGGAGAAAATCGAAACAAGCTGTTTTCCGCACGCGAGTCTGATATCTCAGCAAATGAGCATTTAGTGAGATGTTGTTCGGCTGCAGTACCGAACGCTTCCACTAGAGGAAACTCAACTCACACTCGTTTCCAAAGCGTCATTTCTCACAAGTGTGACTATTTATTAAAGGACCATTTAATCTTTTCGAATCATATCCATGATTTGTGTGTGTGTTCACACAGCAAGTGCCAAAACCTTTACCAAGTTTCGTACAATTTCAATAGAGTAAAAAATTCTACAAAAATACATTTTCCGCTTAAAAATGACCGAACCACTCCGAACGAGAGATAAACGTTAGGGTTAAGTTATTTATGTTTTCATAAATAGATTTAAAAACGTTACGCTATTGTAAACATCACTGCTTTTTCCAATAAATATAATATTTAGCTATTCAATTCTAATTTCTACTTTTAAAAAAATACTTTTAACTTTAAAAAACTCAAGAAAAATAGACCTAAAAACCAACACTGGACCACATTGACTTTCATTGCATGGACAAAAAAAAAAAAAAAATAACAGGTTTGGAACGACATGAGGAGTAAATGATGGCAGAACGATCATTTTTAGGTTAAATACTACAATCTAAACTCTACAAGAGTAATGAGCTCTATATGGCAAGTCTTTCCTTCAATGGCTCCACCCACTTTTTAATGCAACTCAAACTGATTGGCCAGTTGTGATATCATCCTGATGATTGACAGATACGCTTGGTCGTCTCCCTCGTTCCTGCTAGCGACACTGTGCTGTGTTAATATTCATCGTACAACAAAAAATAACAACATCTCAGAATCTTGGCAAGAAAAGCTGTTACTCTAAATTGTAGTAAATATGTATTTGTGTATCAGGTCAAAGGTCAGGAGCAGGAACGAGGGAGGGGTTTATGAGACTATGATGACAGAGGATGACGCGGCGATTTGACGAGCCAGTGTTTTATCGTGGCTCTTACCAGAACCGAAATCCTCACGCGTTTGTGCGGCCGGGAGTCGGGAGAACCTGTGAGCTCCACGTTATTATTCTTACAGGAGGAAAAGAAATAGCACACACACACAGAACACGATTACCCTCATATTACACACAATTATGAGTAAAACATCACTGCGACGGCTCGCAACTACAGAGAGGATGTGTGTGTGTGCATGTGAGAGTGTGTGTGTGTGTGTGTCTCACCTCCATCACATCTGTCTGAGGTCGAACACACAGCAGATTCTTTAAGCCCATGCCAGATTCATGAGGACCTGACGAACACAGAGAAAACATAACACACCACTAAATAATGCAGAATTATTTCAAGTTTCCACTCCATATTACAAGGTTGGCAATTTATTATCAAATGTGTATATCTCAACTCTCCCCAAAATGTTTTTTTTTAATGAAACGTATCCATTTTCAAGTGTAAATAAAAAAAAAAATGCAATTTATTTTTTTGCTTTTTAAAAGCAGAGGATATATTGTACATCAACAACAAAATATATAATAACCATGAAAGTATTGTGAAAATCATCAAAAATGCAAGCGGTGGAGTTAATTACCCCATAAAGCTTTTCTAATTAGTTTTATATTAATCAACATGAGATCAAAACTGACCTTATTAACTTTAGCAATGAATGTTCCTGGTATTAAAAATCATAATCTTTTTTTTTATCATAATCTAAGAGTTTTTGCAGCCTCTGATTTGACATTTATGCTGACATAACCAATGCTGCAAATCATAATAATAAAACATATCAACCTGTAATAAATGATGCCCATTTTCAAAATCCAATAAATTAAATAATGAACAAAGTTTTCACTGAACTCCATTTTAACATTCGTTTTTTTTTTTTCTTAAATGTTAGGGCTGTCAAATGATTAATCGCGATTAATAGCATCCAAAATAAAAGTTTGTGTTTACATAATATATGTGGGTGCACTGTGTATAATTATTATTATATATATATATATATATATATAAATACACACACATGCATGTATATTTAAGAAAAAATAT
This sequence comes from Cyprinella venusta, assembly GCA_038021265.1. Classification (NCBI taxonomy): domain Eukaryota; kingdom Metazoa; phylum Chordata; class Actinopteri; order Cypriniformes; family Leuciscidae; genus Cyprinella; species Cyprinella venusta. The sequence continues at coordinate 1,644,078 of CM075881.1, forward strand.
TATTTATATATAAAATATTTATATTTATATATAATATAAATTATATATAAATCTATATACAGAATATACATGAAAATATTTCTTAAATATATACAAGCATGTGTGTGTATTTATACATATAAAATAATTATACACAGTCCACCCACATATTATGTAAACACAAACTTTTATTTCGGATGCGATTAATCGGTTGACAGCCCTATTAAATATACATTATATTACAATAGTTTCGACATCTGAAGGGGATCTTTGTTTTTAACGACAGTGCAAGATCCATTAAAGCTGCAGTGTGTAATTTATTAAACAAAATAAGATATATATAACTCTGGGAATATTACTACTGTACTGTGAAATAACAATTGAGTAAAATAACGTGTATATTTGCAAAAATTTGAATACTAATATTCATGTGATGTCGTCTGAGACAGCAGAGAGTGGTCAGTTAAGCAATGAGCTTAGAAATTAGGTTTACTTAAAGTTCCTGTAAAGGTAATTCAACAAAAATATTCTAAACACATTATAAATGTTACATATGTATTGCTAAAACATATTACAAAGAATGTGAACTGTGACGTACTGAAATAAGGAGTTAGACCGTTAAACAGTTTTTCACCCTTGCTATTTTACGGATTTTTGGGGCGGGGCTAAAACAGGTCTCGATGACACACTGGAGCCCAAGAGCTCGTGGACACGCCCCAAATTGATGACACACGTTCGATCATGTACAAAACAGACCGGTCTCTTTATTTAAATTTCCTAAAAGCGATCACGTCAAGAAGAGGTGGATTCATTTTGTGTAGAGTCAACCTTGATGATGAGCTGAGGATGACCGACAGCAACACTGTAGTGATCGTTTTGCTGCTGGTGAACGGGGTCGAAACGCCTCAGCGCCTCAGCGTTCATCCTCCCGTCCCGAGAGCAGTTTCATCTAATATCACCATCACAGATTTCCCACGAGTGGGCGTGGTTTCAGCGCAGCCATTGGACACACCCCCAGCGTTTGAGAACAGAGATAACAGCTGATTTTTTTCAAGATTTTGATAGCTTATTTTATGCACTTACCTGCTTTTTTATCCTTCAAATTTGGCTGGGTGACTAATAACACATTTTTCTGTGGTATGACACTCAGAACAGTTCATTTTGTATGATGGATAGATGCACTTTCATGATGAATAGATGCACTTTTATGGTGGATAGATGCACTTTTATGATGGACAGATACACTTTTATGATGGACAGATGCACTTTTATGATGGATAGATGCACTTTTATGATGGACAGATGCACTTTTATGATGGATAGATGCACTTTAATGATGGACAGATGCACTTTTATGATGATAGATGCACTTTTATGATGGACAGATGCACTTTTATGATGGACAGATTCACTTTTATGATGGACAGATGCACTTTTATGATGGACAGATTCACTTTTATGATGGACATATGCACTTTTATGATGGATAGATGCACTTTTATGATGGACAGATTCACTTTTATGATGAACAGATGCACTTTTATGATGGACAAATTCACTTTTATGATGAACAGATGCACTTTTATGATGGACAAATTCACTTTTATGATGAACAGATGCACTTTTATGATGGACAAATTCACTTTTATGATGACAGATTCACTTTTATGATGGATAGATGCACTTTTATGATGGACAGATGCACTTTTATGATGACAGATGCACTTTTATGATGGACAGATGCACTTTTATGATGGATAGATACACTTTTATGATGGATAGATGCACTTTCATGATGGACAGATGCACTTTTATGATGGATAGATACACTTATGATGGATAGATGCACTTTTATGATGGATAGATGTACTTTTATGATGGACAGATGCACTTTTGTGATGGATAGATGATGGACAGATTCACTTTTATGATGGACAGATGCACTTTTATGATTGATAGATGCACTTTTATGATGGACAGATGATGGATAGATGCACTTTTATGATGAACAGATGCACTTTTAGGATAGACAGATGCACTTTTATGATGGATAGATGCACTTTTATTATGGACAGATGCACTTTTATGATGGATAGATGCACTTTTATGATGGACAGATGCACTTTTATGATGAACAGATGCACTTTTAGGATGGACAGATGCACTTTTATGATGGATAGATGCACTTTTATGATGGACAGATGATGGATAGATGCACTTTTATGATGAACAGATGCACTTTTAGGATGGACAGATGCACTTTTATCATGGATAGATGCACTTTTATGATGATAGATGCACTTTCATGATGGATAGATACACTTTTATGATGGACAGATTCACTTTTATGATGGACAGATGCACTTTTATCATGGATAGATGCACTTTTATGATGGATAGATGCACTTTCATGATGGATAGATACACTTTTATGATGGACAGATTCACTTTTATGATGGACAGATGCACTTTTATGACAGACAGATGCACTTTTATGATGGATAGATGCACTTTTATGATGGACAGATACACTTTTATGATGGACAGATACACTTTTATGATGGACAGATGCACTTTTATGATGGATAGATGCACTTTCATGATGAACAGATACACTTTTATGATGGAGAGATGCACTTTTATGATGGATAGATGATGGATAGATGCACTTTTATGATGGATAGATGCACATTTATGATGGACAGATGCACTTTTATGATGGATAGATGATGGATAGATGCACTTTTATCATGGATAGATACACTTTTATGATGGACAGATGCACTTTTATGATGGACAGATGCACTTTCATGATGGATAGATGCACTTTTATGATGGATAGATGCACTTTTATGATGGACAGTAGCACTTTTATGATGGACATATTCACTTTTATGATGGATAGATGCACTTTCATGATGAACAGATACACTTTTATGATGGAGAGATGCACTTTCATGATGGATAGATGATGGATAGATGCACTTTTATGATGGATAGATGCACTTTCATGATGAACAGATACACTTTTATGATGGAGAGATGCACTTTTATGATGGATAGATGATGGATAGATGCACTTTTATCATGGATAGATACACTTTTATGATGGACAGATGCACTTTCATGATGGATAGATGCACTTTTATGATGGATAGATGCACTTTTATGATGGACAGATGCACTTTTATGATGGAGAGATGCACTTTCATGATGGATAGATGCACTTTTATGATGGATAGATGCACTTTTATGATGGATAGATGCACTTTTATGATGGAGAGATGCACTTTTATGATGGATAGATGCACTTTCATGATGGATAGATGCACTTTCATGATGGATAGATACACTTTTATGATGGATAGATGCACTTTTATGATGGATAGATGCACTTTTATGATGGAGAGATGCACTTTCATGATGGATAGATGCACTTTTATGATGGATAGGTGCACTTTTAAGAGGGAAAGATGCACTTTCATCATGGATAGATGCACATGTATGGATTTCAAAACAGAAACTGATCATTGACACCCATTATAAGGCTTGGAAGACCAGGACATTCATTAACACAACTCTGTGTTCGTCAGAAAGAAGAAAGTCATACACACCTAGGATGACTTCAAGGTGAGTAAATCATGAGCTAATTGTCATTTTTGGGTGAACTATCCCTTTTAAACCATAAAAATAGGAGGAAAGCATATGTAGTGTGTAAAGCACTACACAAATCAACTTGAGGTCTGAACTGTGTGTGTGATCTTACTTGTGGGGATCTCGATGTTCTTCTCGGCCACGGGCGTCCTCTTCAGCGCAGGTTTAAGAGGTTTCGGGGAGATGGGACGCACGGGTACAAACGACGACTCTTCTGTGGAGATCTACAATTTACACACACAAACACATATTCAAGATCATGCCTCAACAAATCTGAAACACTGAAGAAAAGTGATTCGGATGTGAGAGTCAGATAAATGTGTGCACTCTGACCTGGAAGCGGACCTCGTGGTTGACCTTTTGACCCCCCTCCTCGCTACTGGGAGTGCTGGCCACAGACACACGCTTTCTCTCGGCGTCGGCTCGATCTCGTATGAACTCCAGACGCCGAGAACGCCCCAGATGCTCGTTCAGGAGCGCCTGTAACTGAGCGCGCTCGATAGAGCCCAGCAGGATCATGGACTCTGAGAGAGAGAGAGAGGAAACGTGACAGTTTTAGAATGTTTCAAAAGATTCTATTTCAAATCGATGCTGTTCTTTTAGAACTTTCTATTCATCAAAAAGTTTTCAAAATTGATCATCAGATCATCATATTAGAGCGAGGATCATTCTGTAGGATCATGTGACACTGAAGACTGGAGTAATGATGCTGAACATTCAGGAATAAATTACACTTTACTATATTTTCACAAAGAAAATTTCAAATTGCAATCATATTTCAAAATTTGGACAGTACTTTTGATCAAATAAACGCAGCCTTGGTGAGCAGAAGAGACTTTTACAACCTTTTGAATGGTAGTCAAAAAAAATAAATAAATAAACAAAAGAAAATTAAACAATAAAAAATTATGTTATATTTAAATTAGGACTGTCGAGTGATTAAAACGTATCTAATTAACTGCAAATTAAACGCACATCACATTTTGGCTGAGAAATGACCCCAAAAATCATTTAAAGTCAATATACAGTAGTGTTAAATGAGTTTCTGCTTCTGTGGATATTTTTACAGAGAGAAAGATTTATGGTATTTATTCTATAGTGTTTAATTTTGCGTTTAGTAAAATTTAGTTTTAGAGCAGTAAGATTTTTTTATGTTTTTAAATGAAGTCTCTTCTGCTCACCAAGGCTGCTTTATTTGATGAAGAAAAGACAAACAGTAATATTGTGAAATATTATGACAATTTACAATGACTGTTTTCTATTTTAATATATTTTAAAATGTAATTTGAAAGCTGAATTCTCAACATCATTACTGTTGCTGATTACACATCAGTTTTCAGTGTCACATGATCTTTCAGAAATCATTCTAATGTGATGATTTTATGCTCAAAAAACATCAATTATTATTTTCAATGTTGAAAACAGTCGCACCATTTGCCCCCCGAAATTCTATGATAAATAGAAAGTTCAAAAGAACAGCATTTATTTCAAATATAATCTTTTCTAACATTATAAATGTCTTTACTGTAACTTTTGATCAATTTAACGCATCCTCCCCGATGAATAAAAGTATTTTCTAATTTCTTTCCCCCAAAAATAAAAAATAAATTCTTACTGACCCCAAACTTTTGAATGGTTGTGATTAATGTTACAAAAGCTTTCCATTTCATCAAACTTTCTATTCATCAAAGAATCCTGAAATAAAAATGTAAAAAGCTGTTTTCAACATGGATAATAATCATAAATGTTTCTTGAGCATCATATTAGAGTGATTTCTGAAGGGTCATGTGACACTGAAGACTGGAGTAATGATGCTGTAAATTCAGCTTTGATCACAGGAATAAATTACACTTCACTATATATTCATATAGAAAACCGCTGTTTTAAATTGTAATAATATTTCACAATATTACTGTTTTTTTTTGTATTTTTTATCAAATAATTGCAGCCTTGGTGAGCAGAAGAGACTTCTTTTTAAAAACATAAAAAATCTTACCGATCTAAAACTTTTGACCGGTAGTATATATATATATATATACTTTGTTTTTCCTCCACATGCGCGTGCTTGTACCTGCAGACTCCACCAGCGCCAGTGTTTTGAGGTTTCCTGTCATGAGGACGTCGTGAAGGTCTCTATATGTGCAGTTCAGTGTGATATAGCGAACGTTTCTGACCATGATGTCCTCCACACGAATATTATACTTCCTGCAGACAGAGATTTCTCACAGTTATGCAATCACTGCAGCAGAATTCCTAATCCCCATCACAGAGTCTGTTTTTATATGTCCGTGTGATTGGCTATTAGAGTGTTTGTTTCAGTGAGTCGAGTGGCACTAGTACTATTTCTCATGCTTCGCTTCCAGTTAGTGATCTGAACAAACCTTAACAGGCACAACATTAAAACAGCATGAGCGCGCGCTTCTTTCAAGCACATCAAATGTCTACTGTGATTATAATAATTCGTTTTATTTTACTCATATACTATCATCCAGACTTACGAATTCAACCTTGTTAGTGTGTTATTTTAACATCATTGAGATCATATTACAGTTTTACCAACATCACTGTAAAAATGAATATGCTTTATCTAATCAATAAAATTGTGGCAACAGATGACAAGCGATATTATTAATTAAATTGAACAAATTAGAATTGAGTTATATTTAATCAAATTAATATTCTAATTAATTCTAATTTGTACAATTTAATTAATAATATTGCTTGTAATATGTTACCGCACTCTAAAAAATGCTGGGTTGTTTTAACCCAATTTTGGGTAAAATATGGACAAACCCAGCCATTGGGTTACATTTTTAAATTACATTTTTTAACCCATGGCTGGGTTTGTCCATATTTTACCCAAAATTGGGTTAAAACAACCCAGCATAATTTTATTGATTAGATAAAGCATATATTTTTTCAGTGATGCTGAATTAGTTCTTATTTTTAATTATAGAGCAAGTTTCAGTAATTTTGCCGTGTTTTCTAATTTTTATATGTCTATATATAGTTTTAACTGATTTCTGTATCACTTTTAGTTATTTTAGTACATCAAGTTTCACTAAATTAAAATGAGAAACGTTTTGCTTTCGGGATTTAGCTCAAATAAAATAAATTTAAGTTGTTTTCTATTTAATTTAATTTTATTTCAGTTAACGATTCTTTAAATGCAACAATTTTTCATTTATTTATTTATGGTTTTAGTTTATATATCCCGGTTTGTTACCAACGTTTTTGTAGGAAACATAATCCCACAGATATTTTATTTTATTAATAGGATATAAATGTTTATTAATTACTACAAAATAAACATTTTGTTCTGGAAAAAGCGCGATATAGAGAGACAAACCAACCATAAAATCACAAACGCCACTCATATTTACTTCAGAAAATGCACAAATATATTTAATATGCATAAACGGCAAATTTATAATTTTGCTTTTGTGCTTTTGTCATACACATATTATTTTGATAATCATATGATAACAGAATACGTTGTAAATTGTAATTTAAAAGTACTGTTGTATATTGTTGTAAGTTATTGTAAGACCTGAGAGATTAGATGTGGTAATTGCATATCTATTTAAGTATTAATATTATTTTGTGAAATAAGAGAGAGGGAGAGCTGCTCCTTCTCAAACTAATCATTTAATTTATTTATTTATTTATTTATTTTTGTAAAATGTTGATTGTGTTGTATTTTGTGGTTTTAAAATATTGCTTTGCTGATTGTTCACGATAAATAAATACATAAATACACTTTAAAAAGGTTGCTTTGAAACAATATGTTCTGATTTTTTTTTTTTTTTTTTTTTTTTTTGGCACACAAGACATGCTTTCTTCCTGTATTGATTGACATTTTGGCAGCATTGTGTGTAAAACAGACGAGCCAATAAAACACACTGAAATGAAACTGAAATGACAGAGAGAGGAAGAGATACAGAGCAGTGAATGTCAATGAGTGTGTGTGTGTGTGTGTGTGTCCTGCTGAGAAGTGAGTTTTCTGCAGATTCAAACTCAGCAAAAAATCTAGCTTCCCTCTCTCTCCCACACACACACACACACACACACACACACACACACAGTTATGTAATTGTTCTCTTGACAGGTATAAATTTGTCTCTGAGATGCTGTAGATGAGTTTGACACCAGGGCAGAAACACAATCATTCAGAGCAAAAGACCTGTGTGAGTGTGTGTGAGTGTGTGTGTGTGTGTGTGTGTGTGTGTGTGTGTGTCACTGCTACCATTTCAAACTTTGTAATCCTGAACATCTGAAAACCTTCAGAAACTAAGATGTATGTGTGTATTGTACAGTTTGCCTTTAGTCTGATGTGTTGCACGGGAGAGTGTGTGTGTGTGTTGTGTAACTTTAGACTCTGTTTGCAAACAGATGGCCCATTTACACTGATTAAGAGAAAACAGCATCTCTGTGTTGAGGACTGCGAGAGCCACTCCATTAAATGAAGGAAAAACGTGTGGAAGTTTGTTTGTTTCCGCCACAGGATGAAAAATAAAAAAGATCTCAATCTCACAATTCAAACTTTTTTCTCACAATTGCGACATCATTTCTCAGAATTCTGACTTCATATCTCGCAATTGTGAGCTAAAAACTCGCAATTATTTTATTTTTATTTTTTATAAAAAAAATGTGTATAAATGGCAAAGAAAGCATGTAAATGACTTTTTAACGCAAAAATAGACAGATTTAAACAAATTTGTTAATGTAGTTAAAAGTAACAAGAAAATAATAATTGTATCTTTTGATTCCATTAAAAAAAAAAATTGCCACTTATTTTATTTATTTCATCATTACAATGGTTCAATTATTAGTTCTAAAACCTGGAAGGGAATTAATATTTATGCCACACGTTCCTGTGAGTTTTTAAGAAATGCAGATTTGGATTTATGATTACACTTGTTTTCCAGTACAGATATCTAAACATTCTTATATATATTTTTTTAGAATTATATTTTATTATATATATTATATTTTTCTTTTTTTTTAGAAATCATGACTTAATATCTTAAGTCATTTGGTGATCAAGTAAAGGTAACAAAATTAAGTGAGTTTTTGCTTAAAATGGGGTCAGAAAATACAAGATCTTTTTCTCGTTTTAAACACAAACTCGCTTAATATTGATGAGAAAACAAGACTTACTATCTTAAGTCATTTCGCTTCTCTAGTAATTTTTGAAATAAAAAAAAATAATAATAAAAAAATAATTTTTGAAATTGTTCGATATTTGTACTGGAAAACAAGACGTGACAATACTAATTATTGTAGTAATTAGTATAGTCTTTATACTAATTATAATATAGTAATTAATTATTGTAGTAATTAGTATTACTACATTAACAAATTTGTTTAAATCTATCTATTTTTTGTGTTAATTTTTAAAGTGATTTACATGTTTTCTTTGCCATTTATACACATTTTTTATAAAAAATACAAATAAAATAATAGCGAGTTTTTAGCTCACAATTGCGAGATGAATTAAGAAAATATTTTTTTGCAGTGATAAAAATAAGAAGTGTATTTGAAGAAACTTTCCTTAAATATAATTACAAACAGCCCAGTGTGACATACTATTATGGTTTTTTGTTGTTGTTGTAATTTTAGAATAAAAAATGTAAAAGTTTTATTCATTTTGCTGTATGGTTTTGTTATATTTATTAAATGTAATTTTAAATATTTATATAGTTTTTATTAATGAAAAAAAAATTCATTAATATATTTTTTAAATAAAATTTTTAATTTTTTTTTTTTAATAAAAATAAAAAAAATGTATTATTAAATTGTATTAGTTTTAGTTAGTTTAGCACATCCAAGTTAAACCGAAATGAAAATGAGAAATGTTTCTAAAAATAAAACAAGTTTAGGTTTTATATTTTATTTTGTTTCAAGAAACAAAAATGTTTTAGTTTAATTTAACTATAATAACCCTGACACAGCCAGACTTAAAGATACATTTTGAAACTGTTGTAGGTTTTAAAAATGTAAGTAGTAAAAATATAATCAAGGGAATGACTTGATGGAAAGCGAAAGCAATATGTCGTTATTAAAACTCACTCGTGGTGACCCCAGCCGAGCTCGGGCAGGTAAGGCAGCTTCTTGATGCGTATGATGGAGTCGTAGATGGACGGCTGAAGACTCTGAGCGACGGCGTTGGCGAGGATCACAGCGATCATGATGGGCAGAATGTGACTTATCTGACCCGTCAACTCAAACACGATCACGGCCGTGGAAACGGTGTGTGTGACCGCTCCGGATAACGCCGCCGCTCCTAAACAGAGAGAGAGAGAGAGTTTGAAACCCAAGCCACTGTAATCAAAACCATGTTATTTGTCACATACAGTTATATACATGATACAAAGTGCAGAGAAATGTAAATCTGGTAAGCTACTTATATTGTTCATTAAAGATAAATAAATAAATATCCAATTTTAATTGTATACATTTTCCAAAAAGGTCTCATTCGTTAACATTAGAACGTATATTTTGTTTCATCTTTGTTAATGTTAATTAGTAAATGTATAATTATTCATAGTTTGTTCATGTCGGCTTATGTCGTAACTACAAAAAATATTGTTGGTTTAACTTAAAAAATTAAATAACCTGTTTGCCTTAAAATTTTTAAGTTGATTGAACTGGAAAAGGTGAGTTAATACAATGAAAGAGATAGATTTAATCATCAGAAACTCAAAATAATAAGTTATCTCAACTAATAAATTATTTAAGTTGATTTGACAAAAGAAAAAATGTTGTGATAACAAATCTTGAAAATATTTTTTTTACAGTGTTAACCAATACAACCTTTGAATTTAATAATGCATTCGTAAATGTTGAGAAAAACTAAAATTAACTAAAATTAATACATGCAATACAAGTATTGGTCATTGTTACATGTTAATAAATGAAACCTTATAGTAAAGTGTTACCAATTTATTGAGCAAAAATATTATATTAAAGGGCATTTTTTAATGTCAAAATCGTACACTTCTCCAAACCCTTCTCTGTTAAATTATAAATAAAATACTAATTATTCAAGAGGGGTTATTGTTACTTCATAATTAAATCTAGTGGCTACCAATCAAAGACTAACAATGAAAACAAACAATCCACTAAACCCAACACAACACAACTAAATCAATGCCTCTTAAAATCACTATGGCAACACTGAGGCAATTAACTGTGTGTGTGTGTGTGTGTGAGCATGAGTTTGTTTCTCACCCACAACAGCGTATCCGCCGGGCACTATGGGATAGATGATTCCATCCGTATTAATTCCTTCTGGAAACCAAGCGGCCATACTTTCACCCACCAAACGGCCAAATGCAGCACCTGCAACACACGCACACACATTCCCAAGTCAAAATGTAACGTTTCCATCATTTTTATTTAAATATATCACATACAACATTTTGAAAAATTAATATTTTATGGCAAGATACTACGAGTATTTCTCATGCACTTGTCAATCTTGAGACATTTTGTTTTGATAACCAAATGCACATTTAAGTGTTTTTTTATTGCACTTTATCTACAACAGTCAACATCTGAAGTGGATCAAAACCTTTCAAAGTTATACATGAATTTTGTCTTACTTTTATTAACTTTTTTGATCCAATTCAAATGTTGACTCCTGTAATAGGTTTCAATTACAATACATCTCTTTAAAGTCAGTGAGTTTTTCCTCCACTTCAGCAGCAGTTATATAGAGCAAAACTTACAGTTTTATTCCTATCTAAATTACGAAGGTTTTTACTGAGGGGTTTGTTAATATATTATTCGCCTGATATATATTTAACATTTTATTCCTAAAACAATGTGTTTTTTTTTCTATCAGTTTACAGTATTTTCTGAGTGATAAATTTTCTTGAAAAGAAATGAAGGTTTTTGATGAAAACATTCCAGGATTTTTCTCCATATAATGGACTTCAATGGGGTCCAAACGGTTCAAGGTCCAAATGAGAGTTTCAGTGCAGCTTCAAAGGTCTTTAAACGACACCAGACGATGAATAAGGATCTTATCAAGCGAAATGATCGCTCATTTAAAAAATAAATACAAAAGTTTTAAGTTTTATAAGCTCAAATGCTCGCCTTGCTCTGTTCTGTGATGCGCGTTCCTGTTCGAACTCGTTCATCAAAATGAACGAATCTTTTTTCGAGTCATTTCGTTCAACTGTCATTTATCATTTATTTATTTTTTAAATGAGCGCTCATTTCGCTACATCATCTGGTGTCGTTTAAAGCCCTTTGAAGCTGCACTGAAACTCTCATTTGGACCTTGAACCGTTTGGACCCCATTGAAGTCCATTATATGGAGAAAAATCCTGGAATGTTTTCATCAAAAACCTTCATTTCTTTTCGACTGAAGAAAGAAAGACATGGACATCTTGGATGACATGGGGGCGAGTAAATTATCAGCAAAATTATTTTTTTAAAGTGAACTACTCTTTTAAAAATCAATATTTTAAGGAAAAACCCAAACACACACTTACCAATGACAAAAACGGGCATGAAGGCTCCACAAGGTACAGGAAGAGTTGTAGCTAAAGCAGACATCCAGAACTGAAACAACAGAAACACTCATTTAAATACTTTTGTTGTATTATTTTACCAAAATCCAATACTATTCTGCTGATGTAACCAAGGAGAGAGGCGAATATTAGCCAATAATATCATCCGTGTTGAGGGATTAACTAACTAAAAGTGGTAAAGCTATTATCTTGGTAGAATTCATTTTTCAGCAGCATGACAGTAATTCATTTTTTTTCCATTAACAAGACGCTTTTTTTTCCCCAACATCCAGAGTGACAAATTACATCGCTGGTTATTACAGAACAATAGCAGTGACACACCTGTGTGAAATTAAAACTGAAAACAGCCCAGAGCAACAACAAAAAGAAAAGAGAAATAGCTATTTTATAGATTCAAAGAGAGAATTTGCATTCTGAATTTTTAGCCGCCTGTCTCTCCACACACAATAGCCTGAAATACGACAAACCAGAGGGGTGTGATATTCACACATGCGTCTGTGTGCGTCACAACACATCAAAATTACACATCAACGCTTCCTTATACAAAACCTGTCATGTCTGTCATCTGCATGACATGGACTATGATTTCCTCAACAGACGAAAATAGAAAATTTAATAAAACGTCATGTAAACGTGTGAATATACATGAATGTGTTTCACATCCAATACTTCTGACAATTTCATCCATAATTGAGTAAAACTGAAGAAAAAAAAATTGAGTAATAATATTAAAACTAAAGAATAGTAATAAATTAGAAATTAGAAAAAAACTAGCAAACACAGGGTTCAAAAATGTAAATAAATGCATTTTTGTTGTTGTTTTGCCCCATGTAAATAAGACACCAGAATTTCAGAAATTTCACAATTATCGACTGATTCCAATTTCGATTGCACGGCAAAAACTACCAGCATAACTAATGTAAAGTTCAAGCATTATTAAAGACAAGTGAGTCTTGAGTAATAATATATATATTTAAAAAAAAAAAAAAAAACTACAAGCAACAGCTAAAACAATTAAAACCGAACAAAGATACAAATGAAATAAACAGTGCTTTAATTTTTTCAGTAAAAAGTATTCAGGTACAGAAATTTATGGAAGCTTGTTTCCGCCACTGAACAAAAAAAGAAAAAAATAATTGCGACTTTTTATCTAACAATTGCAAGATATGAAGTCAGAATTGTGAGAAATAAAGTCGCAATACTGAGATATAAAAAGTCGCAATTCTGAGAAATGAAGTCGCATTTGCGAGATATGAAGTCACAATTCTGAGATTAAGTCAAAATTGCGAGATGTAAAGTCGCAATTCTTAGATATGAAGTCACAATTGCAAGATGTAAAGTCGCAATTCTGAGAAACGAGAGATAAAAAGTCGCAATTCTGAGAAATAAAGTCGCAATTGCGAGATATGAAGTCACATTTCTGAGATTAAGTCACAATTGCGAGATATAAAGTCGCAATTCTTAGATATGAAGTCACAATTGCAAGATGTAAAGTCGCAATTCTGAGAAATAAAGTCGCAATTGCGAGATATGAAGTCACATTTCTGAGATTAAGTCACAATTGCGAGATATAAAGTCGCAATTCTTAGATATGAAGTCACAATTGCAAGATGTAAAGTCGCAATTCTGAGAAATAAAGTCGCAATTGCGAGAAAAAAGACAGAATTAAGACTTTTCATCTCACAATTTTGACTTTTTTTACAATCGCGAGTTTACACCTCGCAATTCTAACTTTATTACACATAATTGTGAGTTTATATCCCTAAATTCTGACATCTTTTCTCAGAATTGTGAGATATTAACTCGCAACTGTAACTTGTCAGGCCAAGGAAAAAAAGACTAACTTTTTTCCCCTTAGAATAGTTTATTTCTCACAACTCTGACTTTATAACACGCAATTTCGACTTTATATCATGCATTTCTGACTTTATAACACGCAATTGCAACTTTATATAAATCAGTTATGACTTTTTATCTCGCAATTTGGACTTTATATCTTGCAATTCTGAGAAACAAAGTCAGAATTGCGAGATGTAAACTCGCATTTTCACATACTTTTCAAGCAGAGGAACTCGATTTGTGAAAGAAAACGCTTCTTACGATTGAATCTGAATGGTTAAAAATCACTTGAAATGTTTCAATTGAAAACACGTGTCGTCGTGAAAGTTTGTCATTTGCACGAGCATTGGCCAGATTGAACAAGGAGCAGTTCTGTCACCTGTCCCGAGAGTCATTCAAGGATAGTTTATGAATCAGAAGTTTGACAAAACAGAATAAAATGATAAAAGTGTGTATTGTGTGCGGGATCTCATTAGTGAACAACACAAGACAATCCAAAGTCACCTTTCATTTTAATAACACTATTTTGAGACGGATAAATTTAATTATATTAATCAAAATGCCAACACACAAACACGCCCAACAAGTCTGAACTTTTGCTCCAATCTGGAAATAGAATTTCAGTTTATTTGTTAATTAGACACACAAACACACACAGGTAAAACACACACCCACATGTCAAATGTGAGGTGAATCCTGAAATGAACTGTAAGTAATTAAGAAAAGCAATCTAATTGGCTGATTCAGAACAACAGAAGTTAATTAATAGAGAAAGTCACACACACACAATGGAGAACAGAACAGATCCGGTGGAGGCTGAGGTGGGATTCAGTGAGAATGTTATATAAGTGTTATGTGAGTTATGCTGAGAGTGTTTGAGAGCTGTGGGTGGATAGAGAGATCATTGCGTAATATTCTCTCCTTCTTTTCATCCTCTTGGCACTGAAAAATGGACAGACTCGCAGAAATCTGCTCCATTTCTCTCCACCTGCCGGCATTCCCATACTAGACAAATGTTTCTTGAAAAAAGTCTCTTTCAATTTAATTCAATTCACATTTATTTGTGTAGCGCTTTACACAATACACGTCGTTTCAAAGTGCAGGAGTCTTCTGGTCATCAAGACTGCGTTTATTTGATCAGAATACAGTAAAACTTTAAAATAACTGTTTTTTATGCGAATATATAATTATATGTCTTCAGTGTCACATGATCCTTCAGAAATCACTCTAATATGATGATCTGATGCTCAAGAAACATTTATGATTATTATCTGTGTTGAAAAGAGTTGTGCTGCTCAATATTTTTGGGTTCCTACAGGTTTCTTCAAGTTAAATTCAAGTCTTTTTAGGACCTTTTAAGACCATTTATATAAAAAAATAATTTTCTATATTATATTTTACCAATTTATACCAATTTCCCATCCCTACCAGCAAAGAAAAACTAAATCCTTCAACTTGTGTTCATTTATTTTTCAAATGTGGAATGGGTAAAAGATGAATAAGTCAAGCAGGTAAAATTAAAACATTTCAGTAGGCCACAAGAAAGTTTGCCGAACAATGTTAAGTTGTGTTTTAACATTAGCTAAACACACACAGGACATCAGTTCTGACTGGATCGCTTCCCAGATCGACACTATCGAACATTTTCATCTAGGTTTTTTTTTTTTCAGTTGACGAAAATGACAAGATTTTCGTCATAGTTTTTGTCATTTAAAACTAGCGTCTCGTTTTCGTCAGTGAAAAAATGTCGTTGAAGAAAAGTTTTCATCATTATTTTCGTCAATGAAATTAACACCGACATACAGCACAATTTTTAAGACCCAGACATCAAAATTCAAGACTTTTTAAAGACTTTTTAAGGTATTATTTCCAAATTCATAAATTCGATGCTTTTAAGGCTTTTTAAGACCCTGTAGGAACCCTGATAAACTGTGAAAAATTTTACTTTTCCAGGATTCTTTGATGAATAAAAAGTAAAAAAAAACAGCATTTAATTGAAAATGAACATTAAAAATGTCTTTTAAAACTTAAAAAAAAAATTGCTGATAATTTACTCGCCCGCATGTCATCCAAGATGTCCACGTCTTTCTTTCTTCAGTCGAAAAGAAATGAAGGTTTTTGATGAAAACATTCCAGGATTTTCTCCATATAATGGACTTCAATGGGGTCCAAACGGTTCAAGGTCCAAATGAGAGTTTCAGTGCAGCTTCAAAGGGCTTTAAACGACTCCAGACGATGAATAAGGGTCTTATCAAGCCAAACGATCGGCCATTTCAAAAATAAACAAATGAAGAGTTCAGATGCAAAAGCCTCTAAATGCCATTTGAAATTTTCTTCTAAAATGATCATTTTTATCAAGCTTGTATATTTAAGTTCAGTAATTTCACTTAAATGGCAATGAAGATTACCTATTAATTGTCATTTAAGTGAAATTACTGAACTTAAATATACAAGCTTGATAAAAATGGTCATTTTAGAAGAAAATTTCAAATGGCATTTAGAGGCTTTTGCATCTGAACTCTTCAAATAATAAATGACAGTTGAATGAAATGACTCGAAAAAAGATTCGTTCATTTTGATGAACGAGTTCGAACAGGAGAGTCTCGAACGCGCATCACAGAACAGAGCAAGGCGAGCATTTGAGCTTATAAAACTTAAACTTTTGTATTTATTTTTGAAATGGCCGATCGTTTCGCTAGATAAGACCCTTATTCATCGTCTGGAGTCGTTTAAAGCCCTTTGAAGCTGCACTGAAACTCTCATTTGGACCTTGAACCGTTTGGACCCCATTGAAGTCCATTATATGGAGAAAATCCTGGAATGTTTTCATCAAAATCCTTAATTTCTTTTCGACTGAAGAAAGAAAGACGTGGACATCTTGGATGACATGGGGGTGAGTAAATTATCAGCAAAAGTTTTTTAAAAGTGAACTACTCCTTTAAGCTTCTACTATACACGTAATAATAATACAAAGTAATTCATCTCTTATAAATCATACTTCCAAAGAGAGGTTCTGTCAGATTCTGGGGACAAATCTGTAGTCCACCAAGTAGTTCTAGATTAAACTGCGCAGGTTAAGTCAAAGGTTCCTGTTCAGCTCAAGGACACACAGGGCACTCGTCCCCATGGCAACGCTGACGACATCACTTCCTGTGCAGTGACAGGTTTCGACCGGGTTTCTGATGAGGTTGCCAGGGTGACACACTCACGCAGGTAAGCGAGCGATGCAAGTCTTCACACACACTCTTGTTTTCCTCAGCCGGGAGGATAGAGCGGATTTGGTTTTTTTGAGGATAATGAAATCTCCTTTTCGCTCAAATCAGTGTAAACGAGCCTTCTTTAGACCTCATCCGCCAGAAAAACAATCTGTAGAATCTTTCTCTATGGAATCGCTGTTAAAGAGTAATTAGCTGGTAAAGTGAATTGTCTTATAGTAGAGTTAACGAACGAAGATTTGTTCAAATTAAAGATTAAATCCGTAAGATCTGTGGAAATACAAAACGGAAGACAGTGCAGCGCTGAAAAGGGGCGGGGCTACAGAAGGTCTATGTAAATGAGCTCTGCTGTGATTGGCTAACGTACTTCACACTATCATCCTGCTAAAAAGAGGCTGCTAAATACTGAATAGCGGTTGATATGTAAATGTGGGCGGTCATATGTTAATGAGCTCATGTATTATTCAAGTGTCTGCAAAGAGTTAAATCCCCTCAGGAGCGTAAACAACTTTTAGATCAGGACGTGGATAGAGTTTCAAGCAGTATAAGTGTTTACGAAAAACATTGACTTTAAACCAAAAAAAATCAAGATATCTACATTTTTTTTATATAAAAAAATCAGCGTTTAGATGCGTGTGATTATTTACCTTCATAACGATGAAGATGACGAGGATCACGAAGACGTTAGCCTGCGGATGTTTCCAGGCGGTCGAGTGACTGTCGTAACTGAAGTCTTCTGTGATTCCCTGCTTTGTCCAAGTGCGATTGTCAAAAAATGAAACCAGGGTGTCCTTCTGTGTGAGCTATATGTGTGAGAAAATGACATTGATTATTATAAATATAGAAATATAAATATAATTAACAGAAGCTTCAGTGTTCAGTTTCTTATTTTAAGCATAAACCTCACAATATTACAGTTAGTTTTATGCTTAAAACAAATTAAAGGAGAAGTTCACTTTAAAAAAAACTTTTGCTGATAATTTACTCACCCCCGTGTCATCCAAGATGTCCACGTCTTTCTTTCTTCAGCCGAAAAGAAATGAAGGTTTTTGATGAAAATATTCCAGGATTTTCTCCATATAATGGACTTCAATGGGGACCAAATGGTTCAAGGTCCAAATGAGAGTTTCAGTGCAGCTTCAAAGGGCTTTAAACGATTCCAGACGATGAATAAGGGTCTTATCAAGCGAAACGATCACTCATTTAAAAAATAAATAAAAAAATTTAAGTTTTATAAGCTCAAATGCTCGCCTTGCTCTGTTCTGTGATGCGCGTTCGTGACTCTCCTGTTCGAACTCGTTCATCAAAATGATGAATCTTTTCCAGAGTCAACTCATTAATTTGGTTCGTTGAATGAACCAAATGACACGAAAAAAGATTTGTTAATTTTGATGAACGAGTTCGAACAGGAGAGTCACGAACGCGCATCACAGAACAGAGCAAGGCGAGCATTTGAGCTTATAAAACTTAAACTTTTTTATTTATTTTTTTAAATGAGCGATCATTTCGCTTGATAAGACCCTTATTCATCATCTGGTGTCGTTTAAAGCCCTTTGAAGCTGCACTGAAACTCTCATTTGGACCTTGAACCGTTTGGACCCCATTGAAGTCCATTATAAGGAGAAAAATCAAAAACCTTCATTTCTTTTCGACTGAAGAAAGAAAGACGTGGACATCTTGGATGACATGGTGGTGAGTAAATTATCAGCAAAAGTTTTTTAAAAGTGAACTACTCCTTTAAGTACTCAATTATTGTTAATTAGTGACTCCGAGCCGGTTTGACAGCATCGAAAAACTTTTTTATTTATTTTTTAAAATGAGCGATCGTTTCGCTTGATAAGACCCTTATTAATCATCTGAAATAGTTTAAAGCCCTTTGAACAGTTGCAGTTTGCACTGAAACTCTCTTTTGGACCTTGAACCGTTTGGTCCCCATTGAAGTCCATTATATTGAGAAAATCCTGGAATGTTTTCATCAAAAACATTAATTTCTTTTTGACTGAAGAAAGAAAGACGTGGACATCTTGGATGACATGGGGGTGAGTAAATTATCAGCAAAAGTTTTTTTTTTTAAGTTTTAAAAGATATTTATAATGTTCATTTTTAATTAAATGCTGTTTTTTTACTTTTTATTCATCAAAGAATCTAGTCTATCTATAAAAACTAATAATAAATTGAATCATTTGGAAAAAAACACTTACTAAAAAGCAAACATGACCATGTAAATGTGTTAATATATTGAAACTTAACATCAATGTGTAAGCTAATACGTAAGGTCAAAGGAGCTAAAATAGTTAATGTTTTACTAAAAGCACTTATTAATATTCATTACTGTTAATCTCAGCATTTTTTAAGATGAAAAGTTGTATCTGTTAACATTAACACACTGTGAACTAAAATGAACAATTTTAGCAGCATTAATAAAGGTTAATAAATGCAGTGAGAATGTATTGTTAATGCAAATGAAACCTTCTGGAAAGTGCGTCCACCTCCTTTTTAGAGATGTTCAGGCATTATACAATAAAACACGATAAAAACTGACTGAGAAATGGATTATGTGAAGTGTTGTACGAGAGTTCAGTCATACGCTGCTAATGGTGTAGTATTCAAAGTGTGTGTGTGTGATAGAGTTGATGCCTTATTCTGTATTTTATGGAGTGTGTATGTTGTTAAGAATGATTAATGAACGCCTCATGTTTCTCTCAACTGTCTCATTAAGATTATTAACTGGATGGATTGAACAGCCTGAGGAACAATCACATATTGTGTAGTGAGAGTGTGTGTGTGTGTGTGTGTGTGTGTGTGTGTACCTGTCCGGCCATGAACTGCCCAAAGCCCGGAGGGAAAGTGAGTGTTGAGATCAGTAGCGTGACCAGCGCGGGATACAACAGACGCCTGCACACGACACACACACACTTGTTATATTATACTTGTGAATAGACCTATATTTGTTCTGAAATTAAGATAATTGTAATATAATAACTGCAGTCTAATTTGATTGCTTTCAAATTGTTAACGTTAGTCTCATACAATATGTTTACATGCACACTCTCAGAAAAAAAGGTACAAAAGTTATCACTGGGGCTGTACCTTTTCAAAAGTTAAACTTTGGTCCATTTCATGAGCTAATAAGTACATTTTGGGTCTTAATATGTATATTTTGGGTCTTAATATGTACATTTTGGGTGCTAATATGTACATTTTAAGTGTTAATATGTACATTTTAGGTGCTAATATGTCCATTTCAGGATATGTAAATTTCATGAGCTAATAAGTCCATTTTAGGTGGTAATATGTACATTTCAGGTGCTAATATGTCAATTTCATGAGCTAATATGTCATTTTTAGGTGGTAATATGTACATTTTAGGTGCTAATATGTACCACTAAGGTACCAATATGCAGCCTTTTGAAAAGGTACAGCCCCAGTGACAGCTTTTGTACCTTTTTTTTTCTGAGTGCATCCAACGTCAAAAAACACTTTAATTTTCTCCTAATATCCACTGCAGTATCAGCTCATTTCTCTCAGTGTCTGAAACGCTTCGTTTGCAGATTAAGCCTCTCTAAACCCCGCCTCTCTGAGAGCTGCTCTGCTGTGATTGGTCAGAAAGCAAACGCTCATGATCATACCCGAATCTTGAACCAATCTCTTCCAGTCTCAGATACACTACAGTGATGGGGGCGGGGCTTAGAGACGCTGTTCAGCCAATCAACACCACAGGCTGGTTTTATGCTAACACATACTTTCAGCAGGAAGAAAGACTGGAATTACAGTTCAGAATTGACTCTTTCTTTTGGGAGAAAACCTCCATTTATCTGCAATTTGATCATTGAAATTGGCATTATATTCACAAACAGCTCAAAGTCATATCCAAAAAGGCATAATGAGGCACTTGAGGATATTTTATAATATGAAAATAACACCAGTAAGAACAATTAAAGAGAAATAAGTTGGAACACAGGGAACACTCACTTCTTCATGAGGAACTTGTTAATAGTTTTCTGTTTTCGCATAAACTGAACAATTAGCCTGTTCAAATACACAAATAAGGCACCGCCAAACCCGCTGGCAATTCTGCAGAGAGAGAGAGAGAATCATGCATGTTCATTATTAATGGCATAAACAGACTCATGACTCATAATACAGTTCATTAGAAGATTGTGCTTTCGTGAAATATCTGTTGGGTACATGTCCTTGTGCATGAACAATCAGCAGGACACATTTCTTCACGCTTTATAATATTACTGTTTACTTGAAGAATTAGTTGATGTTAACTAATGTTAACAAATGAAATCTTATTGTGATGTGTTACCAGAAATATTTACATAAATTGACATAAATTAAAGCATTTAAGTTCGATACTGGACATCACGATACACAGAGATACTATGCTATGATATTTCAAATGATTAAGGAAAGAAACCAAACACATATTTTTTTAATTAGATTTTTTTAAATTAGATTAATTAGATTTTTTTTTTTTTTAGTTTTTTGTTTAAATATGGTAGTAAGGGTATAAAGGGGTAGGAGTACATAAGTTTTACTTCTTCCTACTCCATTTTGCACATGTAAATAGAGTTTTTTTCTTCAAGCACTGGAAAGTATTTTAAATTTTTATTTTATCTTTATTTCGAACATAAAAAGAAAGTGTATAAAATAAAACAATGTTTAAAAAACTTAGGAAAAATCTAAACAAATGAGCAGCAATATATATATATATATATATATATATATATATATATATATATATATATATATATATATATATATATATCATGTACTTATCAATTATGTACTTATTCAAGCAGCACAAAATCAATATAAAAAATAAAATAAAAAGTAAAACTAAAAATTTAAAAAGTATGGATTTTTACTTTGTTGTTCATTTTTGTTTTTATCAATATTCCTTGTTTCATTGATTAAAATTTGTGTTTTTTTATTTACATGTTCAAAATAAAGATATCAAATAAAAAAAATCAAATCAAAATATTTTATTTTCAGTCTTGTTTAAAAATGAATACGCAGTAAAACAAAGCGAACAAACACAAGGATGGAGGTGTCTCTACAGTAACTACTACGACATGCGTGAATCGGTGGGCGGGGCTAAATAGGCAATGATGTAGAAGTGGGCGTTGCTCAATTCTTTCGTCGCACTATGATGTCATAATGTGACAAAATTCAAAACGAGTCATTTTCTGAGCAAAAAAAGAAAGTTTTTGGAGTACAAAAGGAAGTTTTGAGTACTTGAACCTGGCAGGATATTCTTATAGTACACTAATGTAAAAACAAATATTGTTGGTTTTAATTAAAATTAAGGCAACCAGGTTACTTATTTTTTTTAAGTTAATTGAAATTTAAAAATGAGTTAATACAATGAGAGAGAATGGATTAATCAAAAGAAACTCTAAATATTAGGTTATCTGAACCACATAAATGATCTAAGAGGATTTGACAAAAGAAAAAATGTTGCGATAACAAATCGTGAAAATGTTTTACACTGTAAGAAGTGATGTCGTCTTTATTTGTAAAAAGATCAAAGACAATTTAATTTGATTTACCTCATATCCGCTAACTTAGTTTGCCTGGTAACATTTATTTGTTATTGATTTTATGGGCAGATATACTAAGAACATTATTTTTGCATTGTTAAGAGTTGGTACACAACAAATGCAAAGAAACAAGAAGAACAAAACAAGAGGCAGAACTGACCCGATCACAGCAAAGGCTGGAAGCTCCTGGAGGTCAAAGGGGAAGTCCAGCCTGAACCGGGTTTTAAAGAGAGCCGTGATCGTCTCTGAGAGAGAGAGAGAGAGAGAGAGAGAGAGATGTTTTCTTTAATACTCAAAATATACAGTACAAGAACATAAAATGCCCCTATTCTGCTTTATAAGATATGCCATTTCATGTATAGTAGTGTGTATAGAGCCATATGTGAATGTAAACATCATCAAAGATCAAAGTTCAGATAAATAAAGAGTTTTCTGTCGATTCTGAGTCTTTCTTCCAGTTGAACCTGCGAATGTGTGTGACTAATTAGCATAAAGCCAGCCCTTCGGTGTTGATTGGCTGAACAGCGTCTCTAAGCCCCGCCCTCAAACACTGTAGTGTATCTGAGACTGGAAGAGTTTGGTGGTGGTGTTCAAGAGCTGAGATTCAGATATGATCATGAGCGTTTGCTTTCTGACCAATCACAGCAGAGCAGCTCTCAGAGAGGCGGGGTTTAGAGAGAATGAATCTGCAAACGAAGCGTTTCAGACACTGAGAGAAACGAGCTGATGCTGCAGGGGATATTAGGAGAAAATTAAAGTGTTTTTTGACCTTGGATGCATTAAACGTATTGTAGGAGTACAAAATAGCATAACAGGGGCACTTTAAAACACACACACACACACACACACCTTCATCTCTGTTCCACACTGCCAGAACTCTGAAGATAAAGGCACTAAATGTAGCAGCAAAGAATCCACGCCAGTAGTTTCGGACGGCGAAAAACGTGGAGGTGACTTCAATGCTGAATAATACACCTGAAATACACACACACACACACACACACACACACACATATAGAGTTAATGTCTTGATTAAATTTAGACATTCTCTACTTTTTCCCCTTCAAATTAATAGTAAATACCCCAAAACAACATTGTGTCCCCAACTTAATATGTACAGTTAATATGCAATTATTACATTATATTGTCTTTATTTGAACGTTTTTACTTTAACTGAATCAATTCCATTTTAACTCATAAATCTGAATTGATTCTGAACTCTAATTTGAATTTGAGAGTAATTAAGTGGAGTTGAAATGCAATTACATTTTTTGAATACTTTAATTTCATGTAACATTTGAGCCAAAGGACATCGTATTTTATTTTTTATTATTAATTTTGTTGTGCAAACAACAAATCTCAATGGAAATATTGAAATAATAATAAATAATCTGTAATGTCCCCTTTAAATTATTCTGATGGCTGTTTAATGTTTTGGCAGAATTGCACTTAGTTTAGAGAAATATTGAAAATAAGGCAATTCATAATTTCTTAAATTTTGCATAAACACAAGTTTTTGTTCTCGTGCAGTCTCTCTTTTGGGATGTTTTATCCCAAATCCCCCAGTTTCACCTCCAATAGGAGCAGCGAAGCAGCAGCCGACCCCGACAGCACAGGCAGCCGCGAGCATCTCGATGTTTCTCGACTCGTTCTGTTCAACACACACACACACACAACATTTAATGTACAACACACTATTTGACCTCTTTTGTTCAACCCAAAAACAGAAGTACATACACACCAACACAATCAAACACGATAAAACTCACAATTTATAGAACACACACAATCTACAAACAGATACACACACATAGACACACACCTGTATTTGGTAAATCTATTCAGAGATGATATCGCTGTAAGTTTTATCCTCACAAAAGGAAAACTTAATCGAGAGAAATGCAGAAATACATATATTTTAGATTGATTTCCATGATATACTCTCTCACACACACACACACACACACACAGAGAAAAAAAAGAAGAAATATTGAAACAGACACAAAAACTTTCATTTTTTCTTGCATTTGAACAGACAAATTCACAAAAAAATGCCAAAAATGCCCGTCTCGGCGAGCATCCTCGTAAACATAGTTGCTTTTAATGTTAATAAAGCAACAAAGGACAAAGAAAATCACTCACTGCTCTTAACTTTTGATTGGTGTTTAATTTATACAGTGAAGATTTTTACATTTGATTACTTTAGTCAATACCTCTACCTGAAAACTACTGTTACCCGTCTTTGATAATATTTTAACGTATTTTATTTAGTCTAGTAGTTTTAGCTGTGGTAGACCATTCAGAATTGTGATTGATATCTAAAATTTTGGTGTCATAACTTCTTGTTTTTGAAGAAAAAAACAGTTTCATAGCTGTAAAAAAAATGTATGGCTTGCTGGCAAATTTTCTTAAAGGGATACTCCACTTTTTTTGGAAATAGGCTCATTTCACCACTCCCCCAGAGTTAAACAGTTGAGTTTTACCGTTTTCATGCTGATTTTCTGATATTTATAAGAATATCAGTAACCAGACTGTTTCTGGTCTGGTGGTAAAATGAGCCTATTTCCCCAAAAAGTGGAGTATCCCTTTAAGTCATCGTCCACTGGCAGGTGTGGGGAAAAAGTTATTTTTAGGCCCTGCTTACCCATAATCCACCTCAATAGCAGCACAAGTGTTCTGCAATACAACATCAGCTCAATAAGTACATTGTACCGAACCATTATTACTATTATTTTTTACAGACGGGTCCATTACTTCACTTTGGTACAAAATACGACCCAAGATCTTCAGCCCTTTATGTGTACTGCATTTAGTGCTATTAGAGGAGTTTGACTAAAATTGGAGGCTATGAAACTTACCTCATAAATTCCACCAAAGAAAGACATGAATTTGCAGAGAAGAGCAGCACACAAACTGGCAATGTGCACAAACGGACCCTACAGGACAGAAAACACACACATATAAAGCTTCGGATGAATCTGAAAGGGATAGTTCACCCAAAAACAACAGAACCGAAAGACAACACAATGCTGAATAAAGTCGTAGTTTTTGTTATTTTTGTTATTTTTTTAATATGAAATATGTATATATATATATATATATAATATGTTTTACTATAAAATTAATATAAAATGAAAGCTATATATCTAACCAAGTTGTGATCCAAATTTGAAGTTGATATCACAAAAATTGAAGTTCCCATGAGATTTTGTTTAGGCGTAGTACCAAAAATAGCCACCGGGTGTTATTGAATTCCATTGAATTTAATTGTACGCATTTTGCCATAACAAATTAATAAATTTCTATCCAAATATCACTTCTGTCACTAAATATGGAACCTTGAGACTCAGACCTTTCTGAAAATATGTGTTTTGTCAAGATTAGAACAGGTTTTCATAATAAATTATGAAAGGTGATGCCCAAAAGGGGAGGGGCCTAATAAAAAAATACTGTTTCTATGGTAACGCAACATCCAATTTCAAAACGGTTTTCACAGGATGAATTCTGAGTTCGTAAGCTTTCAAATGATACCTAATTTATGATAACTACTAAAATTTGTGATATAATAATAAAAATATATATTTATATATAATATATTATACTTTTTGAATGACTTCTTACCTTACTTTTTAAAATATAATTTTATCTTTTTTTATTGGCAAATACTAATTATGTTTTATTATGAACTTTTAGCACTAAAAACCAAAGTTTCAATTGTTAAAAGTGTGTGCGTCGACTTTTTGTGACAAAGGTCAGAAACTCCTGTAATGTCGTCGATTTTTTTTTGAGGCGCACTCTTGTCATAAATTCATATATTACTGTTCCTTCCTAATTTGTAAGAAAAAAAAACAGACCTAAAATATCTATTTAGGAGTCTTAGACCTTTGCAATGATATATAGTTTGTCATGACTAGATTAGGATAGTAATATAGTGAAGTAAAGTTAGATTGCCCGTATATGGGCAAGTGACAGTTAAGGGGTTAACCCTTAACCCTAACCCTAAGGGGTTAATCTGTGTATGTTCACCTCCTTTCCCAGAGGCAAACCACTGCCCAGTGCGCAGGTCAGTCCAACCACTTTGGCCACGAACGTTTTCAACGTGAGATATTCCTTCAGCACAACTCCTCTGAGGATCGTCTTCATTTCAGGAATACCAGACCCTGATTGAGAGATAAACGCCGAATTATGAAGAAAAAGAAGAACAGAAAACTCTTATGAGTGTGTGAATGTACAGTAAGTGTGTCTCACCGGCGGCCTGAGGCGCTACTATGTGTGTGAAGCCTGCAGAGAAACTGATGAGAACCACAGGATAAGTGACCCAAGCCAAATACTGCAGGATGACGTTACTGTCCAAACCACCGTACATCCACTTCTGAGCTGTAGAGAGCAGAACACACCAGTAGACACTCGCTGGGTATGTGTATGTACTATATTTCAATTAGATAAATGACAAAGTATCTAGACTGAGAAAATCTAAACTTCTTGTCTCAATGTTTTCCATTAAAAATATCCAACAATTCTTATATCAAGGTTCATTTACTTGAGAACTAAAATGATGCATTTTTGCTTTCTGAAAAAAGTCATTAAAATGAAGTGAGTTTGTGCTTAAAAAAACAAAGCAATTATGATGAGCAAACATCAGCGATGAGCTTCAAACCGACTGTGAATGTAAAAGGCATTTGGAGATGATTTTAGGGAGCTGAAAACCCATAAACACATTGACTTTCAATGCAACATAAATCTCTATTACTTTTGACCAATAGGTGGCGCTAACACCAAATTCGTTTGGTGTAGTCAGTGTTGGGTGACGATTAAACGCACCAATTTTGGCGCCAATATCCCAAACCTTTGCAGAGATACGGCCTCAGATGTAGTTTGGCATCACGCCATCAAATTCGTTAATGGGGTAAATGAAAAAAGTTATGTGTTGACATGAAATCTATAACTTTTTGCCGGCGTAGTCAGATTCTGAGTCGAGTCGAATCGTATCTGGTGGAAATCAGGTTTGAAAAAGTAAGAATTCAAATCAAGCAAAATAATTGTTATAAAAATAATTGTTATTGATGACAAAAGGCTAAACTAATCAAAAGCAATTCAAATTTCATTATAATTTTTGACCACACTGCCTCAAACTTTTTGAGTACCTTACCTCGACACATAACGAGTTTCATAACGGTACGCCAATGCACTCGTAAAATACACCATTTCACGACAAATGTTAAAGACGCCCAAAATGGCCGACATGGGAATATTGGGTATTGTTTGACTCGGCATGCCGCATCAAATTTAAAGACACATGAGTCAAAATGTTCAGAAGTTATACAAAAATAGCCATTTTTCATATCTCCAGACCAATAGGTGGCACTGTGACGAAACTGTGAGGGTATCTTCAAGTGTTTCTTGAACATAAACATGACTGCAACTTTGGACAGTTGGTGGCGCTAGAGAGGTTGAGTTAGAGACTCCAAAATTTCTGTGGTTAATGTTCAGACTGTCCTCTATTAGGGGGCGAGTGTTCACTGAAAAAATGACATCGCAACTGAACAAAACAAACACAGATATCATGTGTCAATTCCTGACATCTTCACACACACACACTCACCTTGTAATAAGAGGGCGATGCAGAAATCCATAACAAAGCTGACCAGAGCCATCACGAGTCCCAGCAAGATGAGGAAGATCCAGTCCTCGCCGACCCGTAACATGAAGAACCGCTGACAGTGCACTGCACAGACTCCACAGGAAAAGACTACATTACCCACAATGCATCAATGCACACCAAGAAAAAAACAAGAACTAACTGCACTACCCACAATTCCCAAAGCAGAGCAAGGTGTCAACAGCTATGATTCAATCCACCTACTGTATGATTATGCGAATTTTGGGATATTGCCTAAAAAACGATGGATGGAAAAGCCAAGACGTCCATAAATTCTCAATTGAGGCGGATACTTTATTATCCGATACGACGGCTTGCACATAAATTACTATGGAAAAACATTTAGTGAATAAATCCAATGCGCAACAAGAATCTCGTAAATTTGCTGAGTATATATATATATATATATATAGGGATGGGCAACGATTAATCGCGATTAATCGCATCCAAAATAAAAGTTTGTGTTTCCATAATATATAGTGTGTATATTTAATTTGTATATATAAATACCCACACATGCATGTATATATTTAAGAAATATGTGCATGTATATATTTTATATATATTTATTCACAATTAATATTAAATATAAATATAAATATTTGATATATTAATAACACATTTTTCTTAAATATATGCATGCATGTGTGGGTATTTATATATACAAATTAATATATATATATAAATACACCCACACATGCATGTATATACTTAAGAAATATGTGCATGTATATATTTTATATATATTTATTCACATCACAATTAATATTATTTATAAATATTTGATATATTAAGAACACATTTTTCTTAAATATATACATGCATGTGTGGGTGTATTTATATATAAATTAATTTGTATATACAAATTGTATATATTGTATATACAAATTAATTATACACACATATATTATGTAAACACAAACTTTTATTTTGGATGCGATTAATCGTTGCCCATCCCTATATATAATTTTGTGCATACTTTATGTATGCAGATAAAGTTGCATATACAGCTGTACTTTAACTCCGTACTTTATATAGAGAGCTGAGAATAATCTAGTTACATTTCGCAGTGAAAAAATAAAATCAAGTGTGTTCGTTCTTGAGTGCAACTGGTCCATTAAACTCAATAACAGTCATTTTGGAAACATTATTTCTTTATTCTTCTCATAAACAACAGGTCTGGGAAAGCATCTCTGTCACCCTCCGCATTTATAGCTAAACACACGGATGCTGTTAGTATCCACGGCAACCTCGATAAGAGCCAATGATGACTCACCGAATGATGGAGTGAGAAGCAGTGTGTGTGTGTGTGAACATGTTTGAGACGGTGGCGTGTGGGAGTGAAGACGTGGACGCGTCTCAAACACACATAATGCTCTTATAATCACGTCTCGGTTCACTTTGAAATGCACACACCAACTTTTTATCTGTGTGAGATGAACACACACACACTCACACACACACACTGAGGCCTCTTTGAGAAGCGGAGCTTCTAAATGTCTTGTTTATGCAGATGTAATGAGGGTGAAGGCTTTATGTAGGAGTGTGTGTGTGTGTGTGTGTGTGTGTGTGTGTGTGTGTCACTGCTGGCTTCTGCTTTATAACACCACTCAATCAAAACAAAGTCATTAGCTCGCATTTCTCTCGCTCGTCTTCATTTAACCCCTCGCTCTGTTCACAGAACTGAAATTACCTTCAGAGCACGTGTTTTGTAGCCTACTATTACATTATATCACCTAATCATATATGCAAAAACATTTTTTAAAGTATTATTAATCCCCCCTCCTATTAAAAAGGTTATATGTATGATTTTTCATGTATAATTTGCTTTTTGTTTTGCCAGTGTGTGAACAGCTAACGAAACCTACAAAATCTGACCTCCTATGTTGTCTATGAAAGCTCCTTAATTTCAATTGATTATGGCTTACAGCTTATGAAAACTTTTTCACAATATTCTATACACAAAAATGTTGAATTTGGGGTTTTCATAAGCTGTAAGCCATAATCATCAACATTATAACAAATACAGTCTTGAAATATCTCACGTAAAAAAAATATTGTTGGTTTAACTTACAAAAGTAAGTAACCTGGTTGCCTTAAAATTTTAAGTTGATTGAACTGGAAAAAGTGAGTTAATACAATGAAGGAGATTAATTTAATCATCAGAAACTCAAAATAATAAGTTATCTCAACTAAATAAATTATTTAAGTTGATCTGACAAAAAAAATGTTGTGATAACAAATCTTGAAAATATTTTTTTACAGTTTAATGAGTCTATAGAATATATTAGTTTCACCTTTTAAGTTGAATTACTGAAATAAATGAACTTTTGCACCATATTCATGTTTCACGTGTATACATGTATAGTATTGTAAAGGTCTTTTTATTTTTTATGAATCTAATTATTAAACTAATTATATAAAACTAAATTGTCAGTGAACTTCAAATATGTTAATCAAATTGAAAGAGACAAGACCTAATACAGTCCCTGTCCTTTAATGCAGGCCAATAGAAGCAATATACATTAAATATAATAATAAAAAAAATATATATATATATATATATAATAAGAAATATATATATAAACACATTTCCCTATGGGCTTTTATAAAGGGGTTTAATAATGTCAAATAAAGCCTGTGGTGAACATAACCTGATGATACTTTGACATTTTGACCCTGAACACACACACATACACACACACACCTGAAGCTGTCTTATCCACTTATTAAAGTATGTTATTAAAGTAAAAAAAATCACGTTTTCACTATCCGTGTGTGTAATTTACGTTGTGGAACAAAACATCAAAAGTACTGTCAAGTTATGTTTACATTGAAGTACATGAAAATATCAGTTCATCAGTGGTCAAAGAGAGATGTGACGTTGATTTATTGATGAGGATTTAGTTTGTATTAAGTTCATATGTTAGAAGTCATGAGTTAATAAACGACAAATGCTTTTTTGTGTTTAATCGGATGCATTTAAAGTGTTTTTTGTTGTTGTTTTTACCAGAAAAAAAGTCCGGAGGTGATGATTCCAGGGCATACTGACACCCTGAGGACAAACCACAGACAGTTTGAGGAAAAGTGTGTGTGTGTTTGTGTGGAGAAACCAGAGAAAATGAGCCATGAAGTAAGAGCAAGCGAGCAAGAGAGAGAGAGATGGCAAAACACACATCTTAGAGATTAGAGAAGCGATCAGCTTGTTATTAACAAACACAAACTCGCGCCAGAATCTATTTGCAGATACAGAAAGTACAGCGTGATGAAAAAAAACAAACATGTCTCCTCACACTCACTCACCTAAAACAGAGTCACTCTATTCTCACAAAGACATTCGTCTCGATATCGTTCATTTGATGTTTGACATCTATATATAAGTTGAAATATGATTCAGGGTATCTGCACATTTTTTAACAGCCAAATTTAATGACTTTTAAGACCGTTTTAAGTCCTCTAAAAGGCAAATTTAAGACTTTACCACGACAAAAAAAAGAAAATATTCAGCACGACACGACAGTAGTAATTTTGGCAGCCATTTTTGTTTTAGTCTTCAGATGAAAATGCTTATTGGTCTAATTTTGCCTTTCATAGTTATAGTTGATAAAGTCATTGCATTTTTTGTCAACTTTTAGTCATTACTTTAAAATTTAAGGTCTGTACGTGAAATTTAAGACCTCCTCATCGAAAATTTCAGATTTTAAGACATTTTCAGACCTTAAAAAGTGAAAATTTTATTTAAGACATTTTAAGACTTTTTAAGGACCCTGTGAATACATTTTAACATGTCTTTCGTCTCCTGTAGACATTAAATGTCTATTGCTACACACACACACACACATTCTCTCTCTTTTTCTCACTCACACACACACACTCACCCTCACCCTCTCTCTCTCTCACACTCACACTCACATACATATATATACATAGATATATACACACACACACACACTCACACACTCACAAACACACTTGTCCTGTAACAGATGTGATGTCAGCGGTAGATCAGTGTGAGTCACGGGTCACCATGGTTACAGGTTGCCGCTCCTCTTCTCAGGTGGATGGATGTCCGCTTTGTTGTTGTCATGGCAACAGTAAAACACAGTGAAACTTATGCTGTGTCCGAAATCACCCATTACTCACTATATAGTGGACTACATAGTGAGCTCGCCATTTTGTAGTGCTGTCCGAACGTATAGTGATGATTATTATACCCTATATAGTCCACTCAATGTATCCCAGAATGCATTTTGAAAAGTAGTGTACAACCGATGGTCACTAACCTAAGCCCTACGTACCATCATGCATTGCGCTGATCGTTAAAATATGTTATAATCATGTGTGGAGTAGCGCATTTTAACAAAAACGGCCAGAAATCACTTGTAGTTTTCAAATTTTGGAGAAATAAGCTCAATATAATGTAATGTATTTATTTAAAAAACCTATTTAGACCAGAGCCGGCTCGGCACCAGCTGACAGATGATGTAATCAACGGCGCCGATCGACTAGTGTCCGAAAGTATTGTTCTATTACGCTGGTGAGCTCACTACATAGTGCTCTGCTCTCTACCCCATATATAGGGGGTAGGGAGTAGGGGTTTGAGTGGAGATTTCGGACACAGCATTAGATTAAATGATCATTTTCTGTGACATCATCATTACAGGACTATCTGCTCCAAACGTCACCATGACAACCTCAAAGAGTGATTGATCAACAGGCACTTTCTCTTTCACTGCTGATCAATCTCACTGTTAAACATCCTGTGAGACATTTAGAGTGAGTGTGTGTGTGTGTGTGTGTGCTCATTTCCCTCTCAATATTTAATGCATGATCTCATTAGTGGATTTGACTCAGAATTAAAGAGAGAAAGTGAACCTGACCGGTGACCTCTGACCCTCTATATATGTTACACACTCTGATCCAAGCTCAGTGTGTGTGTCATGTCCCCTCAGTGGAGCGATGGCGCCCCCTTCAGGACACACACCGACATTACAACCCACTGAACGCTTCAAAACTTTTGCAACATTACTTTTAATCCCTAAAGGCCTTTTCAGGGGAAATGCAAAAGCATTGACTTGTCATTTTTCCTCCATCTCATATTTTTTCCCCCGCCACCATGTCCCTTTAGGGCCTCCATACAATACATCAAATTAAATAACAACACAAAGGTATTAACTAATTCATTTTTGGTAAAGGCAAAATTAAAAGCAAGAAAGATGAGCTTTTAAACGAGTCAAGCTCGAGCTGATAAAGTGCAAAGGTGTGTATGTCCTGTAGAGGGCGCCGTATTCAAATCAAACACTCGGGTACATGATGTAAACACTTTCACTGATCAATATAAACACAGACATGTAATGCACTTCAGTCTGTTCAGTCATATTAAACTCACTGAAACGGTCTTCACGCATTTGCATAAATCACGAATATCCCGAAGCCAAGCGCAATTATTGAGGCAAACGAACGAAGGTTATGGCTAATGTGATGTCATGATGCAGAAACACTGATTGAAGAACATCAGTCACACTCAGTAAAGTCAATGAGGTCCGGTGGTGTTGTTTTTTTGTCTAATTTTCTTGAGTTTTTTAAAAAGTCGTTTAGAATTGAATAGCTAAATATTATATTTAGTGTAAAACCAGTAATGTTTACAAGATCGTAACATTTTATGAAAACATAAATAACTTAACCCTAACGTTTACCTCTCGTTCGGAGTGGATCGGTCATTTTTAACCGGAAAATGTATTTTTGTAGAATTTTTTACTCTATTGAAATTGTACGAAACTTGGTAAAGGTTTTGGCACTTGCTGTGTGAACACACACAAAAATCATGGACATGATTCGAAAAGGTTAAAT
>CM075881.1:1688365-1730865 GCA_038021265.1 Cyprinella venusta
CACAACGACTTTACTCTCAAAATGTAATGAGTTTATTCTCACGTTTTTTTTATTTATTTTTTTTTTCTCAATTTATTCTCAAGATTGCATTTCAACTTTTTGTCCTCGAAATTTAACGACTTTTTTCTCAACGACGACTTCATGATTTAATTTTTTTTTTTACAGTGATTTACGGAACAAATTTTGTCTCTGTCTTTAAATGATCCAGTTATAATTTTCTTTTTCTTGTTATTTAATGAGTTTATTCTCAAGATTGTATTTCAACTTTTTTTCTCGAAATTTAACGAGTTTAATTTCGCATTACAATGACTTTAATCTCGAGATGGTTTTATTTTTTTAATATTGCTTGGCCCTAATCCTCTTCCGTAGTATTGCACAAGCAGAGACAATAAAAAAATCATACTTGACTATTAGAATATGAATTGCAATGAACAAGCATGGAATGATCCTGTATGTATTTTTTTGTAGCAATAAAATAAATTATTCTGCTAATAAAAATACACAGCACTAACAATCAAGCAGAGTTTGAATCCTTGAGTTCATGAGCTGAACTACTGATGAAGCGATCAGGGTTTGGTGTTGACACACACACACACACACACACACACTGGTGTTTTCAGCAAACAAGGACATTGTTTCTGTTGTGGAAAATCTTTGGTTACATTTAACATCTCAACATTAAGCAAGAGACACATTTACATTGAACACAATGAGACGTTTCCTCCAAACACAGCTCTGTTTACGCCAAGCTGAGATTCAGTGTGTGTGTGTGTGTGTGTATGTGTGTGTGTGTGTGTGTGTGCATCAAAATCCCTTCATTTATAGAATGTGAGCTTATGTGTCATAGTCACGATATAGTCAAACTATTAGGAGGACACAAATTACAAAACAGTTTGATTAGTTCGATTTAGGCCCCAGCATTAGTGCTGTGTCAGTTCATGCTCATTTCAACATTTACTACATTTTTACAATCAAAAGTTGTATTATTTGTTAATATTAGTCAACGCACTTTGAGTTAACATGGACAAACAATGAACAGATATTAATAAATGCTGTAAAAACTGTTCCTTATTCATTTTAATGCAAATGAGATTATTATTTTAGGCAAACTGATGATGTATAAAACATTTTTGGACTATATAGTATATATATGGGTTTTTTTAAAGAAATGAATAGTTGAATAGTTTTTTTTTAAGAAATGGATGAATTATTCAGCGAGGACTCATTAAATTGATCAAAAGTGACAGTAAAGTCATTTATAAGTCATTAGGAAATATTTCAAATATTTTAAAGAACTGCTGTAAAGACTCGAAAAATGATGCTGAAAATTCAGTTTTGAATCACGGGAATAAATTACACTGTATAATACATTCACATAGAAAACAGCTATTTTAAATTGTAAAAATATTTAATAACAGCACGAGGGACCAAAATGTTGTATATGTATTTTACATATTTTGTATATATATATTAGATGTTTCTCTATCTATATTTTGTATTTGTGCAAGTATATCGTTAAATGTGTTTCGATATGAATACAAAAAGTAAAAAAAAAATTTGAGAAAACTGGGAATCCATTAAAATAAAAAGAGAGACAAAGTGACAAAAACTTTGTCATCAAAAAAAGTAGAAAGTCCCAATATAATAGTCCGCAAACAGCTTAAGTAGCTTTAATTTCTTTAAGAAAGATATAAATGATTTATATTTTTTATCTTGAATGACGTCAAACTCTCAATGATACTGTAAGATGAACAGCATTAATGAGGTCTAAACCTAAACGCATTCAAATCCAGCATTTTCTGTCCTCTCCCTCTAAACCTTCACACAAACCCTTGAAAATGAACATTATCACATTACTTATAACTAGTATTAGTTACATTAACTAGTATTAGTCTTCTCTAAAATCCTCTGCCGCTCTTCACAAAGTTCTCTCTTAGACGAAAAGGTTCTATATGGAATCTTCAAGGGTTCCGTCAGGCGCTTCATAAATAGAATGTTCAAGGGTTCCATCATGGGAACATTTAATGGATTTAGTTTTGATTTATGTTTGATGCAATTCATTTTTAATTGTAATTAACAAAAAAAAATGCAAACCGCCCGTTCATTCTGTACATCACTAGAAAACAACTGAAATAACCTGTCAAACATGAAACTATTATGTAATCAAGACATTTTTGTTCCTAAACTGGGTCAAGATCCCGTCAATTCGACAGATTCCACACTGAACAATCTCTCTCTCTCTCTCTCTCTCTCTCTCTCTCTCTCAAGAGTGCTGATTTTACAGGAGTTTTAGGGACATTTAGGCAGATCCTGCCGGTACATACAGTACCGTACGCACATTCAGTTCAGTGGTTTACTGGGAAAACACCCTCATTAAATCTCATCATTAAGTCTCACACCCAGAGACACGCACCTGAGAGAAGTGTGTGTGTGTGTGTGTGTGTGTGTGTGTGATCCGTCTCTGTCTATTCATCATGGTTCCCGTGAGAGATGGAGTGAATGAATGAATAAAGGAGAGAAGTGAATCTTTCACTTCCACACACCAGAGAGAGAGAGAGAGACACAGAAAGAGAGAGAGAGAGAGAGAGATGCATTGGTACAGTATTTCTCACTCTACAAAAGAACACGTATCCATGACGACCACGATCACATCAGCCCACTGGCCCAATAGAAACATCTAAAGATTGATGGAGCGGCTCTGGACACAGTCCAGAAGAAAGCTCTCTCTCTCTCTCTCTCACACACACACACACACACACACACACACTGAAGAGGGCGTTCTCAACTCCAGCACTGCAGGAAATTGAGAAAGAGCCACAGAAAGAGAGAAATTACTGCCTGAGGCTGTTTGCAGGTGTTCAGAGAACTATAAACAAAGACGTGTGTGTGTGTGTGAGTGTGTGTCGCACCAGACCAGATTACATGAGAATATCACACACATGCATTCAGAGAGCAGCTTTGTAAGGTCAAGTGACCTTTATTTTTTATAGCGCTTAATATTAGGGCTAGGTATAATTCGATTTGATTCCGATTCGATTCAGTATTGATTATTTTGGATATCAGTCACAATAAATGGCAATTTTTCTCAAGGAAATCAAATCTATAAACTAATGCTGTAAACTATGGGAGTCTAGTTAGGCTTCATTAGCCTAATATGAAGGTAATAATTAACTGTTTTGTAGCTATACAAACACTTAAATTACACTTTTATTTATTTTTATAATAAGAAGATTATTTTCAGATTGCCAGATTTATTCAAATATGCATTAAATATTGAAGAACATTAAGATTATAATGCATATGTAATATAGTGTTTAGCAGAATGCTCCTCTCTGGAGTTATTTTTTCTAGCTGACTAACGAGTTTATGTGTTTTCTGAGGTAAATATGGCGATATTGATTACAACTGACGTCTTTCCACGGTTGAAACGCTGATTGAGCGAATCAATGTGTCATGATCCGGATTTGGATAAGTTGTACTCTATCTTTAACACACTTTCAGATACTCATTCATGTTTATTTGGCGCTGTGACTGGTATTATTAAGCCGGAGGAGAGATCAAAATGTGCCAAAATGTTAATTATGTTTTTGAATTTCTAAAGAAAATGGACGTAATTTGAAATTTGAGACTTTGTTTCATATCAATAGTAACAAAGGATAAAGATTATTGCGATTTTTTTGGATGCGCGCAGCCGCGATACAATGATCCATTCATTCAAATGAAACAGGATGACTAATCGATTCTTGAGATTTAAGAATCGATATCGGTTCGTAAAAATGAGAATCGATTAATATCGAGAAATCGATATTTATTACCCAGCCTTCACCGTAATAAACGGGAAAGTAACAGAATCAGTGCAAGCTTAAAATATGAGACAAATTGTCCAATAAAGCAGCTCTAAAAAAGACAATAGCGTCAATATTTTTTCGTGTCATTTGGAACGAAGTTAACAAATTGATTTGGGAAAAGATTCGTTCATTTTGATGAACGAATTCGAACAGGAGAGTCACGAACCCGCGTCACAGAACAGAGCAAGGCGAGTATTTGAGCTTATAAAACTTAAACTTTGTTATTTATTTATTAAATGAGTGATCGTTTCGCTTGATAAGACCCTTACTCATCGTTTCGAATCGTTTAAAGCCCTTTGAAGCTGCACTGAAACTCTCATTTGGACTTTGAACCGTTTGGACCCCATTGAAGACCATTATATGGAGAAAATCCTGGAATGTTTTCATCAAAAACCTTCATTTCTTTTAGACTGAAGAAAGAAAGACATGGACATCTTGAATGACATGGGGGTGAGTAAATTATCCGCAAAAGTTTTTCTAAAAGTGAACTACTCCTTTAATAGGAACTAAACACAACTTTTTTGATAAGTTACGTCTACTTTTAGATTTACCAGCCGAACACAACAAACAGTGGTTGGTCGCTTTACATGTCAGTCTGGCTAACTCTTTTCTGGTCTATTGGTTAAAATTAGCTGCAATGTGGACCACACTTTATAGCCAGAGTCAAAAAAGTCAAACAATTCAAGACTAAAAGAGTCGGAGAGGTAAATACACTCATTATGAGCTGCGGGAGGGTCTGGTCACATAATAAGAGAGGAAATATGTCAATGTATTGTTTTGATCTGCGTGACCACACATTTATTACAGTACGCACGCATTGATCTTTGATTTGGACCACGTCTTTGTTTACTGGTTGCGGAGTCGTACTCTTTCATTGAATGTGGTTTGTTTTCCTTACTTTCTTCTCTTTTCAGACTTGTCATTTATTTCCTGCAGCGGGAATGAACTCGCTCACCACATTACTGATGAGAGATTCGTCATTCCTGAAGCAAAACGTGCGTGTGTTTGTTGACTTTTATTCTGGGCTGATCAAAAGGATGATAAATTAACACTTACTTGCATGCAAAATTAATACATAATACACAAATAATGCACTTTTTAAGCAGATGGACAGCGGATTACTGCAATGCAAAAAAATATTTTGAGATATTTGGATTTGAAAACAAGACAAAAATACTGGGTAAGGAAATCTATTCTTGCAATGTGGGATATCGGTCATTTATCAGACACTTTTTAATCCAAGCGAACAGAAAGTGCAGGTTTACTCGGGTAACCAGAGGTTAAAAGGTCATCTCTGTAACTCTTCAACCTACGTGAGAGGAAGAACTGGCGACCTTTGTGTTTCCAAACCAAACCACTGGACTCTCTCTCTCTCTCTCTCTGAATCTGTTGGTGCTTTTATTTATTTTATTTTATTATGCTTTTATTATTACATTAGTGTTGTCTTAACAAGTTTAACAACTTTTTCAAATAACCTTGAGCATTAATAAAATAAAACTTTAATAGTGTATTTAAAAACTACAATATTGCATGTGAAATAAAGTATAATAAATAAAATATTTTGGTTAATATAGTAATATTTTAAATAATATAGTATAATAAAACAAATATAAAATATAGCATAATAAGACAAATATTTCAAATAATATAGTATAATAAATAAATTGTAAAATATAATGTTCTTTTGCACTTTAATGTGTTTGAAAGAAAAACACTATATTTTACAATTTATTTATTATACTATATTATTTGAAATATTTGTTTTATGTCATACAAAATATTTGTCTTATTATGCTATATTTTATGTTTGTTTTATTATACGATTTGAAATATTTGTATATTAACCGAAATATTTGATTTATTATACTTTACTATATATATTTCACATAGAATATTGTATATATTGACTAAATGTTCTTTTGCACTTTAATGTGTTTGAAAAAAAAAACATTTAGTCAATATATTCAATATCGTATGTGAAATATATATAGTAAAGTATAGTAAATCAAATATTTCAGTTAACATAGTAATATTTTAAATAATATAGTATAATAAAACAAATATAAAATATACAAAAATATTTGTATTATAACAAAACAAATATTTCAAAAATAGTATAATAAAAAAATATAAAATGTAGTGTAATAAAACTATTTTTTCAAACAGATTAAAGTGTAAAAGAACATTTAGTAAATATATACAATATTGCATGTGAGATATATATAGTAAAGTATAATAAATCAAATATTTCGGTTAATATACAAATATTTTAAATAATATAGTATAATAAAACAAATATAAAATCTACAAAATCTTATAATATAAAACGAATATTTCAAAAATAGTATAATAAAACAATATAAAATATAGTGTAATAAAACTATTTTTTCAAACAGATCAAAGTGCAAAAGAACATTTAGTCAATATATACAATATTTTATGTGAAATGTACATAGTAAAGTATAATAAATCAAATATTTTGGTTAATATAAAAATATTTTAAATAATATAGTATAATAAAGAAATTGTAAAATCTAGTATTTTTTTAGTAAAACAAATGTAAATACAAATATTTAATAAAAGAAATATAAAATATAACATAATAAGACAAATATTTTGTATAACATAAAACAAATATTTCAAATAATATAGTATAATAAATATCAAGTCTTTGGTTTGAAAACATGTTTTACTTCGTTCTTCCCCGGTTGCGCTGCAGAGGTTTTATCCTAAAGATTGGTTTTTGCATTTGACGTGAAATTTATTTTCTGCTTTTATACTTTTTAAGTGTTTAACGCCCATTATAAGTGTTTTACAATATTAACATCTATGAAAATCGCTAGCATGTCAGATACACTGTAAAAATTAATTTGCTTGATCTAATCAAAAAAATTGTGGCAACAGATTACAAGCAATATTATTAATTAAATTTAACAAATTAGAATTGAGTAATAATTATAGTAATCATATGGGGGGTTTTTTTGGTTGCTGTTGTACATTTTACTCGTTTAAATGGTTTACTTTTAAGAAATAATTTGATTAATTATTACTCAATTCTAATTTGTAAAATTTAATTAATAATATTGCTTGTAATCTGTTGCCACAATTCTATTGATTAGATAAAGCACATTCATTTTTACAGTGTACAATAAAATTCAAATTAAATTCAAAATTCCAAAAAAAAAAACAAAAATTCAAAAATTCTTGGAACAATGTGGCATTCCAAGGACGGATGGGTGATTGACAGCTGTCAGTCAAACGACTATAAAACAGAGAACATTCCCATACATGTTAAACATTTATAGATATGAAGATCAAGAGCAAAACTAATCAATAACACCATAATGACATAAGTGTTCTCTGAGGACGACTCTTATCTGATCCCATTAACAATGGAAATACACACAGGGTTTATTGACCGGGATTACATCAAACACAGCGATATTAATAATATTAATAACTCAAACATCAGCAGATCTGACGTGATTTATGAGCGTTTCAATAACAGGTCACTGTTTAACAGGTTTCACTCTAATAACGAGGGCATTTATGAACCGTAATGAGATGGTGGATCTCAAAACCAGAACCAAAACAAGACATCAGCTCGACTGGAACAGACAGAAAGGACGGACGTGATGTAAAACTAAGGTTCCTGTTCTCCTTTAATCCCATTAACGGTCTTTCAATTACCCACAATGCATTTCTACACGTCTCTTTAGGTTTCAGAATTGCACAAAATAATGCAAGAACAGAGACTAAAGGAAGCAGGCTCAGGACAGAACAATGAATTGCCTCCCAAAAAAATCTTGTAAAGGAGCATTTTACACCATCCAAATAAATTCTTGATGGATTAATATGGGAATTACAGAAGAATGCAGGAGCAAAACAGGTTGCAAAAGCAATTTATATTGGGAGTCATGAGAAATGCATCTTTAGATTCGATTAAAGGCCAATGATGAATCATTAAAGATGTTTTAAAATCAGATACTGTATGTGGCCATCGCTCAGTTCTGTCTGTCCCTTTCACACAAGCTTAAAAACAAAAGCCTTTGTGTGTGTGTGTGTGTGTGTGTGTGTGTGTGTGTGTGTGTCAGATTGTGTTGATTCAGCAGGGGTTCCTGCTTGCGTAAATACTGATACAGAATTGTTATCTTCCTTTTGAACTAATGATAAAGACATTTATGGCCATTGGCTTCCATGCACACACACACACACACACACACACACGTTAACTTAAAGATTTACTATTTCAATAGAGACATAGATGCAAAACTCATGCATGTAAAAAAGGTACATTAGATACTTAAAAGTAATGCATAAATGTTTCTTGTGCAACAGTATAATTAATAATTCAGAGTTATTTATAAGTCAGAATCAGATCATTAATTATAGTAAACTATAATAAATCAAATATTTTGGTTAATATTCAAATATTTTAAATAATATAGTATAATAAAACAAATATGAAATATACAAATATTTCAAAAATAGTATAATTTAAAAAAAATTATGAAATATAGTGTAATAAAACTATTTTTTTTCCAAAACAGATTAAAGTGCAAAAGAACATTTAGTCAGTACAAACTATTTTGTATGTGAAATATATATAGTAAAATATAATAA
Source organism: Cyprinella venusta (assembly GCA_038021265.1). Taxonomy (NCBI): domain Eukaryota; kingdom Metazoa; phylum Chordata; class Actinopteri; order Cypriniformes; family Leuciscidae; genus Cyprinella; species Cyprinella venusta. The sequence goes on from CM075881.1 coordinate 1,696,837, forward strand.
ATCAATTTTTTTGGTTAATATACAAATATTTTAAATAATATAGTATAATAAAACAAATATGAAATATACAAATATTATTATATACTTTTTTATTATATATTATCTACAAAAATAGTATAATAAAAAAATTATAAAATATAGTGTAATAAATCTATTTTTTCAAAACAGATTAAAGTGCAAAAGAGCATTTAGTCCATATATACAATATTGTATGTGAAATGTATAGTAAAGTATAATAAATAAAATTTTTCGGTAAATATAGCCTACAAATATTTTAAATAATATAGTATAATAAAACAAATATAAAATATACAAAATATTTGTCTTATAACATAAAACAAATATTTTTAAAATAGTATAATAAAAATATATAAAATATAGTGTAATAAAACTATTTTTTTTTCAAGCAGATTAAAGAGCAAAAGAACATTTAGTAAATATATACAATATGGTATGCGAAATATATATAGTAAAGTGAAATAAATCAATTTTTTTTGGTTTTATTTTAAATAATATAGTATAATAAATTATAAAATATAGCATAATAAGACAAATATGATGTATAACATAAAACAAATATTTCAAATAATATAGTATAATAAATAAATTGTAAAATATAGTGGGGTTTTTTCAAACAGATTAAAGTGCAAAAGAACATTTAGTCAATATATAAAATTTTGTATGTGAAATATATAGTAAAGTATAATAATAAATCAAATATTTTGGTTAATATACAAATATTTTAAATAACATAGTATAATAAAACAAATATAAAATATACAAAATCGTATAACATAAAACAAATATTTCAAAAATAGTATAACAAAACAACATTAAATATAGTGTAATAAAACTATTTTTTTCAAACAGATTTATGGCCCTTCAGACATACAAGATTTCTGAAGGGTCATGTGACCCTGAAGACTGGAGTAATGATCCTGAAAATACAGCTTTGATCACAGGAATAAATTACACGTTGCTGCATATTCACATAGAAAACACCTGCTTAAAAATATTTCACGATTTTTACTGTATTTTGATCAAATAAATGCAGCCCTGCGCAGATTTTGCCCCCAAAAATGAGTTAAAATGAGATAAATGAATTCCTGTCAAGAGTTTTGGACCGTCTCTGAACGACAGTAAGACCATCATACAGTGTATATATATATGTGTGTGTGTGTGTGTGTGTGTGTGTGTGTGTGTGTGTGTGTGTGTGTGTGTGTGTGTGTAGAAGAGAGAGTGACAGCTACATTTAAAGATAAAAGGAGACGAGAAAGACAGATATAAACAGAGATTGTCTCTGATTCACGCTCATCGCGTTATGGTTTATGAATCATGATTGTTCCTCAATTCAGACCCAAAAACAGACATAAAAATAGCCTATACACTCACAATCAAAAACTAAAAAAAACTAACTTTACCTGGACAAAAACTTTATTTCAGAGCTACTAAAAAGCCTAAAAAATCTCTGTTACTGTAATCTCCTGTTATCACTGTAAAGCTGCTTTGAAACAATCTATATTGTCAAAAGCTTTATATAAATGAAGGTGACTTGACTCATCGACAGCTCAAGAGTCACACACACACACATGACTGACAGCTCTAGCAGCAGAAGACCACTGATAACACACACTCAATCAAAGTCTTTCAGATAACACACGAAAACAGAGCAGAGAAAAAGAGCAAGACTTACCAAAGTTTGTTCATACTGAAGCGCGCGCTGGTCTGTTCCGTCCCCAGCCATGACTGCAGCTCTCACACACTCACACACTCACTCACACACTCACACACTCACACACTCACTCACACACACAGGCGGAGAAGAGATCAAAAACAACAGATCTCGCTCCACAACACATTCAGGCACATAAATGTGAGCGTGGAAATGCGGCAAGCGGCGCGTCGCAGCGTCAACGCGGCTCTTGTGTAATAATGGCACGCTGCGTGACTGACTTCTGTGTGTGAAAGAAGTTTGTGTTCAGCTGAGCGGGAGGCGGGGCTTGCAGACATAAGGACAGAAGCTCCGCCCACTGCGCGCGCGGCCTGCGCCTACAAACTTTTTTTATTTTGTTATTTTTTATTATTAATGCCATGAACCAGAATATACAAATTAAAGTAAAAACAGTGTCAGGGGTCAAGAAAAAAATATATAATAAACAACAGAAAAAGGGTGCTACTTTATATAACATCATAAAATGCTATAAGCTAAATATGCAACAATTACACCAAACAGAACAATGAAGCTTGAAATCATTTTTAAAGTAAGAAAAGTTTTGGAGGAAGACATTTGATCTTGTGAACGTGAAACTTTCCCTTTAATATTAATATTAATATTAATCAATCTCACAATAATTGAAGTGTAGCGCATCAAATCCACTGCAAATCAACGTTTAAAAGCTGCACGTTAACATGTTAATCCAAATATTTTTTATATGTATGCAATGGAAAAATAAATGAGCCTGTGTGTACAAACGCTCCCTGAATATACACTATAAATATAAATATGCTTTATCTAATCAATAAAATTGTGGCAACAGATTACAAGCAATGTTATTTATTAAATTGAACAAATTAGAATTGAGTAACAGTTAATCGAATTAATATTCAAATTAATTTTAATTTGTATAATTTAATTAATAATATTGCTTGTAATATGTTGCCACAATTTCATTGATTAGATAAAGAATTTATTTTTTTTCAGTGTAGACAGAAGTATCAAACATAAAACTAGGCTTTCTTGAAAATTAAACACGAAATAGGCTAACTAAAGCAACATGTTTTGTCTCAAAAGAAACTTTTAGCTTGATGACAATAAAATGTAATCAAAAATGTACCTTTGAGACAATTAAAAGTTAGTTCACCCAAAAATTTAAATTCTGACATCAATTAGGCCTACCCACAAATGACTTTTGTTCATTTTTCGAATGAAGTTTTAATGAGTGATTTCTGCCCCACATTGATACCCAACTGAAACTTTTTTATTAAAAAAGTTCATAAAGTGATTGTAAAACTTATCCATATGAATTGAGTGGTTTACTTCAATTTTTTTTTCATTCAAATATAAACAACTATTATATTCAAATATAAACAAAGAAATATTAATCAACGCACACATCAGAAAAGCCTCAATGAGGTTGATCTCGTTCATCAAGCATGTGCGGTTTAGCTTCAGTTTATGTTTATTTGTTTGTTTTTATTTGTATTATTGTATTATTGATTATAATTACTATTATTTATTTATTTATTTATTTTTTGATGGTTTCACATTGGCTTATATGTACTTAGCCTACTGATGGAATGTTATTTATATTATGCAACAATATGTGTATTTAAGCCTAAGGTTGGCTAGACAATTTGAATTTGTGCACCCTTTGTTAATTGTTATATAACTATGTCAATAAAAAAAAGCTTTCAAATCTAAAAAAAAAAAAAAGCTTCAGTTTATGTTCGCTGATCAAAATGAGAATAAATGGCTAATCATATAAAGCAAACAAATCTCTTCAGAAAATGTAACTGTGCTCTATATTTTGTCACACCACTGATAGGACTTTTAATGGTGGGACAGAAATCTCTCAGATTTCAATTTAAATAATTTAATTTGTGTTTTGAAGATCTTGTTCTTTGGATAAACTAACACTTAAAACAGATTTTGTTATAAAAGAACAATAAATCAAATAAACAACAAATAACTCATTTTTTATTGTAATCACTATCTGTTTTCTAATTATTGTCATTATTTTAGTGCACGTATTGATATTTATAATCAGATCTTTTGGAATCAGTTATTAGACTTATTGATAAAATAGGCTCAAAGACATTTTGAGTTTTGAGTAATCTACAGGTGTGTGTGTGTTCCTGTCAAACATTCACCTCATAAACGCATGGGTAATCTTTAAATAGTAAACAGCACAGAAATATACATAAACAAATACTGGACGTGCACTTTTACAATCATCGTCATTCATTTTTCATTATTCTGTCTTGAGGATCGTCTATTAAAAATGTTTTATCATTATGTGTACAGAATCTTTATGTGTTTCCCAGAAGACAAAGACACTAATACTTTGACTTCACCACATTGTTTCTCAGTACAACTCCAGGAAAAACATAAGACTTCTGTAACATCAAACGTTATCAACTTATTAAATGGTTTAAGAGGAAGTAAATGAATAACATTTATTTCTATCTTTTAGCATAGGAAGATAAACGTGAAAGAGCATATAAAACATCAAAGCAAATTAAATGATATCCTGAGGTATATTTCCTTTTCATTTCGAAGCATGGCCGTTTTCAGATTATTAGCTGGTTGACCACCTACACTCTCAGAAAAAAAAGGTACAAAAGCTGTCACTGGGGCTGTACCTTTTCAAAAGGTAAACTTTTGTCCATTTTAGGTGCTAAATGTACATTTCAGTGCTATAATATGTACATTTCAGTGCTAATATGTACATTTTATATGCTGATATGCACATTTTAGGTCATAATATGTACATTTTATGTACTAACTCATACATTTTAAGTGTTTATATGCTGATATGCACATTTTAGGTCATAATATGTACATTTTAGGTGTTAATATGTCCATTTCAGGAGCTGATATGTCCATTTTAGGTCATGTTTACGCGCTAATATGTCCATTTGAGGTGGTAATATGTACATTTTAGGTGCTAATATGTACCATAAGGTATATATGCAGCCTTTGGGCACAAAAGTGTACCTTTTGAAAAGGTGCAGCCCAAGTGACAGCTTTTGTACCTTTTTTTCTGAGAGTGAATGTTCAAAAGTTCTTTAATAATAATAAAAGATTAAATGACAATCCTGCTCCAAAACACTGCAGTTTAATCTGGGTCTGGTAACAGAAACACATTGTAAGTTTTTAAAATTGCTGTCCAAAAAAAAAAATGTTTTTTTTTTGTCACAGAAAGAACTGAACTTAATTGTAATTAAACATTTTTTGTATAAAATATTAACATTTTGACAAATAAAGTGTGTAAGTGTCTCCATCTCCTGGTGCAATTCAGTGTTGGGACTTTAGGAATTAAATCATAAACACACCAAAAACACATTTAAATTATTAAATGCATAGTGGAGATTAAAAATTAAACAATTTGTAATTAAAAATACTGTACAGCAATATAAACATAAACATAGGCTACTAACAGCACCAATACACCTTCATATGGTTATGTGTATAAAGAATTCAATAAGATGGCAGACATGACTACAAATATTTATTTCAAAAGTATTTTTTTAAGTATAATAAATGGAAAAGTGCCTTCCCAAAAAAAAAAACATTCAATATCATATAATGTTGTATAAAGAAAATAAAAATGACATGAGCAAATATAAGCATCACAAAGATGTGTTTTAAGGGGAAAAAAATGTAAAATGAAGCATCAGAAAGATGTATAAAAAGGAAAAGACAAAGAAAGTTTGTAAAATGAACTTCAACTGTCAGAAAGCCAGCTCATGAAGAACCAATCATGTACAGAAAGGAATAGTTCAGAAGAAACGTTAATAATAAAGACTGAGAAGATTGGATCAGTTGTGCTCCTTTTTTGGAATCCTTAAATACAATTTTTGGTGGAATACTTGATGCGGCCCAGCCTGACCCAGACTCTAACTCCAGCACCCCCCAGTTAAGTTGAGTTTGAGACCCCTGCTTATAACGGCATCTAGCGGTGAGGTTGTGAATTGCACCCGGTGGCCGACAGGAAGTGATGTCGTCGTCTGAGACGGCAGAGAGTATCCAAACAAATAAAAAGTAGCTGAAACAAATGTACTGCTTATTTTTTTACATTAATGCAACTAAATGGCCCTTACTGTAAATCCTACGATTTAAAACAAAAGACTCAAATGTGTCGTTCTGACTCGTTTTCTGATCGTGTGATGCCTTACACTCTAACTCTACACTCTAAACAATTCTGGTTTGTTTTAACCCAAATTTGGGTCAAATATGGACAAACGCGTAATGTTGGGTTAAAAATGCTATTTAAAATTTTGACCCAACTTCAACTTAATTTTTAAATAAATTTTTAACCCAGCATTTGGGTTTGTCCATATTTGACCCAAATTTGGGTTGAAACAACCCAGCATTTTTTTTAGAGTGTAGGCCTATATTAATGCAGTAGGCTAAAGTTGCTACTTTTTCCACATTCATCATGTTTTGTGCTCATAATTCTCACATGTGAGTAATATAAAGCAGTCCTGTCCAGTTTAAATGTGTAAACGCACCGGTTCCAGACTCGCCCTGCCCTGTGTTTCAGACAAACCGGTTTCCATGTTGAACAGGGCAGAGAATATGCATGAAAGATTCGGGAACCAACATAAACAAATGCATAAACACACTGATCCTGACGATTGACTGCTCAGTTTATGATCCATGTTCCTTAAATCATTTCTGTACATTCATAACTTATGCAAAAGACACTTTCAATGATATGTGTGTGTGGCTAGTTGTCACGTGGAAGGGCTTTCTCTGCAGAAACTAAAGGTTTTGGGTAAAAAAAAATGCTTTTGCACTAATCCTTGTTTTCTCAGAGGTTTTGCCATGTTAAACTCCTTAATGCACCATTTGTTTGTAGAATTGAATTGCTTATTCATTGTTTTTCTTTTAAAGCAACTAAATGGCTTATAATACATTGGAAATAGGCCTACATATTGTTGAAAATGCATTGGTTTTACATTACATAACATTTTCTCACATCAGTCAATGCACATCAGGTTCCCAATCTGACTCACATTTAATATGCAATAACACGATGTGAATTTATTTATTCCAAAAATTAATTTTCAAAATAACCCCTCCTTGAGGAACATTCGCCCTGGCACGCCTTTATTTAGGCTACTGTACAACACACCATATATTGGACATTATGTATTTTTTTCATATCCATAACGCTCCCACGTGACGTGCATTTTATAGCGCATTTGTTTATAACACAATTTACATTTCTTGATAACGATTGGGGAAAGTATACATCGAGAGTATAAAGTAGGCTAGGCTAGGGCGTTTCCTAGTAGGGAGATTAGCAGATAAGTGTTTGTATAAGTTCTCAGACTTTAACAAAAGCATTATACTAACTAAACCTACATAAAAATACACCTAAAGCTGGCAAATGTATTTCTCATGTCTGAATATATAACAGAAACAGGATACTTCCAGTTATACTAGGATAACAAGATACTTGTACTTCTTCAGGGGCAGAAACAGATACTTCCGTAAACAAACACCTGACTTGGACACCTGGACGCGGCAAATAACGTTTAACTAATTAAATATGCATTTTTATGGCCCAATCACACCACCTAATTAATATGCATGACCAAATGCTTCCGCATCGAAGGAGCGTTCCATTCGCCAACTGACTCGCTCACCTTCTGCGTTCAAACCAATCAGACATTCGGAATATGCTGACGCAATGCTGCCTAGTTAATATTCATGAGAATACACATCTTTTTGGTTTGTAACTGCGTATCTCTCATCCGAGAGAGCTCAGATCTTTCCTAAACGTCGATCAGAGAGTGTAATAACCTGACTGCCTCATCATGGACTTCGATCTGAAAGCAGGTAAAATGCCGCCCAGCTTTTTAAAACATTTAACTTGAATTAAGAAGAACTGGTTGAATATAGTATGCCTAATTTTAACGATTTCAGAGTGAAACTAGTGTTTGTTTCTCTTTTTTTCCAGCTGTCGGAGATGACGAGGTGAAAAAGTCTGAGGGAAAACAAGTGGAGGGAATCTTTGGGTTTGGAAAGAAGGATAAAGACAAAAGCAAAGACAAGGTAAAATTCATAACAATCGAAACGCCAGTAAACACTAGAGATTTGTTTTGTGATTGTTGTCATACTGAGGTAAATATGACAGAAATCACTTTTTTTTTCTCGTGCTTTACAGCACACAAAACAAGGGAAGTGTTGATATTTAACATCAGTTAGCCCTGGATAATAATTTTGCATATGGAAATAGTGATATTATGAATTTAAAAATTTGCCACAGCATCTTCCTTATTAAATATGACATTTTGTCTCAGAGTGATTCCAAGGATAAGGACAAGCACAAAGGAGATCATAAAGACAAAGATAAAAAAGAACATAAAGACAAACACAAGGATAAAGGAGAACATAAAGACAAAGACAAGAAGAAGAAGAAGGACAAGGACCACAAGAAGAAGGACGGCCACAAGTCGTCCTCCTCCAGTGATTCGGTAATCTCTTTAACACACTTTGAATGCTCTATGAATAATGCACAGGTACTGGGGGTGACCAGTTGTATAAGCAATAAATGAGCTCGGTGGACAGTCATAATGACCAAAGTCGCCCGGGTTGGGCTGGTAAAACCGGTTGATTGAGGCGTGGTCCACTAATACGACTGTAAACATGCACTATCTAGGGCGGGTGCTTTTTAGGAGGGTCTCCTGGAAAGATTTGCTGTGATTTGTTCCCGTCCCACACAACATTCCTGCAGTTACGATATCACACTTTCTGACACACACCCACATCGTCTCCTAAATAACCTTTACTCAGACTCACACACACACAGAGAAAGATTAGATCTGTCACTGAAAAATATGCTTAACCTGTTCTGTGAGTATAGAGTATTTGAATAAAACACACTATATGTAAGCAGCATGCTTTGCTGATTTGATTACGTTTATTTATAGAGGAACATGTAATATGCAGGGGCTCCTAAAAGTATTTAGAGAATTTAGTCACACTCGACAGTGTATGAAAGTGTCTACTAATGCGTTTCCTAATGCTGGTGGAGTTTGTGATCGTGGCTGTTTAATCTAATTGACTGCAATCATTTTTCCACATCTTGCCAATAAAAAACACTTGTAAAAGACAACGGAAGTCAAAGGTCCTCCTTCATATGAAATGAAGGGTTTATTCAGACTGCTAAATTATATCATATCATATTATATTATATCATATTATATTTAGTGCTGTAAAATCGATTAATCGCATCTAACATAAAAAATACTATATATATATATATATATATACAGTATATGATATATGAATTTTATGTTTTGTATATATATATATATATTTTATGTTAGATTTATCTATTTTACAGCACTAAATGTATTATAATATTCTCAAAGAATATAATATATATGTATTAGGGCTGTCAAAACGATTAATCGCGATTAATCGAATCCAAAATAAAAGTTTGTGTTTACATAATATATGTGGGGGCACTGTGTATAATTATTCTAGATATATAAATACACACACATGCTTGTATATATTTAAGAAATATTTTCATGTATATTCTGTATATAGATTTATATATAATTTATATTATATATAAATACAAATATTTTGTATATAAATAATATTTTTTTTCTTTAAAATACATGCATGTGTGTTTTTTATATATATACAATATAATTATACACAGTGGCCCCACAAATATTATGTAAACAAAAACTTTTATTTTGGATGCGATTAATCGCGATTAATCGTTTCGACAGCCCTAATACATATATGTATATACTAGGGCTGTGCAAAGATTAATTCCAATTAATTGCATCCAAAATAAAAGTTTGTGTTTACATAATATACGTGCCTTTCATCTACTCTCCTGTACGAGAAACCTTAAGGACTTTTAATAATCTGATGTATGTTCTTTTTTTTTTTTTTGTAGGACTAAATCAAGACTGAAGATTCATCAGATACCTCCAGAAAGATTAATATAAAATTCTTTATAAGAGGATTTTTCTATAAATGAAGAGCTGTAACTCCACTTTTCCACAAGGTGGCGCTACTTACTTACTCAATGTTGCCTGTGATGAAATAAAACAGAGTTTTGTATTATTTTGTGTAAATTTGTTCGCTGGTTTAATAAATTCTAGTGTCTGAAATAGTTTTCATCCATTTTGTCTTAGCTCTCTGTGTTTGTTGGTTATTAATGGTTTGATTTAAGTGTGGGCTTTATTTATGTGACTTTATAATGCACATATAAAGTTAATTTAAGCACATTAACACACTACCAGTGAAACGTTTTTGAGGCGTCTGCTCACCACGGCTGCATTTATTTGATTAAAAATAAGTAATATTGTTAAAAATTGTCAATTTTAAGTAGATGTGCAACACTGCAGTGTCTCTCTCCTAACTCTGCGTTTATGCTGGTTGGTTCGAGATGGGTTTAGCACAGATCTGTCTTGTTTGAGCACGATTTGTTTGGTTATTGGTCTGTGTTTGAGTATGACACGCACACACAATGCTCTGAACAGCAGGGATGAAGCGCTGGAGCTTCCAAACACTGTCTTTACTGACAACTGTGTGCCAGAGATAAGAGAACAGGGCGATCGCTGCCCAGAGGCTGCAGAGAGAGAGAGAGAGAGAGAGAGCGAGAGAGAGAGTGTGAGAGAGAGAGAGTGTGTGTGTGTGTGAGAGAGAGAGAGAGAGAGTGTTTGTGTGTGTGTGAGAGAGAGAGAGAGAATGTGTGTTGTGTGTGTGAGAGAGAATGTGTAAATAGTATACATCATTTTAATCATTTTAAAAGGTTTTACTACCTTTTTTTAATATATATATATATATATATATGAAGAGTTCAGATGCAAAAGCCTCTAAATGCCATTTGAAATTTTCTTCTAAAATGACCATTTTTATCAAGCTTGTATATTTAAGTTCAGTAATTTCACTTAAATGACAATTAATAGGTAATCTTCATTGCCATTTAAGTGAAATTACTGAACTTAAATATACAAGCTTGATAAAAAATGATCATTTTAGAAGAAAAATTCAAATGGCACTTAGAGGCTTTTGCATCTGAACTCTTCATATATATATATATATATATATATATATATATATATATATATATATATATATAATTTTTTTAAAGGTAGTAAAACCTTTTAAAATGACACTTTCAAAGTTCCTCAATAGTATTTCTTTATAAATAAATGGGCCAAATGTTTATGTCTGTTAAAAAATATAGACTGGTTAATTTAACAACAATCGAAGCCAATCAATACACACTGATCTCTCAAAATCCCGTTCGCATCACTCCTGCGCGCACCTGACGCGCGCTCACACCGGGGCGTGCGTGCGCGCTACCTCCTATTCGCGCCAGTGGAGGGCACGGTTACCTCGCGCTTCGGCTGGCGTCAGCGGTCTCTAGGCAACAGGCCAGTAGTCAGTTAGTCAGTCAGATTTCTCAATCAGAGTGGAGAGAGGCGGCAACGGCGTCGGTCATGGCATCTCGCGGGTCCGGTGCACGTTTATCCGGTTCTCCGTGAACGGCATGTGAACACACCTCCGTGTCGAGCTGAAGAAGAGAACCGGAGCCTCCAGTACCGACCGAACCGGGCGCATTCACGCGCATCCATCGAGTTCTCTGAGGGAATTTTACGCGACGGCGATTTCATTGTGCTAGTTTTTTTTTTCTTTGGTTTCTATGTCATCGTTGAAATATTTCAAACATGCTTTAGTCTTCATTCATGAATTCGCTTTTTAATGGACAAACTGTGGAGAAAATTTAATTGACTTTGAACTTCATAACACGACGACTTTCCCTCAGAAAAAATGCTGAAATTTCACAATTCTGACCTATGGATTGCTTGGCTGGTCTTCTTTTGTTTGAATGGTAAGTTTTATTGTTTATTATTATTTTATTTATTTAAGAATCAAACTATAAAACGCAAAACACTTTGTTTTATTGACTTTGTCACGGTGCCGCGAATTGTTTTGTCTACTAGTTAGTTGCTGCTGTGTGCGCGCGCGTGACGTCACAACGTCCTGCATTTACTAGGAATGTAAACAAGGTCTTAGAGGGCGATGGTCTTTTTAAGTTTTATAAATTTGTACAGATATATATTTTTAAAATGACACATTTGCGTTTTAAAAATCAAGAGTTTATAAAGTAGGTCTTGGGAGCAGTTCAACGTTTGAAAGATGTTGGAGAAGTTTGACAACTGTCATGTGACTGTCATGCCCCTTTTTGTCACACACACCAAATTTCCCATAATCCTCTCAACCTGACTTTCAGTGGCTTTCAATGGTTTTCAGTGTCTTACACACTCACTCTGACACACTCTGCTGGGGTTTGCTTTGCTTGCATGCATATTTTGTGGCACGCAAAGTGCAGCTGTCCTGTTTGTGTATGTATGTGTGTGTGTGTGTGTGTGTGTGTTCCAAACAACGTAAAGCTGGACGCTGTGAAATTGTGAGTGGGTCATGATGGACGTGAAGCGGATACATGGTGGCCGAGGACTCACGGACGGGCCAGACGGCGCAGGTCTGAGAGCCGTAATCCAACCAGATTATGAAGAGCACTGCTCCACGTGACGCTCTCTGACAGTCAGATGCACGTACACACACACACTCACACACTTTCACTGTACCATCCTCTGTGGAATTGGAGTGATGTGCATATGTTGGCCCACATGACATGCACACACAGGTATCACCCGAATAGTGTCAAACTTCATTCGTACGCTGTCATTTAGGATGCGTCTGTTGAGAAAAAGGGGCGTTCCTTTATTTTTTTCTTGTTTTTTTGGGAGGGATTTCAAGATCATTTCATCATCCAGAGCAGTTAAATTTATGCAAAACATTGTCCGTCTGAATCGTACAACAATCTGCATCGTATATTTTTAATTTAGTTTTGTGTGATTATGAACTGACGTTGCATTCAGCGCAGCGAGCAACTTTGGTAACACTTTATTTTAATTTAAAGTACATGTTGTTACTAGTAATACTAGCTTAATTACATGCAACTAACCCTAATCCTATTCCTAACCATATTGTAAGTACATTCAGTTTACATTGCATTTACCTCTATTCTGACGCTTTTATCCAAAACGACTTACAATTGCTATATATGTCAGAGGTCGCACGCCTCTGGAGCAACTTAAGTGTCTTGCTCAGGGACACATTAGTGTCTCACGGTGGATTCGAACCCGTGTCTTTCACACCAAAGGCATGTGTCCTATCCAATGCGACATCACCACCTCATGTAGTTAATTATTATTATTCAGTACGTAAATGTATAACTACACTGTAACACGAACACCTTAAAATAAAGTGTAAACTATATATATATATATATATATATATATATATATATATATATATATTTTTTTTTTTTTTAAATGCAAGAAAAGCTGGTTGTCGCTTGCACTTTTTGTCTGTCCTTTCCTTTGAAAATCAAACCAAAACTGAATTGGCATAAAATGCATTTCTTAAATTAACTAAGATTGTCTTCTCAAGGATATGAACAAAATATAAGTATCAAGTCAATATTGTTCTGCATCTACATTGCCTGGTTAAAAGTAAAAAAAGTGTACTGTTGCCAAACATGTTTCCGAAAATCTGCTATTGTTTGCACGGGATTTACGTATTATATATTGAGCGCAAATATGCTTATTATATTTTTGAACGCAGCTTTAAACTTATTACATGCTATTAAAGAGAAATTCTGTTTTGACATAATAATTTTGCACAGGAGATTTTAAGGAGTGGTGATAAAAACGTTTAATATATATATATATATATATATATATATATATATATATATATATATATATATTAATATATATATTTTACGGCTGTCAAACGATTAATCGCGATTAATCGCATCCAAAATAAAATTTTGTGTTTACATAATATATGTGGGTGCACTGTGTATAATTATTTTGTGTATATATATATATATAAATACCCACACATGCATGTATATTTAAGAAAAAAATATTATTTATAAAATATATATATAATATATATATATATATATATATATATATATATAAAATATTCATATTTATATATTGTATTAATTATATATAAATCTATATACCGTATTTACATGAAAATATTTCATAAATATATACAAGCATGTGTATTTATTTATATAAAATAATTGTACACAGTGCACCCACATATATTATGTAAACTTTTATTTTGGGTGCGATTAATCGTTTGACATTCCATATATATATATATATGTATATACATATATATATATATATACACAAACACACACACATATATATATATATATATATATATATACACGTGTATGTATACAGTATTTATTTTGTTGATCTAGTTGACTAAGTGATGATTAGGGATGCACTGTATCGATATCGGCCGATATATGATCATTTTTAATGTTATCGGTATCGGCCCGATAAGAAAATTTGGCCGATATATTATTAAGTGTCTCAGCTGAGACACTTAATATGCGTACTGTTCACCATGATGGTTTTGAATTGCTTGAAATATGATTAAAATCACTTCAAAAAAGGAAAATACAGTGAAGTGCAACATGTGCACCGCACGTCTTTCACACCGGCTACTTGAAATCATAATATCGCATCATTATAATTGTGTGCTTGGGACACGGATTTAATGATGACACTTATGTTTTTGGAATCAGGCTCCAAAAATGATATAAATATCAAATATAAAGAATTATCGGTATGGCCACAATGTTAATATCTGTGCATCCATAGCAGTGAGGAATAGAGACGACAAGTCTGCACCTACACATTGGCGCTGGCCTAATTCAACCTCCACGTAACATAGTATCTCTCTCCGTGTGTGTGTAAAGCATGCAGACGTTAAGCCGATGAGATAACAGCCCTGGATGTGTACATCTATATCCAGACATGTCTCATTAATACATGCATGTTTGTGATAGCGTTTGCTGGTACATCCTCTGAGCAAATACGCAATGTTGTCATCCGTGGTGCAGGATCCATTTACAGAGCACTTCCAGGTGTTTAGTTCTGTTCAGGAGAGTGTGGTTCGCTTGTAAAGTGTCACGAGAGCCTGTATGACGGGTCGGGTTCAGGTTAAACCCTGTGTTTTTATCCCGCAGAGGCCGTGGCGTTATGGATGCTGTTGTCGGCTTGTCCTTACATTCGGTCCTCCTGAGTTCGCTTGTGTTTCCTGCGCCGCTGTCACTGTCAGTTTAACTTTAGAGACACGTCCTTGCACATGATCGCCGGATCTTCGGTCATTAATTTTGCATTTCTGCCGTTAGGAAATGGCCACATGAAGCTACCTTGAGGGCATGAGAGGATAAAAATGACCGAACTTTACAAAGAAAAGTAGACAGATCGATTGAGACAGAGTTATGCACTGCCAACTGACCGAGTCGTCATCAGAGGCCTGAGCTGAAATGAATGATTTGGTTCAGCGTTTTGAAGGAGAGAGAGAGAGAGAGAGAGAGAGGTTTCTCTCTCTGCTTATCGCCTCTGGGTTCAGGAGCCACACCAGCGAACAGATCAATTCTGCCTATTAAAGTTCATCCGAAGCCGTGCTGCACTTTTTGACCCTGCGCTGAATGCAGCTTCACTTAGAAATCAAACCAAACTGAATTTACATAAAAAACGATTTTTTTTTAAAGATATAAAAAATCGTTTTCTCAAGGATAAGGAAGAAAGTTTTTCTCCACAATATATATATTTTTTCTTTTTCATTGTAATATAAATATATTTAATTTAATATATTGTGATTTCCAGAAATTTCGATGGCGAATGATATAGTGTAAACCGTGGTTTTTCATTGGCTCTTTCTGAGTGCAGTTTCTATAAAGTTATTTTTAAGTAAATCAAAATAGTTACTCGACAAGTTCATTGGTCAGACATTGTGGGAACTAGTGTTTGTATTTTTTTTAAGACGCTCTATATAAATATTTTATATACAATATTTATTAATATATTTGATTAGCTTTTATTTTTATATTTTCAGTTTTATTAATTTTGTTAGTTGCTTTTGTCATTTTTATTCTATTTAGGTTTAATTTATTTTATTTCCGTTTTAGTTTTGGTAATTATAGTACTTCAACTTATTTTTTTTCAGTTAACAAAGTTTATTCTAAAATTTTATTTTATTAAATGTAAGATTTTTTTTTACAATAACAACAATGGTTTTTGATATTTCTCCACAATAGATATTTTTTTCTTTTTCATTGTAATATAAATATATTTAATTTAATATATTGTGATTTCCAGAAATTTCGATGGCGAATAATGTAGTGTAAACTGTGGTTTTTCATTGGCTCTTTCTGAGTGCAGTTTCTATAAAGTTATTTTTAAGTAAATCAAAATAGTTACTAGAAAAGTTCATCGGTCAGACATTGTGGGAACTAGTGTTCCTATTATTTTTGTTTATACTATTACGATATTTATTAATATATTTGATTAGCTTTTATTTTTATATTTTCAGTTTTAGTTGCTTGTCATTTTTATTCTATTTAGGTTTAATTTATTTTATTTCAGTTTTAGTTTTGGTAATTATAGTACTTCAACTTTTTTTTTTACAATAACAACAATGGTTCGATTTTTCTCCACAATAGATATTTTTTTTCTTTTTCATTGTAATATAAATATATTTTATTAAATATATTGTGATTTCCAGAAATGTCGATGGCGAATAATATAGTGTAAACCGTGGTTTTTCATTGGCTCTTTCTGAGTGCAGTTTATTTTTAAGAAACTTCAAATTTAAGTAAATTAGAAAAGTTCATTGGTCAGACATTGTGGGAACTAGTGTTCGTATTATTTTTGTATATACTATTACAATATTAGCTTTTATTTTTATATTTTCAGTTTTAATAATTTTGTTGCTTTTGTCATTTTCATTCTATTTAGGTTTAATTTATTTTATTTCAGTTTTAGTTTTGGTAATTATAGTACTTCAACTTATTTTTTTCAGTTAACGAACTTTATTCTAAAATTTTATTTTATTTAATCTTTTTCTAATAGAAAAGTCAGTGTTTTTTTGTCAATAACAATAAAAACAATGGTTAGAGCATCTCTTGATTATGAACCATTTAAATATGCAGTGATCGTATCAACTTAAACATAAAGTAAGTTTCTTTCCTTAGTCACTTTTTTGGCACTAAGTAAAAGCTACGAATATGGCCGTAGTAAAAAAAAAACAATACTAATTTTGTGAACTTTCCCCTTATTCTTTTGTGAGGGGTCAAAATGATGATGCTTTTTCCCTTGATTTGCTTTTTCCCGCTGAAAAGCGGAGCAGCTGGAATATGCAGAGGACAGATGGAAGTTTCCACCTCGATTATCTTCAGCTAAAAATATCCGCTCAAAAATTAAACGACCATTGGGACTGCTAGCAAAGTGCCTGAGAGAGAGAGAGAGAGAGAGACGGGATAGGACGCCTGCCATCCTTGGGTTTGGAGATGAGGAATGAATAAATGATAGGAGATTTTTGAGCGAGATGGAGAGTCACCTTCGAGAGACGTGAGGTCGGCGCTGGGATAAAGGTCTACCCACGACACGCACATCTCACTAGAGTCCTCTGGCTAGATCAGGGCTTCTCAACCGGTGCGTCGTGACCCAAAAAAGATTGTGGATAGCAAAAGAAATGATCTGTTTTTATAACACAATGATTAATATTTGTGATGACTTGCTTTCGAGTGGAGTTGCTCTCTCTAGAGATGATAACACTTCTCCTTTGAGTCGCGTCTTTTAAAGAAACCTGTTCTTTCAGGAACTGGGCCGATCAGAGACTCGGATATTCAGTGATTCCAGAGCACTTTATTCTTTTTCCTCTTCTTCCTCCTTTGTACTTTTATATCTCCTCCAGGTGTACAACCTGCTCTCTGACTAAAATCTTAGAGTTTCAAGTCAGAGTTCTTGTGGAAAAATCTCTTACAAAAATGGGTTTTGTTTTCATAGTGATGTGATAAAAAGCACGTTTTGGTTCCCCAAAGAGCCTTTCAGTTGGGGTTTCACACCCACTTCTAGCCAAAATAACCTTGAATTTGGTCATTTTTGCCAAAATAACTCGCTAGATATATGATATTCCATCATGTAAGCAAAGTAAACAGTGATTACTAGGTGTTTGGTTTCATTTCTTTGACATATGCTCTTTAGCCCACTTGTAGTCAAAACTGATTGATTGTAGTTTTTGGCCAGGTAGCGCATGAGACATCATGTTACCAATGTCAATAATAGAGCCAGACCGATATATCGGCCGATATTAGACATTTTCCAAACTATCGGTATCGGGAGTTATAATGGCCGATTAATGGATATTTCAAAAATAAAATAAAAACGGACAAAACATGCTTCGATCATCTCTCCTTGGCCTGTTAAATTTAAAATGTATGTTTTACAATTTGCAGTATGAAGTTATCTATTGCTAAATTATGGCTCATCATAGACTAGCTAACCTGACATTGTAATTATAAGGTAGCTTATAAGGCAATGTAGGGACTAATTATTATTTTTTAATATAATAATTTTATATATATATATAATAAATTTAAACAAGTTACTTTTTAAAATGCTTTATCATATTATTTTAGTTAAAACTCATAAATAACTACAAAAAACTATGTTAGGGAAATCTGTTAATATTTTGTTGCGAAAAAAAAAATATATATATATACAGTATATATATATATATATATATATATATATTAGGGCTGTCAAAACGATTAATCGCGATTAATTGCATCCAAAATAAAAGTTTGTGTTTACATAATATATGTGGGGGCACTGTGTATAATTATTTATTTTGTTATTATTTATTATTATTTTGTATATATATAAAAAAACACACGTGCATGTATATTTAAGAAAAAAATAAAATAAAAAATTAAAAAAATATATAAATATTATTTATATATAAAATATTTATATTTATTTATAATATAAATTATTTATAAATCTTTATACAGAATATACATGAAAATATTTCTTAAATATATACAAGCATGTGTGTGCATTTATATATATATATATATATATATATATATATAATTATACACAGTATATTATGTAAACACAAACTTTTATTTTGGATTAATCGTTTTGACAGCCCTAATATATATATATATATATATATCGGAATATCGGATTTTAAAACCAAAAAATATTTGTATCGGCCTTCAAAATCCTTTATCGGTCGGGCTCTAGTCAATAATATCTATAAGATATTCATGACATGGTCAATCTGTACTCACGATTAAGCTATTAAACGGCTATTTGATTGAAATTCGGCTGATATAATTTAATTGCAAAATTGAACTAGCCGCCAAAAATGGTTCTGCTTTGGCATTTTGCATCCTTTTATTTTCTAAGAGTGAACGTCTGATAACAGTGAAGCAGTGCGTGTTCTCAGAGACGGATATCCAAGACGTCTTTTGGAGACATCTGTCTGTGACATCACTCAGCTTATGGAATTCCTGTAATTCCAGAGGATTAAGAATGTTCGACGATGGAAGCTTTATTTAAATATTTGAAACATTGACAACGTGACAGTGCAATTCCTTTCAGAACGATGTGAGAAAAAAATAATAATCCATTTGTATGTTGAATCCCTGAGAAGTGTTTGAGGACATTTGCCTTTTGTGACCTCATCATCTGTTTGTCTGACCAATGGAAGACTAGTGTTTGAAAACAACATAATTTTTGCAATACTGTTAGTAACGATACCCTCATGTCACGATTTGACACATTTCACAATACTGAACTCAAGATATATTATTGCGATACTTTTAAGATACTTTTTTAAGACTATTTTTGCAATACTTTTAATATGATAAAAGGTTAAGACGTTACTAAAAATGTAGTGTTGATTTAAATGCTAAATTTGGTGTTAAATGAATATTCTTGGTGCTTGAAACCAATGAACCGGACAGTAGAGACGCCAGAATAACAATATTCGCGATTCGTCAGCTGAAAAAACTGAATTATTTCAGACGAATATGCTTGCTTTCACTGACAAGATATATTTAATATAATGTAGAACACTTTTACTGGTAACAAAAGACACTTGGCAATATCAGGACATGCACACATCATTATATATAGTAGTTTAATGTAGGACTGACACTAAAACTCTGCAAATTGAAGTAATTTTAATTTTGGGTGAATTATACACAATACATATTGTCACTATCGACAAAACATTGATGCATTTTTGTATTGCGATATATTGCGACCCCCTGCTCTTTAGGTGATGATGTAAGCGGTGTTCGTTTTAGATGCGAGTTAAGCGAGTGAAAATATTCTGTGTGCAAGAAAACACACACACACACACACTCTAGATATTGTTTGTATTCCTGAGTGATTCTGTGGATGTGATCGCAGAGGCTGATATAAATCAATAGGTCAGAGGTGTGTGTTGTCTTTAGTAATAGTGTGTGTGTGTGTGTGTGTGTGTGTGTGTGCTGTAATGCTGCTAGCACCAGTCCAGTAATTCAGAACAAAGATGAAGGTCCTTTCTATCTCGTTTCTCATTTTCTCGTTTGCGACCGTCATTAATGTCCAATTTTTTCTCTGTGTTTTTTGTTATATTGGATATTGCTTCTCTGCAGGAGCAATAAATAAATAAATAAATCTTTCTTTAGAGGATAAAACAAAACCAACAAGATTCTTTACAGGTTCTAAACTAAATATTAGTGATTTTTCCCATGCAAACATCTACACAATTTTAGGGATTTATGCAAACTAGGGATGGGCAACGATTAATCGTTAGCAAAATAAAAGTTTGTGTTTACATAATATATGTGTGTGTAGTGTGTATAATTATTTTGTATATATAAATACACACACATGCACGTATATATTTAAGAAAAATGTGTTATTAATATGTCAAATATTTATATTTATATATAATATTAGTTATGTATAAATATATATATATATGCAAATATTTCTTAAATATGTACATGCATGTGTGTGTATTTATATATACAAATTAATTATACACACTACATACACACATATTATGTAAACACAAACTTTTATTTTGCTAACGATTAATCGCGATCAATCGTTGCCCATCCCTCTGATATTTAAATATGGCTATAATTTATGTGATTTGTGCAAATCGGTCAATATGCATTTTAATTTAGCCCGTCTGCCATTTTTGTTCAGTCAAATTATATAATTGATTATCAAATGTTGTTTATAATTTTATAAAACTGTAAAAATTCTATAAAACTCTATTATCAGAATTTTCCGAAACAATATCAACTGCTGATACCAATATTGTTTTTAACAAAATACATCGGTTTTGTGCATGCATCATGTAAATTCACAGAACAATTCAACACGCGTTGAATGTGGTTCTATATAGACTCTATAGAATTTAACACTTTATACCATAAAGGTTCTATATATGGAGAAATGTCTTAAAGAATTGGTTACGTTCATGTTTATTGTGTTATTTAAAATTGTTCTAGTGATAGGGCGTGTTTACAAACTGTTTAATTCATAAATTTAAATACATAAAAAACTAAATTAATTAAAGGAGTAGTTCACTTTAAAAAAAAAATGCTGATATTTACTCGCCCCCATGTCATCCAAGATGTCCACGTCTTTCTTTCTTCAGTCGAAAAGAAATGAAGGTTTTTGATGAAAACATTCCAGGATTTTCACCATATAATGGACTTCAATGGGGTCCAAACGGTTCAAGGTCCAAATGAGAGTTTCAGTGCAGCTTCAAAGGGCTTTAAACGATTCGAAACGATGAATAAGGGTCTTATCAAGCAAAACCATCGCTCATTTCAAAAATAAATAAAAAAGTTTACGTTTTATAAGCTCAAATGCTCGCCTTACTCTGTTCTGTGATGCGCTTTCGTGACTCTCCTGTTCGAACTGAACGAATCTTTTTTCGAGTCATGACTCGAAGGGTCCTTGATAAGACCCTTATTCATCGTCTGGTGTCGTTTAAAGCCCTTTGAAGCTGCACTGAAACTCTCATTTGGACCTTGAACCGTTTGGACCCCATTGAAGTCCATTATATGGAGAAAATCCTGGAATGTTTCAATCTTTCGACTGAAGAAAGAAAGACGTGGACATCTTGGATGACATGCGGGCGAGTAAATTACCAGAAAAAGTGAACTACTCCTTTAATGAAAACCAAAATGATCTCGTGATGGAAGGTTCTATTTATGAAGCGGCTAACGGAACCCTTGAAGATTCCAAATAGAACCTTTTCTTGAAAGATTGTATTCAATTCCAGTCACTATAAAGGTCACGTTTCAATCCTTCACTGTCTGTGTGTCTCAGAGCTGTAAAATAACAGCAGACGAATGGCGACGCTTGAGCAAAGAACAGGGTCATTTTCTGCCCATCTCGTCTCGCTTGAGTATTTACACCTTCTCTCTTTATCACAGCGAATCAATACACCTGACCGCAACACACACTCGCTGTGGGCAGTTAACATGAACCACTGTTACAGTCCAGATCTAATCAATAGCTGTTACTGATTTAAATAGATCGTTAAACAGGTGGACACGTGTCTCAGATGTGTTGTTGAGTCTCTGGAGGAGAATGCTCTTTTCTTTTCTGGGCTTGAGCTTTTCTTGCAACCCTCTACACACACACCTTCATTGGCAATAGAATCGCCATTGGCTAGTACATTTTATTGATTACTCACCACCAGATGGATATATATATATATATATATATATATATATATATATATATATATATATATATATATATATATAATTCCACCAAATCAGCTTATTTTTGTCAAATTGCACAGCTTTTTAAATATCTAAATGTACACTCTTAAAATCAGTCAATCAATCATTATATTATGATATCATGACAATTAAAGCATTATTTAATGATATAACTTTAGTAATTGGAAATAAAACTTGACAATCATGCATATCATTCAGTGTTTCTGTAAAAAATACAGAATGATTCACTGACTCACTTGTGTTGAGAGTCACATGTTTCGTTCCTGAATCATTTGGTTTAGTTGAATAAATCGTTAGAATGAAGCATTCGAGTGATTCAGAGACTCATAAAGACTGTAGCTTATCATTTTTGAATGAATCATTTGAATGCATGAATCAATGAATCACTCATAAAGACTAGCTTATCTCATCCCTTAATGAATTAGCATTTTCAATGAATCATTTGGATGCATGAGTCAATGAATCACTTATAAAGACAGTAGCTTATCTCGACTCCTTCCTTAATGAATTTGCATTTTCAATGAATCATTTGAATACACGAATCAACGATTCACTCATAAAAACAGAGAATATCTCATTTCTCAATTAATTTGCATTTTCAATAAATCATTTCAATGCATGAATCAATGAATCACTCATAAAGACAGTAGCTTATCTCGACTCATTCCTTAATGAATTAGCATTTTCAGTGAATCATTTGAATACACGAATCAATGAATCACTCATGAGAACAGAGGCTTATCTCATTTCTCAATTAATTTGCATTTTCAATGAATCATTTGAATGCATGAATCAATGAATCACTCATAAAGGCAGTAGCTTATCGACTCATTCCTTAATGAATTTGCATTTTCAATGAATCATTTGAATGCATGAATCAATGAATCACTCATAAAGATAGAGGCTTATCTCATTCCTCAATGAATTTGCATTTTCAATGAATCATTTGGATGCATGAATCAATGAATCACTCATAAAGGCAGTAGCTTATCGACTCATTCCTTAATGAATTTGCATTTTTCAATGAATCATTTGAATGCATGAATCAATGAATCACTCATAAAGACTTGTAATCTGCAGAAAGAGTCAACAAAACAAAACATCACTAATTTACTGACCGACTAACTTTCTTTTATGAATATTTTCTTTCAGTTTTACATCATATGAGTTTTCTTCTAGTGTTCTTCCTGAGATAATGTACTGTAAACACCTGTGTGTGTGTGTGTGTGTGTGTGTGTTCGGGTGGTGTCAGAAGCTTTATATCCGGATAACCTCTCGATTTATGCAGAGACAGATTCATACCTCTCGTTTCTCTCTCCTCCATATGGAAATGTCGAACAGCAGAAGCTCATCTGTCCTGTCAGATCTGTCGCTCCCTCTTCAATCTGTTCCTTCTGTCACAGGAAGAACGGATGGTGGGGATGGCTCGTTTCTTACGGAAGCCGTTTGGAGATTGCAGCTGAGGCTTTATGTCTGCTTGATAGAATATCTGAAATTAGTTTCAACTCGAAAGAGAAAGAATAGCCAGAGTGATTCTGCTTATAGCCACCAGTGTGACTGGTTTCTTTAATAACATAGACTTTATTTTAGATTTCTTCCACAAAAAACGGGCAGTAATTAAACTGACGGAGGATTTGTTATCCTTATAATGGGTTGAATGAATCATTGACTCACTTATTGTGAATGATTCATTATGAGTCACTCATAATGATTGTTACTTATTTAGTTTCTGAATAAATCAATGCGTTTAAGCAAATTGTTTGAACGAATGATTCACCGACTCACTCGTGATGATGGTCATTTGTTTCGTTCCTGAATCATTTGGTGTATTTGAATAAATCGTTCGAATTAATGATTCATTGACTCACTTGTAATGACAGTCACTTGTTTCGTTCCTGAATTAATCAAATCGTTTGAACGAATTGGTTTAATGAATGATTCACTGACTCACTTGTTTTGTTCCTGAATGAATCAGTGTGTTAGAATGAAGCATTCGAGTGATTCAGAGACTCACTCATAAAGACGGAATTAGCATTTTTGAATGAATCATTTGAATTCATGAATCAATGAATCACTCATACAGACAGTAGCTTATCTTGTTCCTTAATGAATTAGCATTTTTGAATGAATCATTTGAATTCATGAATCAATGAATCACTCATAAAGACAGTGGCTTCTCTCGTTCCTTAATGAATTACCATTTTTGAATGAATCATTTGAATTCATGAATCAATGAATCACTCATAAAGACAGTAGCTTATCTCGTTCCTTAATGAATTAGCATTTTTAATGAATCATTTGAATTCATGAATCACTCATAAAGACAGTAGCTTATCTCGTTCCTTAATGAATTACCATTTTTGAATGGATCATTTGAATTCATGAATCAATGAATCACTCATACAGACAGTAGCTTATCTCGTTCCTTAATGAATTAGCATTTTTAAATGAATCATTTGAATTCATTAATCAATGAATCACTCATAAAGACAGTAGCTTATCTAGTTCCTTTATGAATTGGCATTTTTGAATGAATCATTTGAATTCATGAATCAATGAATCACTCATACAGACAGTAGCTTATCTCGTTCCTTAATGAATTAGCATTTTTAAATGAATCATTTGAATTCATTAATCAATGAATCACTCATAAAGACAGTAGCTTATCTAGTTCCTTTATGAATTGGCATTTTTGAATGAATCATTTGAATTCATGAATCAATGAATCACTCATAAAGACAGTAGCTTATCTAGTTCCTTTATGAATTGGCATTTTTGAATGAATCATTTGAATTCATGAATCAATGAATCACTCATAAAGACAGTAGCTTATCTAGTTCCTTTATGAATTGGCATTTTTGAATGAATCATTTGAATTCATGAATCAATGAATCACTCATAAAGACAGTAGCTTATCTAGTTCCTTTATGAATTGGCATTTTTGAATGAATCATTTGAATTCATGAATCAATGAATCACTCATAAAGACAGTAGCTTATCTAGTTCCTTTATGAATTGGCATTTTTGAATGAATCATTTGAATGCATGAATCAATGAATCACTCATACAGACAGTAGCTTATCTCGTTCCTTAATGAATTAGCATTTTTAAATGAATCATTTGAATTCATGAATCAATGAATCACTCATAAAGACAGTAGCTTATCTAGTTCCTTTATGAATTGGCATTTTTGAATGAATCATTTGAATTCATGAATCAATGAATCACTCATAAAGACAGTAGCTTATCTCGTTACTTAATGAATTAGAATTTTTTAATGAATCATTTCAATTCATGAATCAATGAATCACTCATAAAAACAGTAGCTTATCTCTTTCCTTAATGAATAAGCATTTTTGAATGGATCATTCAAATGCATGAATCAATGAATCACTCATAAAGACAGTAGCTTATCTGTTATCTCGTTCCTTAATGAATTAGCATTTTTGAATGAATCATTTGAATTCATGAATCAATGAATCACTCATAAAAACAGTAGCTTATCTCGTTCCTTAATGAATTAGCATTTTTGAATGAATCATTTGAATTCATGAATCAATGAATCACTCATAAAAACAGTAGCTTATCTCGTTCCTTAATGAATTAGCATTTTTGAATGAATCATTTGAATTCATGAATCAATGAATCACTCATAAAAACAGTAGCTTATCTCGTTCCTTAATGAATTAGCATTTTTGAATGAATCATTTGAATGTATGAATCAATGAATCACTCATAAATGGTCACTTGTCACCACTTACAAACAATGTAACCTGCAGAAAGAGTCACTGACCTACTTACTAACTGTTTGTAAATATCATCTATATTTTCTTTCACTTTTTACATATGACTCAGAAAAAATGAATGTTCGTTGATATAAAATATAGCTTTAAACAGTGAAAGCACAGGAGAGGTCTGGAATGATGTGTGTGTTTTGGTTGTAGGCACCTCAAACAAATCGTTTTAGCAGATAATTCTCTCATGTTTCTTCCCCTGAATCGCACACATTAGCGTAAAGCGTCTCGCGAGGGCCGCTTGAATCAAACGCACAACACCTCTTTGTCACGTTGACATTCCAGCTCCACAATTGAACCAAAATTGACCCGTACGAGCAGAGATCATTAAGAAGATAATGAAAGGACTAATGACACACACACACACACAGAGCAGATATTAGTGTCACTGATCGCTGTGTGTCCCATTAGTGTGATCCTGTACAGAAAGGCTTTTTTAAGTAGATTCAGGCTATTGGAGAGGCTTTAGTGGACACGTGTGTGTGTGTGTGTAAGATAAGGATAATAGTTTGTCAAACAGTGAAATGCTCCTCTGTGTATTCAGGCCAAATCTTCTGCTAAAACAGGCTCAGCTGAGCAGATTAGTGGGCAATGATTTTATAGATTATAGATAATTTCTGGATTTGATATATATTAGACAGCACTCACATTGATCTACCGCTTCCTCTCAGTCTCTATTCATCCGTCTTTATATCGTCCTGTACACATTAAACTAGTAAACACTACGTACTAATGACTTATGACAATTATTTGATTAAAAATACAGTGAATTCTTTAATATTGTAAAATATATTTACAAGTTAAAATAGCTTTTTTTATGAAAGCTTGTTTCCGCCACTTAATGAAAAATAAAAAAGGTAATTGCGACTTTTATCTCGCAATTCTGACTTTATTTCTCAGAATTGCGAGATCTGAAGTCGAAATTGCATGTTGTAAAGTCAGAATTGTGAGATATAAACTATTCTGAGGGGGAAAAGTTAGTCTTTTTTTCCCTTTTTAGAATTGGCCTGATAACTCGCAATTGGGAGTTTATATCTTGCAATTCTGAGAAAATATGTAAATATTGCGAGATGCAAACTCGCAATTGTGAGAAAAAAAGTCAGAATTGTGAGATAAAGTCATAATTGCAATTGACTTTATTTCTCATAATTGCGACTTTATTTCTCACAATTGCAACTTTATTTCTCACAATTCTGACTTCATATCTCGCAATTGATAGAGAAAAAGTCGCAATTATTATTATTTTTTTTTATTCAGTGGCGGAAACAAGCTTCCATATTTTTTCTAATTGAAAACAAATTACATTTGTAAAATGTAATTTATTTCCTGCACTCTAAAAAATGCTGGGTTGTTTTAACCCAATTTTGGGTAAAATATGGACAAACCCAGCCAATTGGGTTAAAAATATAATTTAAAAATGTAACCCAATGGCTGGGTTTGTCCATATTTTACCCAAAATTGGGTTAAAACAACCCAGCATTTTTTAGAGTGTGTGAAATAATTAATTTCCTAATTTATTTCCCTTAATTTCCTAATTTATATGTATACACAGGTAAAACTCGAAAAAGTAGAATGAAAAGTTAATTTATTTCAGTAATTTAACTTAAAATATGAAACTAATATATTATATACACTCTTAGAAGAAATGGTTCTATTTAGAACCAGAAATGGTTCCATCCCCCGCTTCATATATATATATATGGAACTCCAAAATGGTTCTACATAGAACCATTTTTTTGGTAAAAGATTCTATTGGCCAAGTATGGAACCCCAGGGTTCTATATAGAACCCAGAGGAACCCTTTTTTAAGAGTGTATAGAACCTTTTAGGGGTTCCAAATACATAGCGCTGATAGAACCTTTTCTTCTAAGAGTGTAGACTCATTACATGCAAAGTGAGATATTTCAAGACTTTTTTGTTATAATGTTGATGATCATAATATATTAGTTTTACCTTTTGAAGTTGAATTACTGAAATAAACTTTTGCACGATATTCTAATTTTTCCAGTTTCACCTGTATATATATTTCTATAATATACAGCACTAAAGCTGTATGATGCTGTCGTTTATGTCCATCAGTATTCCTCAGACTGTCCATCATACATAATTAATGCTGTTGTTAAACATCATTGACGAACTGTTCTCATTTTCCACAGACAAACCATTAACCTGAAGTATAGTTCTATTTGGGAATAAATTGGCCCACTTTGTGTGTATAAAAGTGTACTTTTAAGTGTACTTTATGTAGTATGTATACTAATATCAATGTTCTAGTAGTATACTTAAAAGTGTACTGTTTCAATTCTATTTGGGAATAAATTGGCCCACTTTGTGTGTATAAAAGTGTACTTTTAAGTGTACTTTATTTACAGGGTGTCCGCGGGGTTTTAAAAAGTATTAAAAAGTGATAAATCAAAATTGTCAAATTTAAGGCCATTAAAAGTGTTAAATGTAGTCTGAGAGGTATTATTTTTTAAAAATTAGGTATTATTTTTTTCAGACTATCAGGTGTCCTATTCTGTGTTTGCGTTAGTCCATTTAAATATGGGCTTTAGCTTATCTGGGCACAATCAAAGATCTTTCGTCTCTGTCTATGTTTGATGCTGACGCCATATTCAATGGTCGATCGACATCATCTGTGAACAAGTGATCACCCGGATTTAGACCTACCTATATTGTATTTACATAAAGCGTTCACAGGCAAATTTGCTTTATGTTTTTAGATCTATATTGCTTTTATTTCCCCGGTGTCAAAATCAGGCAAACATAAATGTCAGGCAACACGATTCCTGGCTGCATGTCAATATCCACGGATCACTGGATCTTTAGTGAGTTGTAAGGAACACTATATTGAATCCAACATTTAGTTTAAATTGATAAAATTATTCGTTTTAGTCGCATTTTCGCAGTTTCCCCTATTAAATCCTGTCACGCAGCAGATCTTTTGCCATTTTTATGTTATAAATGTCAAAATCTGTGTAAATAATCGAAAGGTTGCTGCTGATTAACACTTAATTCAGTGTCGTGATGGTTTTAAAAAAAATTCTGAAGGTAGTAAAAAAGGTATTAAAAAGTAGTAAATTTAACTTAAGGAATACTGTATATACCCTGATTTAGTATGTAGACTAATATCAATGTTCCAGTAGTATACTTAAAAGTGTACTGTTTCAATTCTATTTGGGAATAAATTGGCCCACTTTGTGTGTATAAAAGTGTACTTTTAAGTGTACTTTATTTAGTATGTAGACTAATATCAATGTTCCAGTAGTATACTTAAAAGTGTACTGTTTCAGTACTACTCGGGACTAAATTGGCCCACTTTTTAGTGTATAAAAGTATACTTTTAAGTGTACTTTATAAACAGCATATACTAATATCAATGTTCTAGTAGTATACTTATAAGCGTACTGTTTCAGTACTACTCGGGACTAAATTGTCCCTCTTTTTAGTGTATAAAAGTGTACTTTTAAGTGTACTTTAAATACAGTATATACAAATATCAATGTTCTAGTAGTATACTTAAGTGTACTACTGTTTCAGTATTATTCTGGACTAAATTGACCCATTTTAGTGTATAAAAGTGTACTTTTTAGTGTACTTTATGTAGAATGTAGGTTGGTAAGTAAATGTAACATATG
Organism: Cyprinella venusta; assembly: GCA_038021265.1. Lineage (NCBI taxonomy): Eukaryota > Metazoa > Chordata > Actinopteri > Cypriniformes > Leuciscidae > Cyprinella > Cyprinella venusta. Next base: position 1,726,702 of record CM075881.1, read on the forward strand.
TCGCTGTGAAATATCCAGATTGGTCTGTGCGTTTCACAGGTTCTCGTCTGACTCTTTGCACTTTTATTGCGATTCTCGCCGTCAAGAAGTTGTCCAGCGCCGTCCTACTGAACGTCAGCGCGTGTGTTTCTCTCTACGGTAAAAACGAGCAGTGATGGATGTATTTCTGGCCTCGCTCTATTCCCAGCTCACGTCCGTCTAGGAATAGCAGGATATTTCCTCGTTTTCACAGCTCCCTTGACTCAACAGTTTTCTCCCTCGCTCTCTCGCGTCCTTTTAAATGTGATCCGCACGCTCGCTAAGAACAAACGCATATGTAAACGTGTCCCTGCGACTGATTCGTGCATGTATTAGTCCATTAATGAGCGAGTCTCTTCAACACAATTAAGTACAACGTCGAACAACGCCAGCCGTTCCCTGAGCTCTGACTTCAAGACATTCACAGCACACGAGCGGAGCGTGAAACCTGATATTACGCTCTCTAAATACGACCCGGAGAAAAGTGTGATAAAAGCCCGACTCCCCTTCAAATGATTACACGGCCTCACTCGATGAAAATGAGCTCAATTATAATTAATCCTGATTTAAATACTGCTGCAGGAATTAATTACACATAAGCATACGGCTGAGCTCTTTGATAGTCTGTGTGTGTAGCGTGCAGAGGAGGACCGGAGATAAGCTAATATTGAAACTCATGAGTGGATTCGAGCTCTCGGTGTTCTTGTGAAACGAAGATTTTCTGTCCAGATAATGTTGTGTTTTTTATGTGTGCACTCCACACGCTAATCTCATGTTTGTTGTTTAGGTGAGAGGTTACTTTACTAATCGATTACTCTTACCAAGTACAAGTATACATCATTTTCAGTTTCAAGTAAAGTTCAAGTGTACTTCTAAGTGTACTTTATGTAGTATGTATACTAATACCAATGTTCTAGTTAAAAGTGTACTGTTTCAGTACTACTCGGGACTAAATTTGCCCACTTTTTAGTGTATAAAAGTGTGCTTTTAAGTGCACTTTATGTAGTATGTATACTAATATCAATGTTCTAGTAGTATACTTATAAGTGTACTGTTTCAATGCTATTTGGGAATAAATTGGCCCACTTTTTTGTGTATAAAAGTGTACTTTTAAGTGTACTTTATTTAGTATGTAGACTAATATCAATGTTCTTGTTAAAAATGTGTTTCAGTACTACTCGGGACTAAATTTGCCCACTTTTTAGTGTATAAAAGTGTGCTTTTAAGTGCACTTTATGTAGTATGTATACTAATATCAATGTTCTAGTAGTATACTTATTAGTGTACTGTTTCAATGCTATTTGGGAATAAATTGGCCCACTTTTTTGTGTATAAAAGTGTACTTTTAAGTGTACTTTATTTAGTATGTAGACTAATATCAATGTTCTAGTATTATACTTATAAGTGTACTGTTTCAGTACTACTCGGGACAAAATTGGCCCACTTTTTAGTGTATAAAAGTGTACTTTTAAGTGTACTTTATGTAGTATGTTTACTAACTTCAATGTTCTAGTAGTATACTTATAAGTGTACTGTTTCAGTACTACTCGGGACTAAATTGGCCCACTTTTTAGTGTATAAAAGTGTACTTTTAAGTGTACTTTATGTAGTATGTTTACTAACTTCAATGTTCTAGTAGTATACTTATAAGTGTACTGTTTCAGTACTACTCGGGACTAAATTGGCCCACTTTTTAGCGTATAAAAGTGTACTTTTAAGTGTACTTTATTTAGTATGTAGACTAATATCAATGTTCTAGTAGTATACTTATAAGTGTACTGCTTCTGTACTACTCGGGATTAAATTGGCCCACTTTTTAGTGTATAAAAGTATACTTTTAAGTGTACTTTATAAACAGTATATACTAATATCAATGTTCTAGTAGTATACTTAAGTGTACTACTGTTTCAGTATTACTCTGGACTAAATTGGCCCACTTTTTAGTGTATAAAAGTGTACTTTTTAGTGTACTTTATGTAGTATGTATACTAATATCAATGTTCTAGTAGTATACTTATAAGTGTACTGTTTCAGTACTACTCGGGACTAAATCGGCCCACTTTTTAGCGTATAAAAGTATACTTTTAAGTGTAGTTTATATACAGTATATACTAATATCAATGTTCTAGTAGTATACTTATAAGTGTACTTTTTCAGTACTACTCGGGACTAAATTGGCCCACATTTTAGTGTATAAAAGTGTACTTTTAAGTGTACTTTATGTAGTATGTATACTAACATCAATGTTCTAGTAGTATACTTAAAAGTGTACTGTTTCAATACTATTTGGGAATAAATTGGCCCACTTTTTAGTGTATGAAAGTGTACTTTTAAATGTACTTTATGTAGTATGTATACTAACATCAATGTTCTAGTAGTATACTTATAAGTGTACTGTTTCAATACTATTTGGGAATAAATTGGCTCTCTTTTTAGTGTATAAAAGTGTACTTTTAAGTGTATTTTATGTAGCATGTATACTAATAACAGTGTTCTAGTAGTATACTTAAAAGTGTACTGTTTCAAACACACTATTGTCACCTGCTGGATCATAAAGGAGTGTAAAAATCCCATTTATGCACATTAGAGGCCTGCAAAAAAAAAAAAAACCCCATCTAAAACTTTCCCCCCAGTTTTAATCTTTTTTCAGATTATTCATTATTCATCATCTCACTTCTTTTACTTAGAATATTCAATTTTATCTGAATTAAGTTCATTTTCATTCAATATTTATTCGCCGCAGCATTAAATGTTAAAGTGATCACATTAAATCGTGTTGCATTAAAAACTCAACGCCAAAAAGTGTGCATAAGGGATGAGAATGAAACAGGAAGTGATGTCACGCAGCTCATCTTGTTTCACGCTCAGGAAGCGTTTCACTGATGCATGGCCGTTTCTGTGTTCTTCTCACATCGTTGATTCATTTAGACGCAGGTGTGTGCGGTCATTAGACGAGCATCAGCTGAACAATCCTGCATCATCCCAACAGAGGTTTTTAGATTAAAGTTTCCAAAAGGCATATTTGCCTCGTGTTTTTATGTTTTGACTTTTTAAGTGATTGATTGGTTAATATTTCAGCTTATTAGTGCACTCGTATTGTAAAGTGTTACCGAAATATCTATTGTATTATAATATTTATTTATAAACAGGCATAGTATCTCATGTTTTGACCTGTTTTAAATGGTTTATGGAAGGAGTAAGCTGTGCATTACAGTGATTTTACCACGGTAAAGAGTTGTTTTCAACATCCTCGAGTGCTTTGGTGAGAGCTGTCCTGAAACTGAGTCTTTCTCCTCGTACCCTCGACCATGCCAGCCGTTTCCCTGGCGATGAAGGGCCGTCCCTGTGGTTATGGTGTGTCCCAGCGAAGCCTCTGGAGCCAGACACGGCTTGTGTGCTTTGTTCCAGTTTATTAGCATGTGAATGCATCGTTGCAGAAGAGTTTCCCAGGAACAACGGGCTCCCTGTTCCAGCGCCCCTCAGAAAGGCTTCATGACGTGCTGGCCGTTGCCTTTAGGCTCCGTTTGTCTTGTGCTTTTTTATTTATTTATATTTTTATTGCGATTTTAGGTATTACAGGGATTATTCAATACCATTCATCTGTCGTGTGATTTTAACTTTGGCTTGTTTAGTGATCACGCAGGAACATTTTCATTGCTCTTTTTAGTGGTGCACAATTTATCAGTTTTTTACATATCGGTATCGTTCCGATGTACGGAGGCGTATCGCATTCACTTGAAGAAAAAAAATCTACTCTGTTTTTTAAGTTAATTATCTCAGAATTACGAGATAATTTTTCATGAGAAAAAAAAAATTTGCTCTGTTTTTCTAAATTAATGAGTTAAATTTTCATGAGAAAAAAGTTTTTGCTCTGTTTTTCTGAATTAACGAGTTCATTTTTCATGAGAAAAAAAGGTTTTGCTCTGTTTTTCTGAATTAACGAGTTAACTTTTCATGAGAAAAAAAGTTTTTGTTCCGTTTTTCTGAATTAACAAGTTAATTTTTCATGAGAAAAATTTTTTACTCTGTTTTTCTGAATTAACGAGTTAATTTTTCATGAGAAAAAAAGTTTTTGCTCTGTTTTTCTGAATTAACGAGTTCATTTTTATTGAGAAAAAATTTTTTTGCTCTGTTTTTCTGAATTAA
>CM075881.1:1735865-1780865 GCA_038021265.1 Cyprinella venusta
GTATTTTTATTAACTAACATCACAGTACAGTAACATACTGCTCATCGTTAGCTCATGTTAACTAATGAAGCGTATTGTAAAGTGTTCCTCTTGAGATTTTGTTGGCAGATCTGAGCACAGCTTGAGAGATTCTTGAGTTCAAGTTAGCGAGTGTTTTTAGGAAAAGCTTCCATGCTCTCCGTTTGTCCTGTGTTTATTCTCATCTCCGTGGAAGTGTGATATTGAAAAGGACTTGTTTGGAGATCAAAAGCTCATGATGTCACAATGAAGTCATCACCTACTGATTTGTGTTCCATCAGTCTATGGCATGTTCAGAGGCGCTAGTGTTCCGCCGTATCCATGGAAACAGACATTCGCACGCCGTTAGCAACCATTGTTCGCCGCGGTAATGGGCTGGAATTCTCGCTAAAGTGAATCAGCGGCTGAAATTAACTTTAGCACCAGAGCAGACGGTCAAACACACTGTAGTTACAGCAACCTTCACCATTAGCAGCATTTAAATAAATAATAATAACACAAATATGTCGGAGATGATTGGAAATGACAGTATGCAATCAGGCACACACAAAAAGACAGAGTGACAGAACGAGAGACATGGCTCATGGGTTTTTCCCACCTTGTGTGCTGCCAAGAAGCGAGTGTTTCAGCTCTAGCGAGGAGATTCAGCTCAGCTCTATTTAATTCAATTCAAAAACTGCTTTATTGGCATGAGTGTGCATCATGCAATATTGCCAAAGCTTGGAATACATTAGAAAGACATCAAAATATGTCTATATATTAAGGCAAATTATTAGAGGTAAAATAAATTGATTATTACATTTGAAGTATAGAATTATTAAACCATTTTATGTAAAAAAAAATATTAGTAATAAAATTGAGTTTATTTAGAGTTGTTAATAAAATTACTAAAACATTGTTAGAGGTAAAACATATTGATTATTAACTGAATAAAATTGAATTAATTATTCATTAAAATGGAATTGTTTTATATGTAAAAAAATACATTAATTAATTAATTTCGAATTATTACGTACAATTATTAAAACGTGTGTAAAATAAATGTATTATTCATTTTGATTTTTAATTATTTAAAAAAATATATATATTATACGTAAAATAATTTGATTATATTTTTTTTAAGTTTCATTTTTTTATTTTTTAAGATAATTTTTTTTAGAGGTTCATCACTACACTCTAAAAAATGCTGGGTTGTTTTAACCCAACTTTGGGTCAAATATGGACTAACCCAGCCATTGGGATACATTTTTACATTACATTTTTAACCCAACATTTCGGGTTTGTCCATATTTGACCCAACATTGGGTTAAAACAACCCAGCATTTTTTAGAGTGTAAGAAAGCATAATGATAATTATGGTTATGGATTTAGAACGTGACCTGGAACAGGCAGCAGTACTTAAGAATTATTTGATAATTCACTTTTAATTCGAATAAAGTATTCTATTGAGACTCGGGGTGTTAAACGAAATATGTTTGGTTGCAATTTTTGGTGGAAGATTCTTTAAGCATGCATGAAATGCTGCCTCAAACTTTATGAGAAAATGGGGTATCTTGTACACTCTAAATAATGCTGGGTTGTTTTAACCCAAATTTGGGTCAAATATGGACAACCCCCAAATGTTGAGTCAAAAATGTAATACAATTTTTTAACTATATTAGTTTCTAACATAGTAGCTAATAATCTGTCGGATTGAACGCGTGAATTGATCCACTTCTCCCGAAACACATGAAAGTAAGAGGCCGACGAACAGAGAGAAGGATAGCTAGAGTAAACTTTAAAGTTACTTACACAATGTGTGTCTGATTTGAATAAAACGTGACGTCGAATTATAATAGAAAGCTATAAAGGTGAAACTGGAAAAATTATAATACAGTGCAAAAATTCATTTATTGCAGTAATTCAACTTAAAAGGTGAAACTAATATATTCTATAGACTCATTACATGCAAAATGTGAGATATTGCAAGCTTTTATTTGTTATATGTTGATGATTATGGCTTACAGCTTATGAAAACCCCAAATTCAAAATTGGAATATTGTGAAAAGGTTTTCATATCTGTAAACCATAATCAACATTGTAACAAATAAAGGCTTGAAATATCTCACTTTGCATGTAATGAGTCTATATAATATATTAGTTTCACCTGAATGACTGAAATAAATGAAGTTTTGCATGATGTTCACAATTTACACACACTATACACTCATAGAAGAAAAGGTTCTATATAGAACCTTAAAAGGTTCTAAAGCGCTACATATTTGGAACCCCTAAATGTTTCTATATCAAAATTCAAGATATGGGGTTAGAAAATGTATATATTCATATCATTTTATGTAATTAATCAATATACCACGAAGAGTGCCATTTCAGATATTCTCCTCCAAAAATCAGCATGATTAAAATGTGATATTAAGTTTAATAAACAATAATTTAATTACAACTAGAAAATATTGCTGAATAATGTAATATACACTCTAAAAAATGCTGGGTTGTTTTAACCCAACATTGGGTCAAATATGGACTAACCCAGCAGTTGGATTGAATTTTTACATTACATTTTTAACCCAACATTTCCGGTTTGTCCATATTTGACCCAACGTTGGGTTAAAACAACCCAGCATTTTTTAGAGTGTATGAATGAATAATAGCCTATAAAGAACCTTTGTGCCAAAAGTGTTCTTTCTTGTACTTATAGAACCTTTTTTATCATAAATTTTCCTTTGGAGTTGAGTAAAGAACCCTATGCTACATATATAGAACCCTTTTTTCTAGGAGTGTAATATATTACACCTGAATGACTGAAATAAATGAACTTTTGCATGATATTTACATTTTACACACTCTAAATGTATAGTTTTTTAGTACTTATGTGAATTTAATAAAACTTAACTTAATGTCTGAAACCTAAAATAAACCTCATGTGGTTGAAAACACTGAATCGTTGTGATATATGATAAGTGCGTCTGTCCCCATCTCATCCTTACTCACCCCATCCTATAAGATGCTGTTTGGTGTTTCCTGTGGTGATTACGATGAACAGACGAGGCCTTTACCGGCACGTTTGATGTGAGACGGGCTCCTTCTTCTGAATTACACATGAGGAACAAGCAGAGAGGAGATGATGGCTGGAGGTTGCCGTTAGCCATGCTTTACTCTGTATCTGCGTGAGCAAAATAGAGAAGCATATATTAAAAAAACATCCATAATTCCAGCCGCGGGGTGTTTTATTGCATTTTAATGTGCATTCGGAGGCCTTTCACGCCAGTAATGCAGCGTTCAGGGTGTTTGATTATTAAGAAAACCTGCGAGACTGAACCAAAGCTGTTGCTTTAATTTCCATCTCCATATCTCAGTCAAGTCAGCTTTACTGTATGTATACAGCGCTTTTCTTTTTACAATACACATCGTTTCGAAGCAGCTTTACAGTGAGAACAGGAAAATAACGCAAACAAAGTTTGCTTCCAGAAGAAAATAGCGTCATATTTAAGTTCAGTGATGGTTCATTACAGTTATTAATTTAGAAACCGTGATCAATGTCATTGGTGTCAATGCAGGCGGATCAATAATACTGTTGAATATTAAAGAAGTAGTTCACTTTTAAAAAAACTTTTGCTGGTAATTTACTCGCCCCCATGTGTTATCCGAGATGTCCATGTCTTTCTTTCTTCAGTCGAAAAGAAATGAAGGTTTTTGATGAAAACATTCCTGGATTTTTCTCCATATAATGGACTTCAATGGGAACCAAACGGTTCAAGGTCCAAATGAGAGTTTCAGTGCAAACTGCAAATTGTTCAAAGGGCTTTAAACAATTCCAAATGATGAATAAAGGTCTTATCTAGCGAAACGATCGCTCATTTAAAAAATAAATAACAAAGTTTACGTTTTATAAGCTCAAATGCTCGCCTTGCTCTGTTCTGTGATGCGCGTTCGTGAGTCTCCTGTTCGAACTCGTTCATCAAAATGAACGAATCTTTTTTCGAGTCATTACTCGAAGGGTCCTAGATAAGACCCTTATTCATCGTCTGGTGTCGTTTAAAGCCCTTTGAAGCTGCACTGAAACTCTCATTTGGACCTTGAACCGTTTGGTCCCCATTGAAGTCCATTATATGGAGAAAATCCTGGAATGTTTTCATCAAAAACCTTCATTTCTTTTCGACTGAAGAAAGAAAGACATGAACATCTTGGATGACATGGGGGCGAGTAAATTATCAACAAAAGTTTTTTTTAAAGTGGACTACTCTTTTTAATGCAATGTCCCCAAACTGAGCAAGCCAAGGCATCTCCAGGCAAATTAATGTCAACATAAAATCAGTATTAATCCTATTTCAACATTGCATAAAATGCTAAAAGAAAAAAAAGTTTGATAGTAATTTAGATGACGTTCTTATATTGATGCCAACCAGCAATTACACGGAAACCCACATGTGCTGGAGAATAAAACGTGTTTTATGTAGAATTGCTGCTTCTATAGTTTGATATATTTTAATTATTTCCCCAAGCTTCAATACTCCAGAGTCCTACACACATCTATTACCAATGGAAAGTGCTAGGCTGCAGGATATATTCTTTTGAGTTGATTTAGACCGCTTGTTTTTGGCATGCTTATTAACTTGACAACACCGAACGCGATCAATAAGCGCTGGATATCCTATGGACAGCTGACAGAAAACACTCAATAGCACAATCAAGAGGCCTGGACACGTGGAAAGAGACGCTCGGATCATTGGCGGATAATTACATTATCAACCGGGGTGGCTGGGAAAGTTTTAATTAGTTGTGCAATGAAGTGCATGGACAATATCAATCAATATTTGGGCTTGTGTCGACGAGAGAGGCCAGTTCAGGCGACAGGCCGTGTGGATTTATCGTGCTATGACGATATATTGTCTTTGCTCAGTTGATTCATGAGATTAAATGGAGAATTTGCTCTTAGATTGTAGTGTTGTTTTTCACGATATAGAATTTCTAACTTTGATACGATACCTTGAAAAATATCGATATTTGATACATTTTTCGATACCGCGAGGAAAAACTATCGATTTTTTTTGTATTATCTCAAGTCCCAATGTTTGATCCCAATTCATCAAACTATGAAGCATATTTTCAAACATTCCTCTTCAAATTCTACGAAATGCACATAATCTGAGTTTCTCCACATTCATTGTAAAGCTCTAATATTTATAGTATGACAACTACTGACTCATTGTTGTGTTTTTAGTTCTTTAAAGGAATTTGAGGAGAAATATAATTCACGGCTGAGAACTTCATTAAGCTTTAAAAGAGCCGTAAAAAAATATTGTTGGCTCAACTTAAAAAATTAAGTAACCTGGTTGCCTTAAAATTTTAAGTTGATTGAACTGTAAAAAGTGAGTTAATACAACGAAGGAAATTGATTTAATCATCAGAAACTCAAAATAATAAGTTATCTGAAGTAAATTAATTATTTACTGTAAGTTGATTTGACAAAAGAACGAATGTTGTGATAAATCTTGAAAATATTTTTTTTACAATGTAACATCTAACGTGTGTTTTCAGGTTAAAGTTTGTGTTTGGAGAATACTAGAATTTCTGAGATACTGATATATATTCAATATTAAAAAAATATCAATATTCGATGCAATTTTATATCGATATAAAATTGTTTAGAATATCGATTTTTTTTAATATACTGTAAAAAAATATTTTCAAGATTTGCTATCACAATTTTTTTTCTTTTGTCAAATCAACTTTATAATAATTTATTTAGTTGAGATAACTTATTATTTTGTGTTTCTGATGATTAAATCATTCTCCTTCATTGCATTAACTCACTTTTTCCACTTCAATCAACTTAAAATTTTAAGGCAAGCAGGTTACTTACAATTTTAAGTTAAATCAACAATATTTTTTTACAGTATATATACAATTATCATGACCACAGGGAATTTTTTTTCAGTTTCATTATTTTTTTATAATATAAATATTCCTTATATCACGTGGTACACACTAACATACACACTAACATATCCGGGACAGTAAAACAAACAAATAAAATTGGAAAAATAAAACAAAAAATGACGACAACAACAAAAGAAGACATCTGAGTAAAAATATTACAGCAACTACAACAGAGATTTCCCATCTAATTATTAAATGACTCCCACATGCTGTATCCTTTCTTTAATAAAACCAATCCTTTCCAAATGCAAAATCTTTTCCCAACATAATCCACAAACCCATATATTTTTAGTATTATCTCTAGTTTCAACGTTCGATCTCAATTCATCAAAATACGATCTCAAACATTTCTCATCCAAAAGCAAATAATAATAATTATAGATCGTATTCTTAAACTACTACTGACTCATTATTGTGTTTTTATGTCTTTAAAGGAATTTGAGTAGAAATATAATTCCCGGCTGAAAACTTCATTAAGCTTTAAAAGAGCAATATTGTTGGTTTAACTTAAAAAATTAAGTAACCTGGTTGCCTTAATTTTAAGTTGATTAAACTGGAAAAAGTGAGTTAATACAATGAAGGAGATTGATTTAATCATCAGAACTCAAAATAATAAGTTATCTCAACTAAATAAATTATTTAAGTTGATTTGACAAAAGAAAAATGTGATAAATCTTGAAAATATTTTTTTTTACAGTGTAACATCTAACATATGTTTTCAGGTTAAAGTGTGTGTTTGGAGAATACTAGAATTTCTAAGATACTGATATATTGAATATTAAAAAAATATCGATATACTATACAATTTTATATTGATATAAAATTGTTTCAAATGTCGATATTTTTGAATATATATACAATTTTCGATAACAGAGGGAAAAAAACTTTTTTCCTTAGTTTTATTAATTTTTTATAATAGAAATATTCCTTATATCACGTGGTTACACACTAACATATCCGGGACAGTAAAACAAGCAAATAAAATTGGAAAAATAAAACAAACAAACAATGACAACAACAAAAGGAGACATCTGAGTAAAAATCTCGATCTCAATTCATCAAAATACGATCTCAAACATTTCTCATCCAAAAGCAAATAATAATAATTATAGATCGTATTCTTAAACTACTGACTCATTATAGTGTTTTTATGTCTTTAATTCCCGGCCGAGGACTTCATTAAGCTTTAAAAAGAGCAATAACGTCTAACGTGTGTTTTCAGGTTAAAGTGTGTGTTTGGAGACCGCCTCCGCTGTTGAGGTTTGTTTGTACAGTAGATGTAGTTATCAGGCTTAATTACTGTCATTTACAGCTTGTTAGTGTGAACGCTTATTTTAGAAGTACACACACACACACACACACACACACACACACAGCCTTCAGTGTTTAAACACCAAACAATCGCATGCAGGCTAAAGAGCATGTATTGGTGGTTCTCGTATTTAGATTATTTTTCGTTCTGTGTCCCGTATCCTGCATGTCTTCCGAACACGTGTAATCTCGCATGTCGTGTGTGTGTTTGTTCAGGATTCCGGCTGTTTGCCGTCTGATGCTGAACTGACCGAGTCTCATTTCAGAGAGAGAGAGTATTAACAGAGGCACAGTCTCTCTCTCTCTCTCTCTCTCTCTTGTATGGGTATTTCTAACAGATGGAGTTTCTCCGGACGGCTCTCCCTCAGAGAATCATGGGAGTATTTTAGTCCAGTGTAATCCTGACCATCTGCTGTCTTCCTCTCTGCCTCCAACTGCCCCTTCAAGCATCCCACTATTGCCCTCCATCCATCCCTCCATCCAATGCCAATTTGACAGCCCATCCATCCAAATCCCCTAACCTTCCTTTACCTGGTCTATTCTTCGAAAACAGTTTCATATCTTTATAGGGTTCTTGACTCTTCATTCCAATTTCCAAAAATGCTTTTTTTTTTTACTCAATTGTAAAATCAACCTGTTGTTAATCATTTTATCCCTTAAAACTCATCTTTGATCACCAAAATAACATATTTAAAATGTTTTTAAATAGCTTGAATGCAACTCTTGCCTCATTTAGTATTCGCAGTTCTATGAATATGCAAATGAGCCCCGCCTCCACTCACTCCCTCAGCTCAGAGATCCACTGGTTGACGATCACACGTTGATCTGATTGATAAATATCAATATTTTATATATTAATGTCTTTTTTTTCTTAAATATACATGCATGTGTGTTTTTACATACAAAATAATTCTACACAGTGCACCCACATATATTATGTAGACACAAACCTTTATTTTGGATGCGATTAATCGCGATTAATCGTTTGACAGCCCTAGTTTTTTTCCTTGTATGTAACTCGACACCCTCATTTATTATGCGCAGATCTATGAATATGCAAATGAGCCCCGCCTCCACTCACTCCCTCAGCTCAGAGATCCACTGGTTGTCGATCACACGTTGATCTGATTGGTTACGAGGTCGTTTGTGACGTCAGAAACACCAACGATTTCAAAGCGTGTTTTTGAGTCTGTCTTTGGTTCAAAATACTCAGCAATGCTGTCCACTAATGAATTGAATTGACTTATGAATCGACTCATGATTTGTCGTATTAAAAACACCACATACACACATAAACAACATATATATGACTTTATAGAACTCACAAGGAGAAATGCCTTAAATTATCGCATAATATTTCCATGTTTATTTATTTATTTATTTTTTGTAGTGATAAAATATTTCTTTGAGCTGATTAATTCATAACATTTTATTAAAATAAAAACTAGGGCTGTCAAACGATTAATCGCGATTAATTGCATCCAAAATAAAAGTTTGTGTTTTGATAATATATCTGGGTGCACTGTGTATAATTATTATATATATATATATATATATATATATACATATAAATACACACACATGCATGTATATTTAAGAAAAAATAATAATTTATATTTAAAATATTTATATTTATACAGTATATACATGAAAATATTTCTTAAATATTTACAATTATGTGTGTGTATTTATGTATATATAATAATTATACAGAGTGCACCCACATATATTATGTAAACATAAACTTTTATTTTGGATGTGATTAATCGCGATTAATCGTTTCACAGCTCTAATAAAAACTAATTAAAATAAAATTAATTCAAACTAAATTCTTATAATAATCCAATAATAGAACCCCCTGTAAGGTTGAAGAATCCTTTAAGGTTCTATTTAGAACATTTTCTTCAAATTGTGTCATATTTTGCGATTTTGAATTTGACATGTCCGACACTTGCCGTCTTTAACGACCTGCGTGATGTCATCGAGATGGCGGGACACTTGACTCTGAAACCAGCAGCGCATATATTTATTTGCGACCCGTCAAAATAAAAGCTTGATGGTATACTGTTCGAAAATAAATGTTATATTGCAATTATACACTTAAATAAATACATTTTATTTTACAGTGCATTATTATTATTACAATGCATATTTGATTTTTGTTTAATATATTTAATAATAATCACAATAAAATTATTATTATCATATATATTATTTTATAGTCATATATTTATAGATGACCTCTTTTTATGCAAAAATAATAAAAAAAATGACTGAATGAAACATGTAAGATTTCTGTATTTGTACTAATAAATTGAATGTTTTAAAAACACAATAACCAGGGTTATATGGGTGGATGACGGATAAGGATTTAAAATTTGAAAAAAAATAAAACTGGCAAAAATGTCAAATTTTAGGACTTTCTATACTTATTAGAGTGTTGTGTATGTAATGCAATGACATGAACAAATTTTAAGAATGTAATTAACCATTTTTTTCGGTGAATCAAATCTTTTCCCCCATGAAAATGTCATTCCTGGGTAACGTAATAAATTTTTAAATTAATTACATTTCTACCATTGTTGGCATATACAAATGTACTGGTATCCATAATTGGAGCTCAACAAACAATTAGTGCTTGTAAAACTACATTTCAATAATAATTAATATAATCAATTTGGTATTTCATATAGACATGGGCTCATTTTTGGCTGCTGAAAACTCAAAATTTAGAACCAAATAAAAAAAAAGCTGTAAAAAGTTTAAAAATGTTGTCCAATAAAGTAAATAAGGCTTGTTTTATACTTAACAAAAAAAAAAAACAGAATTGTGTAATCTAATACACAAATACGGGTTAAATTAATTTCCTGTGTCATCGTTAGCCGGAATGACGTACTGTTAGACGGAATGACATTCTGCAATATGTTTCAGGATTATCATGAAAACCATCCTTGGTATAATTTTTCTTTCCAACACTCAAACTTGAAACAAAGTAAGAAACACTGAAACTTTTTGATGATTTAAAAAAAAAGTTTAATCAACATTTTTTGATTATGAATTAATTAATTCAGCCAACCATTAAATGCAACAGCATTTCATACATTTTGTGATAAAACATTAACATATTTCGGTAACGCTTCCTTTTACAGTACAGTACTTACAGTGTACTTATCTATAAAGTACTGGCTAATATAAGGTAAGTACATGGAACAGGGGTAGGTTTAGAAGTAGGTTCAGGGTTAGTACTAGTTATTACCCAGTAATTGTAGTTAATAAAATAAGTACATAGTATTTACATGGGTAACTGGACTGTAAAAGGAAGCGTTACCCATATTTAATACATTTTGTACCTAAATAATGTACTTATAATGTTTCATAAACAATGGCCAAGGTTATATTCCATCACATTATACAGCTAAAACATTTAGGCTTATTGCAAATGAGTGTGAACCTATTTCGATTAATATTTCAAGCTTGCTTGTTACTGACACAATATTATTTCACTGAGTCATCACTATAATACCTTTCTTTCTTTTTTTGAAGATACTCAGCCCTAGCTTCTTCATCTGCGTTTATCCTGGCTCTGAACCGTCTCTGCCTCTCTTTATTAGACTGAGGCATCTGGAAGGACAGAATTGACATTAGAACATCAGAAGCTATAATAAAGGTTTAATGGTAACACTTTATAATAACCACATGCTATTAATCATTAGTTAAGCATTAGTAAACAGTTAATTAATAATGTATAAAGCATTAATATACATTAATAAGCCGTTTATAACTACAGCTATAAATGCTCTATTCTTGATTTAAAAGCATATTTATAATGTGTTAAAAAATCATACTTTATTAATTATCAATTTTTAATTTCAGAATGAAGTATTGCATTATTTACAAACCAGTTATGTAAGAACTGTCAGTGATTCATAAGATCACGTATAAGTAAATGATTAATAAACTATTTAAATCTACATTCATACATATTTATTATTTATATATATATATATATATATATATATATATATATATATATATATATATATTGTAATAGTTAGTTAGTGTGTAAATAAATGCTTTATTAACATATATTTCTACTGCATTTAGGGTTAATTCAAGTAGTTATAAAGCATTTAGTAGTGGTCAGTTAACATTACAAAATTCAATTACATAATTGAATGTGACTCATCGAATCATATGAAATCAAGATGAATGACAGCAAAAATATGGCAAAAAACATACAAGCATTTAAATAGTATTAATGTTAATAATATATCTAAAATAACTATACTTAAAAGTTTACAAATGTTAATTAAAAACTAGATTGTTACACATGTGTCATTCTGGATAACGGATGACATGTCCTGGCTAACAGAGTTTTTTTGTTATCCAAGAATGACATGTTGTTATCCAGGAATGACAAAACAGATATTTTTTCTTTATAATCAGGCACTAACTTAAGCACTTATGGAAAATTACAACTTCGCTATCATCGCTATAAGGTAATCTTTTAGATCTAATAGATCGTTTTTTATTATAAAAACATTACAAATGATTTATTAGTGTTATCCAAAAGGACACATGATATTGCTGCAAAGTGAACCAGTGACCGAAAAGGTCAAAATATTAACATTTTAAGAGAAGTTTACTCACCTCTGCACATGTTCTAATGCTCCTTCAGGGTCTTCTTTTTGATACAATATTATGTCACATGACATACCAAAATACATTAAGGTCCAAATATGGTCATTGAGGTCTGTTATCCAGGAATGACATTAGAGAATTCACAATTTGGAGACAAAAGTCTTTCTGTCATAAAAATGTAAATAAGCGTAGTATTATCACTATATTTGTAGGTATCGTTGAAAACATCAATACAATTATGCCCAAGTAGATTTCAAATACTTTTATTTATATTTTTTACATTTTTGTTGTATTTTTGTATTCAGATTTTAAGCCGGGACAGTTACCCGGAATGACATTTTGGGACTTTTGAGCTCAATAGTTCCTTCTAGATTAATTATTTATATTGGATTCTCACATGAGTAATAAAAGAGGGGGAAGTTTAGTCATTTAATGAAGTGCAATAAAAATATATACATTTTTAATATAATGAATATGCTTTGGACACCAGAATTGACACGCCACGTCATTGACCCATATATTTATTATCAATCAATCCAATTTGTTTCAATCTCATACATTCTAACTAATTGAATATTGTCTGTTCTACAGCTAGCCGTATTTTCTTACTCAATTACAGAATAAATGTAATTATTTTCACAACGAACAGATTTATGCTGATTATAAGCAATTTATATATAATTATAAGCAATAAATGCATTAAATATATATATGATTATTTACATAAAACCAAATAGATGCAAGTATTTAATAACAAACTATGCCATGATTTGAGTGCAAAAATCATACAAATATGCATCATGTAAAGTTTATTAGTTTGATAATGTTAAATGGGAATTTTATATCCAATTCAAATGCATAAATAATATTTGATGTGTTTCAAAGTCATAAAATGCATAAAGCTTGAATGCGATGTATGCTGCTCTCTGCCTTCCCAGCATGCATCTATCTCTCCAGCAGAGGCAGGTCTAATCTGAGCGTTCTGATTGGCCGGAGAATTATGGGCAGTTTTGCTGAGTGTGTAGAATTATAGTGAGACTGTAAAATATGGACACACACACACACACACCGTCAGTGTTTTTGATCATTATTTGTGTCTATAATAATCTTCCTCTGCCAGCATATGTCTTCGTCATTGTTATAGGATTATAATAATTCTTCAGTTCCTCTTTGTAATGGTGGATAACGAACTCTAACGATAATCCCCTTCTGATAATGAGGTGTGTGAGAGTGACATCAGCAGCAGAGAGGATCAATCTGACTAATATATTTCATCAGAACACGCGCTCATGAAATCTGCCAACCGTGCAGAAAGTTGTTTTTAATTTGTGTGCGCTCAGACTGATCGGAGGACTAATGAAATTTTCATAATGAAATTTTTGTAAAACATGTATTTTATTTTGCGCTGTACCGGCTTCGCTGCTTTACATTTCTAATCAGAATCTAAATCTTGAATCATTACCAAACAAACAAACACACACACATTTACTCTCTCACACACACACACACACTGATGCTCTGCTATGAAATATTTGTGCACTTTTAAGGGTTTAAATTGATTGTATTGATATTTACTAATGTGCTTTTTTGATGCACCTCGATAAATTTATTTGAGAAATGCAAATGTGTTTCCATCGTAGTTTATGCAAGCTTTCTTATTTGATACTTTTTTTTTCGCCTATATATATATATATATATATATATATATTGTATTAGGGCTGGGAAAAGATTAATCGCATCCAAAATAAAAGTTTGTGTTTACATAATATATGTGTGTGTAGTGTGTATAATTATTTTGTATATATAAATACACACACATGCATGTATATATTTAAGAAATATTTGCATGTATATACTTTATATGTATTTATACAAAATTAATATTATACATAAATATAGATATTTGATATATTAATAACACATTTTTCTTAAATATATACATGCATATGTGTGTATTTATGTTTAATTATACACAATACACACATATATATATTATGTAAACACAAACTTTTATTTTGGATGCGATTATTCGTGATTAATCGTTTCCCAGCCCTAATATATATGGGTCAATGACGTGGCGTGTCAATTCTGGTGTCCAAAGCATATTCATTATATTAAAAATGTATATATTTTTATTGCACTTCATTAAATGACTAAACTTCCCCCTCTTTTATTACTCATGTGAGAATCCAATATAAATAATTAATCTAGAAGGAACTATTGAGCTCAAAAGTCCCAAAATGTCATTCCGGGTAACTGTCCCGGCTTAAAATCTGAATACAAAAATACAACAAAAATGTAAAAAATATAAATAAAAGTATTTGAAATCTACTTGGGCATAATTGTATTGATGTTTTCAACGATACCTACAAATATAGTGATAATACTACGCTTATTTACATTTTTATGACAGAAAGACTTTTGTCTCCAAATTGTGAATTCTCTAATGTCATTCCTGGATAACAGACCTCAATGACCATATTTGGACCTTAATGTATTTTGGTATGTCATGTGACATAATATTGTATCAAAAAGAAGACCCTGAAGGAGCATTAGAACATGTGCAGAGGTGAGTAAACTTCTCTTAAAATGTTAATATTTTGACCTTTTCGGTCACTGGTTCACTTTGCAGCAATATCATGTGTCCTTTTGGATAACACTAATAAATCATTTGTAATGTTTTTATAATAAAAAACGATCTATTAGATCTAAAAGATTACCTTATAGCGATGATAGCGAAGTTGTAATTTTCCATAAGTGCTTAAGTTAGTGCCTGATTATAAAGAAAAAATATCTGTTTTGTCATTCCTGGATAACAACATGTCATTCTTGGATAACAAAAAAACTCTGTTAGCCAGGACATGTCATCCGTTATCCAGAATGACACATGTGTAACAATCTAGTTTTTAATTAACATTTGTAAACTTTTAAGTATAGTTATTTTAGATATATTATTAACATTAATACTATTTAAATGCTTGTATGTTTTTTGCCATATTTTTGCTGTCATTCATCTTGATTTCATATGATTCGATGAGTCACATTCAATTATGTAATTGAATTTTGTAATGTTAACTGACCACTACTAAATGCTTTATAACTACTTGAATTAACCCTAAATGCAGTAGAAATATATGTTAATAAAGCATTTATTTACACACTAACTAACTATTACAATATATATATATATATATATATATATATATATATATATATATATATATATATAAATAATAAATATGTATGAATGTAGATTTAAATAGTTTATTAATCATTTACTTATACGTGATCTTATGAATCACTGACAGTTCTTACATAACTGGTTTGTAAATAATGCAATACTTCATTCTGAAATTAAAAATTGATAATTAATAAAGTATGATTTTTTAACACATTATAAATATGCTTTTAAATCAAGAATAGAGCATTTATAGCTGTAGTTATAAACGGCTTATTAATGTATATTAATGCTTTATACATTATTAATTAACTGTTTACTAATGCTTAACTAATGATTAATAGCATGTGGTTATTATAAAGTGTTACCATTAAACCTTTATTATAGCTTCTGATGTTCTAATGTCAATTCTGTCCTTCCAGATGCCTCAGTCTAATAAAGAGAGGCAGAGACGGTTCAGAGCCAGGATAAACGCAGATGAAGAAGCTAGGGCTGAGTATCTTCAAAAAAAGAAAGAAAGGTATTATAGTGATGACTCAGTGAAATAATATTGTGTCAGTAACAAGCAAGCTTGAAATATTAATCGAAATAGGTTCACACTCATTTGCAATAAGCCTAAATGTTTTAGCTGTATAATGTGATGGAATATAACCTTGGCCATTGTTTATGAAACATTATAAGTACATTATTTAGGTACAAAATGTATTAAATATGGGTAACGCTTCCTTTTACAGTCCAGTTACCCATGTAAATACTATGTACTTATTTTATTAACTACAATTACTGGGTAATAACTAGTACTAACCCTGAACCTACTTCTAAACCTACCCCTGTTCCATGTACTTACCTTATATTAGCCAGTACTTTATAGATAAGTACACTGTAAGTACTGTACTGTAAAAGGAAGCGTTACCGAAATATGTTAATGTTTTATCACAAAATGTATGAAATGCTGTTGCATTTAATGGTTGGCTGAATTAATTAATTCATAATCAAAAAATGTTGATTAAACTTTTTTTTTAAATCATCAAAAAGTTTCAGTGTTTCTTACTTTGTTTCAAGTTTGAGTGTTGGAAAGAAAAATTATACCAAGGATGGTTTTCATGATAATCCTGAAACATATTGCAGAATGTCATTCCGTCTAACAGTACGTCATTCCGGCTAACGATGACACAGGAAATTAATTTAACCCGTATTTGTGTATTAGATTACACAATTCTGTTTTTTTTTTTTGTTAAGTATAAAACAAGCCTTATTTACTTTATTGGACAACATTTTTAAACTTTTTACAGCTTTTTTTTTATTTGGTTCTAAATTTTGAGTTTTCAGCAGCCAAAAATGAGCCCATGTCTATATGAAATACCAAATTGATTATATTAATTATTATTGAAATGTAGTTTTACAAGCACTAATTGTTTGTTGAGCTCCAATTATGGATACCAGTACATTTGTATATGCCAACAATGGTAGAAATGTAATTAATTTAAAAATTTATTACGTTACCCAGGAATGACATTTTCATGGGGGAAAAGATTTGATTCACCGAAAAAAATGGTTAATTACATTCTTAAAATTTGTTCATGTCATTGCATTACATACACAACACTCTAATAAGTATAGAAAGTCCTAAAATTTGACATTTTTGCCAGTTTTATTTTTTTTCAAATTTTAAATCCTTATCCGTCATCCACCCATATATATATATATATATATATATATATTATTAACTACCATGTTTAATGCGGATGTGTTGTTTAAAGTTTTGTATTATAGCATATAAAAGTACAATTTATTTATGTCCATTTTTATTTGCTTTGGAGCCATGGAAATGTGTTTAGTTAGATTTTTCTTCCCTGTTGTTAACTTTTATTTAAGTTAAGAAAAATGTATAATTTTTTATAATTTTTTTTTTGATTTTTCACTTATATTTATAACACAGAAATGGGCTGTTTTACTTCTTATTTATGATTTACTTCACTGTAAATAAATATTTTCAAAATTTGTTATCACAACATATTTTCTTTTGTCAAATCAACTTTATAATAATTTATTTAGTTGAGATAACTTATTATTTTGAGTTTCTGATGATTAAAGTAATCTCCTTCATTGTATTAACTCACTTTTTTCAGTTCAATCAACTTAAAATTAAGGCAACCCAGCTTACTTACTTCTTTAAGTTAAACCAACAATATTTTTTACAGTGTAGTACACAACATTTTTTCTTTTGTCAAATCAACTTAAATAATTTATTTAGTTCAGATAACATATAATTTTGAGTTTCTGGTGGTTAAATCATTCTCCTTCATTGTATTAACTCACTTTTTCGAGTTCAATGAACTTAAAATTTTAAGGCAATCCAGGTTACTTACTTTTTTAGGTTAAACCATCAATTTTTTTTACTGTGATATATCATTTCACCTTTTTTGGACCTCATTGACCATATATACAGTATGTGAGTGTGTGTCATTCTGTGCATGTTGAATATGTGAGGATATGATAATATATTAGTGCTTGTCTCGAGGGAATCGCCATGCAGAAAAACTCAACAATAAGATCCTGACACGCGTAACAATACAGAGAGCGACACCACACATAATAGAGTATCTCACCAACACAGTGACATTGAGAATGACCGAAGGACTAAAACAATAAAGATGCTGCGCATCTAGGGACCAGGCATTGGGCCGCACGGATAATTGAGGTACAATACGACAATTGTCACACACTTTACCAGAGCATCCCGTCTCAGATCACAGCGTGAACACACTTCATCACAATGATTCAGCACACAAAAGCATCCAGCTCCACCGAGACTGTCACGCTGAAGAAACATACTGAACCTCGGAGAACTGGACAATTAAACACTCACCGTCTGTGTATCTCTGTAAATGAAGATTGCATAGACTGCTGCTGTTTTAAATAAAGCTACAGTAGATATGACGACTATAGACCAAAGACCAAAGACTAAGTCAAATTTACACATTAATCATGTTGAAAGGTAACTCGATGAGTATATATGTCCACCAAACGTTGGAAACGCCTAGCTGTGGGCGCTTGAGAGCATTTTTTTCAGTTGATACGCTCGCTTGTTATGATACGTATTATTCGCGATTATTAAAATATCGACACAATGTAGCATATTTTCTCTGGCTCGTTTTAAATGATTGTGTTCCGTTATTATGCTCGTTGGAATGTGACAGTTGGCCGGTGTGGTTTTAGTCCCGCCCCTCCTCCACTGTGATTGGACGGTTGGGTAAATCGATGATTAGGGCTGCGTTTTACCCAAGCGTCTTTCTGAATAACGGTTTTGAGGCCGTTTATGGGCGGCGCCATCTTTTGAAAATCTTGGGACATTCTAACCCCGCCCACCTTCTGGCCAATCCATATATGGGTAAAAGGGCGGCCTTTGTGTGAAACTGAGGACGCGCCTCTCCGGGCGATCTGTACCGTTACAAGATCGACTAGCAGACTAGGCTAGTTTTTACAGTCTTTGGCTTACGAAGCTGCTAATGAACACTCCAGTGAGGGACAGATCAGTCTATTCTTATGTTTTATTTATTTATTTGCCAGAAGCATTTACAGTGTTTCAAACGTCAGTTATATCCATTGGTAAAGTACCTCGGACGCTAACTTATCTGAGGCGATTTAATGCTAACTGTTGCTGTGCCACTGCCCACAAACATTGATGCTAAATAGCGCTAACTACGTAAAGTCGTAGTGGAATATCACTTACTGGAAAAAATGGCCTGAAGTCCTCCTACAGTGGCGGTTAGTGCAGTTTATAGCAGAGCATACCATTTAATGAAAGATATTTTAATACAAATGTTCAGAAATGATAAAGGTCTATGGACATTTGCTCCCTTTTGTTTTGTATTATGAAGAGCTTGTCACTGGAGAGTTTTGCTATTCCTGTTTAACGAATATTTTTGTAAACTGGTAAAGCTGTAAAAGCGACACATGATGTGAATTGTAAACCTTTTGCAATAAATACTATAAAAAACAAAAGCAAGAAAGATAGGCGGAAGAACCGACCCAGTGTGTAGAAAGCGAACATGCAAACGCCATTTACAAAAAAACAACATGACTTTTGCGTAAACATACACGCCACTTTCGAGTCAAGTGGCGCGTTATCTCTACGCATTTTGAGCTATCCACGTGTATCCGCGTGTATATGCGTGTATGTCTACGCCATTAACGTCCGAGTGATTCCAAATGTCCAGTCATAAATGCCATTAACCCCAGTGACGTTTAGGTACGGGGTTGAGGCAAGTCACATATTTATATATACAGTAATAACGTTAAGTCAACGGCGTTCATAAACACGCTGAAAAGCGATTATTCGTCTTGATAGCACGCCAAAAATGGAAATACAAATTGGCGTGTCATACACACGCTACTTCATGAGATCAGCCTGAAAAACACTACAAATAAAAGGTAAAACAACGGATGTCGGACGAGTTTTTCTCCCTAAACTACATTTTTTTAACCATCACCATTATTATATAATGTGTAATTGTAGGAGAAACTGGTTAATTTTGATGTTTTTTCCCACTAGTTCCGGGTTTAAACTCGCCGTGGTGTCGAGGTTACGGGTCGTGACGTGGCTGATGGGTAATATACAGATTCATCAACAAACTGTATCTAAATAAACTCTCAGACAGTCACCCAGGGTTGACTTTTCCCCTCTCCCACTGAAATATTTAGCTTCCCGCAAACACGACATGTGCTGATTAATATGTGAGTGTGTGTGTGTGTGTGTGTGTGTGTGTGAGAGAGATGTCAGTGCCCTTGTTAGCTCAGACAGATGCTCCACAGGCGTGTGTTAAAGCACAGATCTGTTCTCTGTGGAGCCGCAGTTCTGCTCCGACACGCAGACGGCCCAGAGAGACACTCACGTTACTGAGACCGAGTGTGTGTGTGTGTGTGTGTCCAGAGGAGAGATGCTCACGATATTGAGACAGAGTGTGTGTGTGTGTCCAGAGGAGAGATGCCAACCCGATCTCTCGAGAATTCGTACGAATTTTATGAGGTGGCTAATTCGTACGACCTCACTCGTACGAATTAGTACGTTTTTGCTAAATCGTACATATTTTACGAATTGGCCAATTTGTATGAGTTCGTACGAATGACCTACCCCTGACCCCGCCCCTAAACCTACCCATCACGTGGGTTTGGACAAATCGTACGAATTCGTATGAATTGGTCGTGAGATAGCGTAGCAGATGCTCACGATATTGAGACCGAGTGTGTGTGTGTCCAGAGGAGAGATGCCAACCCGATCTCACGAGAATTCGTACGAATTTTATGAGGTGGCTAATTCGTAACAATTCGTACAACCTCACTCGTACGAATTAGTAAGTTTTTGCTAAATCGTATATATTTTACGAATTGGCCAATTCGTATGAGTTCGTACGAATGACCTACCCCTGACCCCGCCCCTAAACCTACCCATCATGTGGGTTTGGACAAATCGTACGAATTCGTACGAGTGAGGTCGTATGAATTAGCCACTTTTTAATCACTCGTACGAATTCGTACGAATTGGTCGTGAGATAGCGTAGCAAATGCTCACGATACTGAGACCGAGTGTGTGTGTGTGTCCAGAGGAGAGATGCCAACCCGATCTCACGAGAATTCGTACGAATTTTATGAGGTGGCTAATTCGTACGACCTTACTCGTACAAATTAGTACGTTTTTGCTAAATCGTACATATTTTACGAATTGGCCAATTCATATGAATTCGTACGAATGACCTACCCCTGACCCCGCCCCTAAACCTACCCATCACATGGGTTTGGACAAATCGTACGAATTCGTACGAGTGAGGACGTATGAATTAGCCACTTTTTAATCACTCGTACGAATTCGTATGAATTGGTCGTGAGATAGCGTAGCAGATGTTCATGATATTGAGACCGAGTGTGTGTGTCCAGAGGACAGATGCCAACCCGATCTCACGAGAATTCGTACGAATTTTATGAGGTGGCTAATTCGTAACAATTCGTACAACCTCACTCGTACGAATTAGTAAGTTTTTGCTAAATCGTATATATTTTACGAATTGGCCAATTCGTATGAATTCGTACAAATGACCTTCCTCTGACCCCGC
Source organism: Cyprinella venusta (assembly GCA_038021265.1). NCBI lineage: Eukaryota > Metazoa > Chordata > Actinopteri > Cypriniformes > Leuciscidae > Cyprinella > Cyprinella venusta. The sequence goes on from CM075881.1 coordinate 1,757,064, forward strand.
CCCTAAACTTACCCATCATGTGGGTTTGGACAAATCGTACGAATTCGTACGAGTGAGGTCGTATGAATTAGCCACTTTTTAATCACTCATACGAATTTGTACGAATTGGTCGTGAGATAGCGTAGCAGATGCTCACGATACTGAGACCGAGAGTGTGTGTGTGTGTCCAGAGGAGAAATGCCAACCCGATCTCACGAAAATTCGTACGAATTTTATGAGGTGGCTAATTCGTACGACCTCACTCATACGAATTAGTACGTTTTTGCTAAATCGTACATATTTTACGAATTGGCCAATTCGTATGAGTTCGTACGAATGACCTACCCCTGACCCCGCCCCTAAACCTACCCATCACGTGGGTTTGGACAAATCGTACGAATTCGTACGAGTGAGGTCGTATGAATTAGCCACTTTTTAATCACTCGTACGAATTCGTATGAATTGGTCGTGAGATAGCGTAGCAGATGCTCACGATACTGAGACCGAGAGTGTGTGTGTGTGTCCAGAGGAGAAATGCCAACCCGATCTCACGAAAATTCGTACGAATTTTATGAGGTGGCTAATTCGTACGACCTCACTCGTACGAATTAGTACGTTTTTGCTAAATCGTACATATTTTACGAATTGGCCACTTCGTATGAGTTCGTACGAATGACCTACCCCTGACCCCGCCCCTAAACGTACCCATCACGTGGGTTTGGACAAATCGTACGAATTCGTACGAGTGAGGACGTATGAATTAGCCACTTTTTAATCACTCGTACGAATTCGTACGAATTCTCGTGAGATCGGGTTGGCATCTGTCCTCTGGACACACACACACTCTCAGTCTCAGTATCGTGAGCATCTGCTACGCTATCTCACGACCAAATCGTACGAATTCGTACGAGTGAGGTCGTATGAATTAGCCACTTTTTAATCACTCGTACGAATTCGTATGAATTGGTCGTGAGATAGCGTAGCAGATGCTCACGATATTGAGACCGAGTGTGTGTGTGTGTCCAGAGGAGAGATGCCAACCCGATCTCACGACAATTCGTACGAATTTTATGAGGTGGCTAATTCGTACGACCTTACTCGTACGAATTAGTACGTTTTTGCTAAATCGTACAAATTTTACAAATTGGCCAATTCGTATGAGTTCGTACGAATGACCTACCCCTGACCCCGCCCCTAAACGTACCCATTATGTGGGTTTGGACAAATCGTAAGAATTCGTACAAGTAATCACTCGAACGAATTCGTATGAATTGGTCGTGAGATAGCGTAGCAGATGCTCACGATATTGAGACCGAGTGTGTGTCCAGAGGAGAGATCCCAACCCGATCTCACGAGAATTCGTACGAATTTTACGAGGTGGCTAATTCGTAACAATTCGTACAACCTCACTCGTACGAATTAGTACGTTTTTGCTAAATCGTACATATTTTACGAATTGGCCAATTCGTATGAATTCGTACGAATGACCTACCCCTGACCCCGCCCCTAAACCTACCCATCACGTGGGTTTGGACAAATCGTACGAATTCGTACGACTTTTTAATCACTCGTACGAATTCGTACGAATTGGTCGTGAGAGCGTAGCAGATGCTCACGATACTGTACTGAACATCTCACGCAGATCCAGTTTCATAATCACAATCCAGTTTCCGCCAGACAGTTTTTCCGTCCGTTTTGTCCTCCGTCCACACGACACCGAGACGGCGTTAATTTTAATAAAAACTGCTTCTGGAACTAGAACAAATGTGGGCGGGGCTTGATAGTGTCTGTGCGGAATTGATTGGATGGTTGTGGTTTGCTATTGGTGGATGTCATGTGAGTGACAGGTTATTGCCCCGCCCTCATGCCAGTGATGACGTCATGACGTGGAGAGCAAAGACTGAGAGACTTTGAGTCCTGCTGTGTTACTGCTCACACCTGCTACACACACACACGCTCTCAAACACACACACATACATTTACTCTCACACACACACTCTCAAACACTCTCTCACACACACACTCTTGAGTGTGATTAGCAGCGAGAGGTTAATTTAGCTCTGTTGCCTCGTCAGAGTAATCAGATCTGTGATCAGTGTGTCTGTGAGACGGTGAGACGGACAGCTGTGTGTGAGCGGTGTGTGTGAAGCGCTGGCTCCCGTATAGCCGTGATTCACCACAGGTCACCATTTCAACATAGGGGCGTCACAGTATATCGCAACACACAAACGCATCAGTATCGTGGATAGTGACAATATTTATTGTGTATAATTTACAATAAATGAGAAAAAAAGTTCGAGTTTTATTTTCAGTACGACATTAGACTAGTAGATATGAAGTACAATATGATTTAATAGTGTAATAAGGGAATATTTGTGTCCTGATAATGCCAAGTGTCTTTTTATATGATATATAATATTCTTATTATCAATTGTCCGGTTCATTGGGTTTCAAGCACCAAGTCCAAGAATCAGTGCTCTGTCCTGTGGTGTTCGGGACAGGAGAAGAAGAGCTTCATCCTCTTCCTCGAGAGGAACAGCCTGTGATTTATTTATTGCTGTCGCACATGCACAGCCTCTCTTCCTGTCCCCTCTTCCCCTCTTCCCATCACATCTTCCTGCGTAACAGGAAATACATCAACACTGTCCGGAAACACAACTCCACAGGATCAAAGATCGTCTCAAAACGAATAACCCTATAGAGAGTGTGTCTTATGTAATTCTGAAGCTGAAATATAAAGTATCACTTCCTCTTCTGCTTCTTGCCCTTTTTGTTGCTCTGCAAAAAAACCTACAGTACCAACGTCATCGCCATGATATTTGGAATGACTGATCGCGAGAGGAAAAAAATGACGTTTTAGACGCATAACTATTGGAAATAGTTTTCGCAATAGCTTTTGGTCAAAAGTTTTGTGCAAATCTGTAATGGAAACACACCCACTGACAATTTTATAATGCTTACGTCTCTGAAACAAGACGTCCTGTATGACATGGTGGACACTCAGAAAAAAAGGTACAAAAGCTGTCACTGGGGCTGTACCTTTTTTCAAAAGGTACCTAAAGGGTGCATATTGGTACCTTAAATGGTACAAATTAGCACCTAAAATGTACCTATCAACACTTAAAATGTACACGTTAGCACCTATAATGTACATATTAGCACCTAAAATGTACCTATCAACACCTAAAATGTACATATTAGCACCTAAAATGTACCTATCAACGCCTAAAATGTACATATTAGTATCTAAAATGTACATAACACTTAAAATGTACATATTAGCACCTAAAATGTACATATCAACACTTAAAATGTACATATTAGCACCTAAAATGTACCTATCAACGCCTAAAATGTACATATTAGTATCTAAAATGTACATAACACTTAAAATGTACATATTAGCACCTAAAATGTACATATCAACACTTAAAATGTACATATTAGCACCTAAAATGTACCTATCAACGCCTAAAATGTACATATTAGTATCTAAAATGTACATAACACTTAAAATGTACATATTAGCACCTAAAATGTACATATCAACACCTAAAATGTACATATTAGTACCTAAAATGTACATATCAACACTTAAAATGTACATATTAGCACCTAAAATGTACATATTAGTACCTAAAATGTACATATCAACACCTAAAATGTACATATTAGTACCTAAAATGTACATATCAATACTTAAAATGTACATATCAATACTTAAAATGTACATATCAACACCTAAAATGTACATATTAGCACCTATAATGTACCTATCAATGCCTAAAATGTACATATTAGTACCTAAAATGTACATAACACTTAAAATGTACATATTAGTACCTAAAATGTACATATCAACACTTAAAATGTACATATTAGCACCTAAAATGTACATATCAACACTTAAAATGTACATATTAGCACCTACAATGTACATATTAGTACCTAAAATGTACATATCAACACAAAATGTACATATTAGTACCTAAAATGTACATATCAATACTTAAAATGTACATATCAACACCTAAAATGTACATATTAGTACCTGAAATGGACAAAAGTTTACCTTTTGAAAAGGTACAACCCCAGTGACCGCTTTTTCTGAGAGTGTGGACGCAGCGTTTGACATGATATGCAGCATTTCTCTTCTTCCTCTTGTTCGTAATCAAATGAATCTCATCACCTTTTACCAAGTGTCACATTTTTCCAAACACAATTCTTGTGACTTCTGCTGCATACCTTGTATATGTGATATGTTTAGCTAGTCTACATTCCCATTCACTCCCCATCCAGAGGGATTGATCTGACGGATTGCTGTGCACCTTCAGTTGTTTAGTGGAATATTAAAGCCCATTTTTCAAGCATAGTCGAGGGATTGGCTTCGACCACAAGTTGTATTAGCGTGTGCGGTCGTGTGTGTGTGCTCTGTGACATTGAAAAAAAGTTGGGATGGATGTGAATAGAAGGAGTTTTTTCCGTGTGGCTTCACATCATGAAATAAACTTGGAAAGCTTTGCTGTGAAGAGAAACGGAGAGCGATGTCAAGACTCAGCAGAACTCACGTTAACGTTACGTAAAGGCTTTTCGTTTGGGGAGGGAGAAATCTGCGCGCCATGTTTTATTTATGCTGAATGAATTATTGAAGTTATGATGATATGCCTCCCCTCCTTCTTTCTGCCTCGCTTAGACATAAGAAAGAATAATCACAAACATTATTTGCCATAATCTAGACCCGAGCGCATCAGCTGAGCTGTGTTTCGATGCGTGTGCAAGTGTTTTGCATTTAATCTTTCTGCAAAGTCTCTCTCTCTTTATCCTTATTCTCCTCCCTCTTTCTTTCATCTGTCTTTCCCTTCACTCCGTTTCATCTCATCTCATTCTCTCGTTCTTTAAACCTTCTCAGCGTTTCACAATGCAGCTCTCTGTGCAGGTTGAGAGAACAGCTGGCTTTTGAGACCCTTATGACCCTCTCTTTAATATCTCAGTTGTGTTTCGCTAGAGTACAGGGCCACTACACTCTTAGAAAAAAAGGTTCTATATAGAACCTTAAAAGGTTCTATCAGTGCTAGGTATTTGGAACCACTAAAACGTTCTATACACTCTTAAAAAAGGGTTCCTCTGGATTCTATATAGAACCCTGGGGTTCCATACTTGGCCAATAGAACCTTTTACCAAAAAAAATGGTTCAATATAGAACCATTTTGGAGTTCCATATATGAAGTGGGGGATGGAACCATTTGTGGTTCTAAATAGAACCATTTCTTCTAAGAGTGTAAGGTGACATGGGGATGGAAAATATATTAGATGGGAGAGAAAATTAGCTGACAAAACTGTTGTGTTTCACAGATAAACTTTGTGTTTTCGCTCAACGTTTGCGTTTGCTCACAAAACTTTTGCGTTCTTGCTCAAAATACTTGCATTACTTGCACACAACGATTGAGTTCCCTTCAATAAACTTTGCGTTTTCTCTCAAAATGTTTGCGTTTGTTCACAAAACTTTTGCGTTCCCTAATTAAATTTAGCGTTTTCACTCAAAACATTTGCGTTTGTTCACAAAACTATTGATCACCCAATAAAGTTTGCGTTTTCTCTCAAAAAATGTGCGTTCCCTCAATAAACTTTGCATTTTCTCTCAAAATGTTTGCGTTTGTTCACAAAACTATTGTGTTCCCCCAATAAACTTTGCATTCTTGCTTAAAACACCTGCATTCGCTTACAAAACTACTGCGCTTCCTCAATAAACTTTGCGTTTTCTCTCAAAACATTTACGTTTGTTCACAAAACTATTGCTTAGTCCAATAAACTTTGCGTTTTCTTTCAAAATGTTTGCGTTTGTTCACCAAACTATTCCGTTCCCTAAAGAAATTTTGCATTTTCTCTCAAAATATTTGCGTTTGTTCACAAAACTATTGCTTCCCTCAATAAACTTTGCGTTTTCTCTCAAAATGTTTCCGTTTGTTCACAAAACTATTGTGTTCCCCCAATAAACTTTGTGATTTCTCTCAAAAGATTTGCATTCCCTCAATAAATGTAGCATTTTCTCTCAAAACATTTGCATTCACTCACAAACTATTATGTTCCCCAAATAAATTTTGCGTTTTCACTCAAAACATGTACGTTTGTTCACAAAACTATTATTCCCCCAATAAACTTTTTGTTTTCTCTCAAAAAAATTTCAAATAAATTTAGCATTTTCCCTCAAAACATTTGCATTCGCTCACAAACTATTGTGCTTTCTCCATAAACTTTGTTTTCTCTCAAAACATTTGTGTTTGTTCGCAAAACTATTGCGTTTTTGCTTAAAATACTTGCATTCACACACACAACGATTGAGTTCGCTTCGATAAACTTTGCGTTTTCTCTCAAAACATTTGCATTGCCTCAATAAACTTTGCATTTTCTCTTAAAATGTTTGTCTGTTCACAAAACTATTGCGTTCCCTAAATAAACTTTCATTTTCACTCAAAACATTTGCATTTTTTCACAAAACTATTGTTCACAAAACTATTGCGTTCCCTAAATAAACTTTGCATTTTCACTCAAAACATTTGCGTTTGTTCACAAAACTATTGCTTCCCTCAATAAACTTTGCGTTATTCTCTCAAAATGTTTTCGTTTGTTCACAAAACTGTTACCCCAATAAACTTTGTGATTTCTCTCAAAAAATTTGCATTCCCTCAATAAATTTAGCATTTTCTCTCAAAACATTTGCATTCACTCACAAACTATTGTGTTCCCCAAATAAATGTTGCGTTTTCACTCAAAACATGTACGTTTGTTCACAAAACTATTATTCCCCAATAAACTTTTTGTTTTCTCTCAAAAATTTTCAAAGAAATTTTGCATTTTCCCTCACAACATTTGCATTCGCTCACAAACTATTGTGCTTTCTCCATAAACTTTGTTTTCTCTCAAAACATTTGTGTTTGTTCGCAAAACTATTGCGTTTTTGCTTAAAATACTTGCATTCGCACACACAACGATTGAGTTCGCTTCGATAAACTTTGCGTTTACTCTCAAAACATTTGCGTTGCCTCAATAAACTTTGCATTTTCTCTTAAAATGTTTGTTTGTTCACAAAACTATTGCGTTCCCTAAATAAATTTCGCATTTTCACTCAAAACATTTGCATTTTTTCACAAAACTATTGTTCCCCCAATAAACTGTTTGTTTTCTCTCAAAAAAATTTGCATTCCCTCAAGAAATTAAGCATTTTCTCTCAAAACATTTCTATTCTTGCTTAAAACACTTGCATTCACGCACAAAACTATTGCGTTCCCTCAATGAACTCAGCATTTTCTCTCAAAACATTTGCATTCGCTCACAAACTATTGTGTTTCCTCAATAAACTTTGCCTTCTCTCAAAACATTTTGTAACTCGCTCGTATGTATTCTATGTATATCAGGGTTTTTTTCCCTAAAAATCAACTAAAAATATTAGTGTAGCTTTAAAATACTTGCATTCGCTTGCAAAACGATTGCGTTCCCCAAATAAAATTGGTGCTCTCTCTCAAAATATTTGTGTTTTATCGTAAAACTGTGTTATTTTTAAAGCAAAAGTACTAAAATGTATCATTTAAGGGCTTTAGGAGGCTCCGAACTAGAGATAAAAGTCTACCCTAGGTCTTTAAAAACAATACAATAACTTAACATGTTTCTCCTCTAGTTTCAGAAGAGATCTCGAAATTGACGCAAACTTCCGTGAGATAAATTCATCAAGGATCTGTGCTGCTCCACATTAATATCATAACTTTATACTCTTACTACTTTGACTCATTTGTGACCATTATACTTATCTACGACACATTTGAGGCATCGAAACATTAATGCATTAGAATCTCCCGAACTGTAAAAGAGCAACTTTTGAGCTGTTTTTCTGACCTTTCATTCAGCAGATGCATGTGTGTTTAAGTAATTAAATAAAAACATGATGCTTTAACGATGTTAAGAGTGTCCTTATTGGCGCATTAGCCTGAAGAACATGTTTTTTGTGTGTTCTGTGGGCATTCGAGCCCTGAAACCAGAATCAAAACAACACATTTGCTCCTCTCCGTCTTCTCTCCATGTCCTTCTGTTTCATCTGAGTCACAAGTTCTTCGTCTTTCATTTCCAATGTGAAAAAACCCCAGATTAGCACTGCTTCCAGAGCGGTGGACGCTTCTGAACAGAAGCTGATTGTCTTCGGGGGCCGGAGGACTTTCGAGACAGCTTGAAAAGTGGACAGAAGTTCACTTCATGAAAGCCAAAACAGACGCTGTAGCTTGAGGAATCTTTAATTGTTTGAAAGGGGAACAAACCCATTCTCTCGGGGTTGTGAAAGAAACCTGTGACTTTCCCGCAGCAACAGATCCAATCCTCGGAGAGTTTATTTAGTGATATTTTAGCAGCTCTGTCAGATGGCAGAGTTTCAGAGAAGATGATTTTGTTTCCATGGTCTCGTACCAAACAGATTTATCTTCTATCGTGTGACGTATTTCTGAGAGAAACCGAATGCTCGGCATGAAATGATGCAGGTCAAGAGCTGATTTCGTCCTTTGGGATTTGATTGGATTGCGTTTGCATGACTATATTATTATTTTACTTATTCTCTTGGTTTTATAATCAGTGCTGTTTTATTTCGGGCCTCTCTTTTATTTCTTAACATACAGACCTCAATCAAAGACTATTGTGTATATCATTTCAGCTTTTTATTCTATATTTGGTTTTGAGAAACTTTATTTATATAGTTAAAGTTTAAAAATCGACTGACACTATTGACATCATTATAATATTTGCATAATGAATTATGGTTGGCGTTCTATTTCTTTAATCTCTCACAATTGCGACTTTAAATATCACAATTGCGACTTTATATCTCGCAATTGTGACTATTTCTCAGAATTGCGACTTTAAATATCACAATTGCGACTTTATTTTTCAGAATTGCGACTTTAAATCTCACAATTGCGACTTTATTTCTCAGAATTGCGACTTCATATCTTGCAATTGCGACTTTATTTCTCAGAATTGCTACTTTATTTCTCACAATTGCGACTTTATTTTTCAGAATTGTGACTTTAAATCTCACAATTGCGACTTTATTTTTCAGAATTGCGACTTTAAATCTCACAATTGCGACTTTATTTCTCAGAATTGCGACTTTAAATCTCACAGTTGTGACTATATCTCGCAATTGCGACTTTATTTCTCACAATTGCAACTTTAAATCTCCCAATTGCGACTTTATTTCTCAGAATTGCGACTTTATTTCTCAGAATTGCGACTTTATGTCTCACAATTGCAACTTTAAATCTCCCAATTGCGACTTTATTTCTCAGAATTGCGACTTTATTTCTCACAATTGAAACTTTAAATCTCACAATTGCGACTTTATTTCTCACAATTGCAACTTTAAATCTCCCAATTGCGACTTTATTTCTCACAATTGCAACTTTAAATCTCACAATTGCGACTTTTATATCTAACAATTGCAACTTTATTTCTCACAATTGCGACTTCATTTCTCGCAATTGCGACTATTTCTCACAATTGCAACTTTAAATCTCACAATTGCGACTTTCTTTCTCAGAATTGCGACTTTAAATCTCACAATTGTAACTTTTATATCTAACAATTGCGACTTTATTTCTCAGAATTGCGACTTTATTTCTCACAATTGCGACTTTATTTCTCACAATTGCTACTTTATTTCTCAGAATTGCGACTTCATATCTCGCAATTGCGACTTTATTTCTCACAATTGCGACTTTATTTCTCACAATTGCGACTTTATTTCTCACAATTGCGACTTTATATCTCACAATTGCGACTTTATTTCTCACAATTCTGACTTCATATCTCGCAATTGTGAGATAAAAGTCGCAATTATGTATTTAATTTTTTTATTCAGTGGCGTAAACAAGCTTCCATATCATATTTCCCCCCTTGCTTGATACTCGATTCTGCTTTTTTGAGTTTCTGACTTCTCAAGTTAAAAGCAGTGGTTCTCTGGCCACCCATTGAGTCGATTTATTTATTCATACGCAGCGCCGAGAGCTGTCAGAAAGAAGCGTGGCCTTGCAGATGAGGAGAAGTTGTTCCTCTGAAGCATCTCGACTCTCTTAGGAGCGTATTAAAGCCCAGAAACGCAGGAAAACTCGGGCGCAACACTCCCCTCGGGAGGTCATTGATTTTATCACATTTATATTCAGGCAGGCTTGATGGACTAATGCATGCCACCCAGAAACAATATAAACGCATGAATAAATTTTTCAGGCATAATTTTTCATTTCCGTGCGGAGCTGCCGGCAGGGTCCGTTCCGGTGAGGGTTTACAGTTGTGGAAAAGCATTTCCTTTCATGTCTCGTATAAAGGAGTCTCTGTGTGCCGTGACATTCCTCATAATGTGATTCATTACCGACTCCGGCACATGTGAATGCCGAATCCCAGATCCTCCTCCTGAACATCGTCCTGTCATCCCATCAGCCACTGCTGCCTGCCCAGGGCACATCATAAACCCATAGCCTTAACTCTCATTATTCTTTCTTAGTAAAGACTGCTGATTTCTATGTATATAAAAAATGATAATAAATTTATTTAACTTATAATCAAATCAAATCCACTTATTTTTAAGTTATATATTTTATATTACATTTTATGTTTTTATTCATTATTATGATTAATGATTTAAATTTAAGTTGAATTAATAATCTATTTTACATATAATTTTTTACTAATAATAATGATAATTCTACTTAATTTTAAATTAAATATAATAAGCAATGTTATTACATTTACATATACAGTATATGTTTTATATGGAAAATTCTATAATTAATAATTCTAAATTTTTAAAGGTAATGTTTAAAAAAATTCAGGTTAATAATTGTAATTTAAACTCAATTTAATTAATAATCTATGTATTTTACATATACTAATGTTTTATTAATAATAATTCAAAATTAAATGTAATTAACAATCAATTTATTTTACATATAATAATGTTTTATTAATAATAATAATAATATTAATTCGACTTAATAATTGTAAATTAAATGCAATTAATAATTTATTTATTTTACATATAATAATATTTTATTAATTTATAATAATAATTGTAAATTAAACTCAATTGAATGAATAATCTATTTATTTATTTTACATATATTAATTTATAATAATACCACTTAAAACTAAATTAAATTTAATTAATAATCTATGTTTTACATAGAATTATGATTGGACTTAATTCTGATTTAAATGTAATTAATAACCAGTATGTTTTACATATAATAATGTTTTATTAATAATAATCCTACTTTATAATTCTCAATTAAATGTAATTAATTATCAATTTACTTTTCAAATAACAATGTTTTATTAATAACAATTCTAAATGAAATGTAATTAATAATCCATTTATTTGCCATATATTAATATTTTAATAATTATTCTAAATACTAAACATCAATAATAATCTGTTTACTTTACATATGTTTTATTGATACCTCTGAATTAGAATTTAGAACTTAGATATTATCATTAAAAGTCACAAAAATATATTTTCTTCTTTCTCTCTCTTGATTATAAAGTGAAATGTGATCTGGACACTTATTTTCTCTTTGTGTGAGAGCATTCGTCATTCTAACGTTTACACAAAAGAGGCTTACGTTGCATTTAAGTTTGCATTTTTCTTCAGACGCTTCATCAGACGTCATTAAATGAGTGATTATTCATAATATTGGTTTAGTTTTAGTTTGAGGTTGTACTGTGAAATGGGTTTGTGGGTTCGGTCATTAATCGCAGTTGTGTTTCAAGGTGACCTTCACACCTGAACAGCGTTTCTCACTCTTAAACACACACACATCATCTGCAGACTATGGAGGATTCGATCATAGAGAGGCTAGAATAATAGAGCTAATAAATAAATAGAGACCTTGCATGTCTTGCTTTGACTGTTTTCTGAGATTCAAATTTGCATGAATTAAGAGTAAATGATTCCGGCTCTAGATTTGACGAGTCTTCGGTCTCATTAATCAGAGAGTTGGAGTTTTTTTGTGTGACTTCTCTCTGAAAGTTTAATGCTGTTTAAAATCTTTTGCTACTTATCCTCAGAGAAATTACATTATAAAGGTGCAGTTAAAAGGTGAGATTATTACATTATAAAGGTGTGATGCAAATCCTATGATCACACACACACACTCACTCACTCACTAACTATAGTAACTTTGCAGTCAACTAACTTTCTCAACTAAGAAATAAAGTGTATCCATAAATGAGTTGTGTAATGTGTGTAAGCAGACTGCGATCACATGAATGAACACTGTGCTGACTTTACAAGCGTTGACTGAACTTCTGGATTTGTGTCGGTGTGTGTGTGTGTGTGTCCAGTAAGCACTTGGCCTTTAATGCAGCGTAACATCAGAAATACAGCAGATCTCGCGGGTCATCTAACAGCAGTGTGTGTGTGTGTGTGTGTGTGTGTAATCGGCCGTCTGGGCACCGGCTCGGGTCACATGCTCAGTCACACACTTCAGATCCGGCGGATGAGGAGAAGTGAAGAGCAGAATCTCTCTTTCTCTTTAAAGAGCGCTTAATCTCTGCAAGTGCTCCGTACGCTCAGTAAATGTGTGTGTGAGAGTGTGTGTGTTGTTCTCTGTAAAATCTGCTGAATTTGTTCAGCACAAGATCTTTGGGTCTCGGCGCAACTGTCAATCAAACTGATCCCATGAAAACACGCTAAAATCATAAATAATATATTATTGCTCATCAGTCGCCCTATCACACGTCAATCAAAACTCAGAACACTAATGTTGTCAAAATACTTTTATACTTTAAATATGCCAAATATACATTATATATGTCGATGTATTTCAGAAATTTGCACCAAATGGCACATGTATTACTGTAAAACAGAATATATACATATAATGTAATATAATATATATATATATATATATATATATATATATATATATATATTATTTGACTTTTTTAGTGTGTATAATTATATAAGAATATTAAAATATTAATATACAAAATATAAAAAATATATTAAATATAATATAAAGCTTAAAAATATTATAATACAATTATTCCAAAAAAATATGTACACTGTAAAAATAATATTTTCTTTATCTAATCAATAAAGTTGTGGAAAGATATTACAAGCAATATTATTAATTAAACGGTACAAATTAGAATTACTTAGAATATTAATTTGATTAACTATTACTCAATTCTAATTTGTTCAAATTAAAAAAATAATATTGCTTGTAATCTGTTGCCACAATTTTAGTGATTATAAAGCATATTCATTTTTACAGTGTATAATAATAAAAAAATAGAACATTATAAAAATTATTAGAAATTATAATGTATATATATATATATATATATATATATATATATATATATGCAAAACATTGTACTTATTTAATTTCGTGTTGCATTGCAAACAAGCAGAGACGCTCCAAACTTCCCGATAGAGGCGGAGTATGAGTTTGAGTATCCAATGGAGATACAAGGCTTAGTCAGGATCTCTTTTTAATACTTTTCATTGGCTAAATATTTTGCAAAAACCCACAGACAGACATAAAGGGTGGACAATAGTAATGATTTATGATTATGAAATTGACCATTTATGGCTCGTTTCCACTGAGTGGTACGGTACGGTACAGTTCGGTTCGGTACGCAATTATTTGCGTTTCCACTGTCAAAACTTGTGAATGGTACCAAAAAGCCGAACCGTACCGTACCACTTTTTGGGTACCCTTCCGTTGGGGTACCTAGCACAGTGAAAGGGTACTAAAAGGTGGAGCTAGACTCACTGCAGAACGCTGATTGGTGGACAGAGTATCGTCACTCGCGCGTACTACAAGCGCATTAGAAGCATACAGTTGAAATAAAATTCTACTGTTATTGTGTCACGAAATGTAGTTTTAAGAGTATTTCAGGCGAGAAAGTAGTTTTTTAAAGCTCAAATCTGTGGTTTATTTATAGATGTATGATAATTTGACTGAGATCCATTCCAAGCGATCACCGGACGCTCGCGCTCGTGTCCCCCGCCTGGAGCAGCCTTTCCTCGGCTAGTCGTTCTGATGTTTGCCGCTGACTCGGCTGACACGTCTCTGTAGTGGTTGAACATGATATATTTTCGTCTTGTATAAACCTTACAGGTGATCTTTGGTCTCGTGAAACTATAATTCGTTCCCTGGCCAATAGTTTTGGCAGAAGGCAACGTGAAGTTTCATATCTTTTAGCGCTGAATTTGTATTTCACTGACTAAATTGTTTCTTGATGTTATTTAAGCTTTTTACTGTATATCTTTTGTACCTTTTACTTATACTTTTATAATGGCTATTATTGATAAAACTGAAATTCAACAAAAGAGAGTTTTGTCATTTTTTAAAATTTTATTACAAGATCATCTGTAATGTTGTTTATTGCAACATTCGTACCAATGCGATATGGAATACATTACATTACATAGCCTATTGCCTGGAATATGTTTAATATTTTTAAATTTTAACGAAAAGAGGCAGGGTTGTTGTATATTTAGTTTTGTTATAAATATAACGTTAAATACATGCAGTGAATATAATCAATATAGGCTATGCCTTGCCTGAACCACATTTGTGTGCTTTAGAATGTTTAAAATGTATTAAAATGAAATCGAAAAGAAGCAGAGTGGTGTTTAAGAACATATTTCGTTTTATTGTTGCCTAAAATGAACATACAGAGATAACCGGAGTCACAGACCCAGAGCGAGCTGAGTGCCGCGTTCAAGAACGCGCTTTTCCATTAGCAGAATTACTGGACTCGCGTCCTCGGAATCATTCTCCTGGGTCGAATTTGGCTTCGGATTTTTTGCATTGGGTTCTTGGAAACGCATAATGCCAGCGCTTATTTCTAGTGACAAACATGCCGAGAAGCACGAACAAAATCTGCTGTCTGTCCATTGTTGTTTACTATGTCGCTTTCTTCGCGCGAAAATGACGTCTATCGCTTCTTTCCAGCATACCACGCCTATCAAGTAAGGGTACTGTTGGCGGTGGAAACGCAAGCCTGATCATGGTGTACCCGACCCGTACTGAACTGTACTGTACCGTACCGTACCCCTCAGTGGAAACGAGCCATTATATATATAAGATCTGAAACTTTACAGGATCACTATGGACTTAAGCTTAGGAGAAGCAATTAAGATTTTTTTTTTTCAAATGTGATTTCTGTTTCATCACCTTTGATGTTTTTGTGCATTTTAAACACACTGGTTTGTCAGGGCATCTGCAGTCAGGGTTATTTTTAATCTGCAGCAGCTGCAACATTTCTCAAGCAAGAGCGAGATTTGTGTCAACAGTTATTTACAGAGACAGTAAACAGGCACACAGCTAATCGACGGATGACGGTTACGTCCTGTGTGTGTGTGTGTGTGTGTGTGTGTGTGTGTGATGGGTAGGTTTAGGGGTTGGGTTAGTGTGTGTGTGTGTTATGTTTAGGGTTCTGGTTAGTGTGTGTGTGTGTCCTTGCTAAGTAAAAGTATAAAAGGCTAAAAGTTAAAAAATATCTTAATGAATCCAAACGTTTGAACATTATGTAACAGATTTTATTATTATTATTAGTATAACGGATACAACAGGTTACAAGATGCAACCTACAAAACATATAATTTTAATATTAATAATATATATATATAAATATATATATTACTTTTTATAATTTTTATAATTTAATAATATATATATATATATATTAGGGCTCTGCAAAAATCAATTGCGATTAATCGCATCCAAAATAAAAGTCTGTGTTTACATAATATATTTGTGTGTGCTGTATATAATTATTATATATATATATATATATATATATATATATAAATACACACACATGCATGTATATATTTAAGCAAATGTGTTATTCATATATAAAATATTTATATTTATATAATACAGATTATGTATTTATATATATATATATATATATATATATATAAGGGCTGTGCAAAAATTAATTGCGATTAATCGCATCCAAAATAAAAGTCTGTGTTTACATAATATATGTGTGTGTGCTGTATATAATTATTTTGTATATATAAATACACACATGCAAGTATATATTTAAGAAAATGTGTTATTCATATATAAAATATTTATATTTATATAATAAAGATTTTGTATTTATATACAAAATATATAAAATATATTTATATACAAAATTTAAGCGCAAATAATTCTTAAATATATACATGCATGCATAGGTATTTATATATACAAAATAATTATATACAGCACACACAAATATATTATGTAAACACGGACTTTTATTTTTGATGCGATTAATCGCAATTAATTTTTGCACAGCCCTAAAATATATATATATATGAAGAGTTCAGATGCAAAAGCCTCTAAATGCCATTTGAAATTTTCTTCTAAAATGACCATTTTTATCAAACTTGTATATTTAAGTTTAGTAATTTCACTTAAATGACAATTAATAGGTAATCTTCATTGCAATTTAAGTGAAATTACTGAACTTAAATATACAAGCTTGATAAAAATGATCATTTTAGAAGAAAATTTCAAATGGCATTTAGAGGCTTT
Organism: Cyprinella venusta; assembly: GCA_038021265.1. Lineage (NCBI taxonomy): Eukaryota > Metazoa > Chordata > Actinopteri > Cypriniformes > Leuciscidae > Cyprinella > Cyprinella venusta. Next base: position 1,773,626 of record CM075881.1, read on the forward strand.
TGCATCTGAACTCTTCATATTATATATTACTTTTTATAATTAATGATACGAATGTTAAATGTGCTTCCCCGCACATATATAAAAATACATTTACTTTTTTGTATGAACCAGAGTTTTATTATGTTGCCTTCAAATTCATCATATGGAGGAATATCATCAATTTTGTCTCCAAAGTAGCTCTCAGAGAAACGTGTGTGTGTGTGTGTGTGTGTGTGTGTGTGTAAGCGGGACAGTTTGGTGTTCCGGGATCTGGGGTCGCATGTCTATTCCAGGGTCCCGGTTCGAGTTTCGTCTTAGTAATGTGGGAATAGCGAGGAGGGTGTGTTTGTCTAAATCTGCCGCCGCCGCTCTCTGGAGTTTCTCTCCGCTATTTTCACCTCGACAGACAGAAAGTCTGAGTGTGTCCAAACACGGCCACTGTGGAGCAGACTCACAGAGCTCCGCTTAATAGTTTAACAGTCATTTGCTACTGTGATGATGATCGTTTGTGTCCCTTAAAGGAGAAGTTCAGAATATACATTTCCTGATAAAACACACACTTCTCTCTGTAAATGAAGATAGCGTAGACCGCTGCTGTTTAAATGAAGCTACAGTAGATGTGACGACTGTAGACTCCGCATTATTGTGTGAATTAAAGGAGTAGTAAAATCATTTACCCTCACATCATCTGAGATGTTCATGTGTTTCTTCAGGGGAAAATAAACGAAGGTTTGTAATAAACGAAAATAAACGGACGTGATTACGCAACGCGCAAGTCATGCAAGACGAGCATAGTGATGTTTTTTTTTTGTAAATGGCCACTGGTTTGGCTAAATAAGACTCTTACATATTAGGGCTGTAAAGCAAGTACAATTTTTTAGGGCTGGGTATTGACACAAATTTCACAATTCGATTCGATTTCGATTCACAAGCTTGCAATTCGATTCGATTTCGATTCCGATTCGATTCAGTATTGATTAGTTTGGAGATCAGTCACAATAAATGGCAAATTTTCTCAAGGCAGTCAAATCTTTGAACTAATGCTGTAAACTATGGGAGTCTAGTTGTAGCCAATAAGCTTCATTAGCCTACTAACTGTTTTGTAGCTACAAACACCTAAATTACACTTTTATTTATGTTTATAATAATAAGATTATATGAAATATAAACATTTAAATGGTTGCTGTCATAAAAACTTGCCAGATTTATTCAAATATGCATTAAATATTGAAGAACATTAAGATTATAATGCATATGTATGGTATATATTTATCAAAATGCTCCTCTCTAGAGTTATTTTTTCTAGCTGACTAACGAGTTTATGTGGGTTTTCTGAGGTAAATATGACGATACATGATTACAAGCTGTTTAACTGACGTCTTTCCACGGTTGAAACGCTGATTGAGTGAATCAATGTGACATGATACGGATTTGGATAAGTTGTCCTCTATCTTTAACACACTTTCAGATGCTCATTCATGTTTATTTGGCGCTGTGACTGCTATTATTAACCCGGAGGAGAGATCAAAATGTGCCAAAACCCATTTATGTTTTTGAATTTCTAAAGAAAATGGACGTAATTGAAAATTGAGACTTTGTTCCATATCAATAGTAACAAAGGACAAAGATTATTGCGATTTTTTGGATGCGCAGCCGCAACACAATGTCCCATTCATTCAAATGAAACAGGATGACTAATCGATTCTTGAGATTTAAGAATCCATATCGGTTCGTAAAAATGAGAATCGATTAATATCGAGAAATCGATATTTATTACCCAGCCCTACAATTTTTACTCTAATAATTATGCGATGTGGCGAATAATTAATCAAATTAATCACACCTCAAATTTGCCTGAGATATGAACCCCAAAAGATCATTTAAAGTCGATATAATGTTAAATGAGAAGAGTCAAATAGACATTACAAGTAGCTTAAGCAAGAAATATCAAATATAATATTTTTTACACAATTACACTTTTACGCTACAACAATGGTGGCTTTACATGTAATATTTTCATTGACGAAAACACATTATTAACTTTTCCGTTGAACTGTTGTGCTATTTGGGACATAAATAATGAATTTAAATGCATTAAATCGACGGGCCTGATATATTTGATGTGTTTTGTAATAATTGTTCTGGACAGAGATGATTGCTCAAACTCATGTCTCGTGACTGAACGTGAGTGTGACGTTTGTTCTCACACTGAATATAAGATCACATTTTGCATCTTGTTGAAGCACCAATTAAACACACACACACACACACACACACACACCCGTCGGAGGCCCTAAAGTGTGAGATTTCACAGAAAAAGCGTGAAATCTTGCAGTCAAGGTTAAAATTACACCCGTGCTTCAGCGCTGTAGGTTCTGTCTGAGATCTCTGGCTCGTTCTGCTCTTCACCTGTGACAAAAACACTGGAAATATATATATCCAGATTCATCGGGTGCATGTTTCATATTTCATATTTCAAAGCGCGTGGCTGGATTCTCATGATTTAGATGCGTTCACTTCAAGCTGTGAGTGTGTATTTCATCCGGAAACACTGGCCTCTAAATCTCACGCTGTCATGCTGGTAATATCTGAATGTGTTTGTATTTGATGACTTATCATAACTACACTCTCCTTACACTTGTGTTTGATTTCTAAACACATCCTGACCGAGTCTCGGCGCGACTGTCAATCAAACTGACCCCATGAAAACACACTAAATAATAAATCATTGCTCGGCAGTTGCACTTTCACACATCAATCATGTCAAAATACGCTTTAAATGTGCCAAATATAAACTATATCAATGTATTTCAGAAAATTTGCACGACATGGCACATGTATTACACACTCTCAGAAAAAAAGGTACAAAAGCCGTCACAGGGGCTGCACCTTTTCAAAAGGTACACTTTTGTACCCAAAGGCTGCATATTGGTACCTTAGTGGTACATATTAGGACATAAAATGTACATATTAGCACCTAAAATGGACATATTAACACCTAAAATGCACATATTAGCACCTAAAATGTACATATTAACACTAAAAATGTACATATTAGCACCTAAAATGCACATATTAGCACCTAAAATGTACATATTAACACTAAAAATGTACATATTAGCACCTAAAATGTACCTATTAACACTTAAAATGTACTTATTAGCACCTAAAATGTACATATTAGCACCTGAAATGTACATATTAGCACATAAAATGTCCATATTAGCACCTGAAATGTACATATTGACACTAAAAATGTACATATTAGCACCTAAAATGCACATATTAGCACCTAAAATGTACCTATTAACACTTAAAATGTACATATTAGCACCTAAAATGCACATATTAGCACCTAAAATGTACCTATTAACACTTAAAATGTACTTATTAGCACCTAAAATGTACATATTAGCACCTGAAATGTACATATTAGCACATAAAATGTCCATATTAGCACCTGAAATGTACATATTGACACTAAAAATGTACATATTAGCACCTAAAATGTACCTATTAACACCTGAAATGTACATATTAGCACATAAAATGTCCATATTAGCACCTGAAATGTACCTATTAACACTTAAAATGTACTTATTAGCACCTAAAACGTACATATTAGCACCTGAAATGTACATATTAGCACATAAAGTGGACAAAAGTTTACTTTTTGAAAAGGTCCAGCCCCAGTGACAGCTTTTGTACCTTTTTTTCCTGAGAGTGCAGTAAACAGAATATATACATGTGTTATGACTGTTTTTAAGCAACTCGTCCTCCGTGGGACTGTCAAACATGAGACAAACAAACTCAATCTGTGTAGAAACTCATAAACCTCTTCATGTTTTAAGCTCAATATACCAAGATCATTTTGCAGTAATTGATATTCTAAAGCGATTTAAACAGGCCTCGGGCAAACTCTGCTTTATTAAAGCGGCGACTCGCTGAACTTTTCTTGATTATCACTGCAGAATTTTAAAGGTGGCGGGGGACAAACCCGGCAGAGCCGCTCTTATGAAATATAGTTCAGGATTAATTATCTCTGTGAGCCTATAAGCATCTGTTTATGCTTATTTATTTCCATTTATTATCAAGGTTCAGCTTCCTCTGCCAGTCATGGATCAACATTTTCTTTTGCAGGTTTTCTAGTTGAGATTATAAGAATTGTTTCAATGATTTATTATATTTTAATATTTATTAAAATCTTGAATATTAAAATATTAATAATTGATCCAGGGTAGCGCATTTGTATGTTGTGAATTGCACTTTTTGATTTCAATAATAAAAAGCTAAAATAATAATTATATATATATATATATATATATATATATATATATATATATATATATATATATATATATATATGAATTTTTTTATGAAATATTGTAATATTATTTTTTATGAAGTATTGTAAATATTATAAAGATAACTTTTTATAATTATTTGTTCAATGATAGATTATATTATTTATTAATTTATAGTATATATTTTATATGTAGTATGCGTAATGTTTTAAGGTTATTTAGAATAAATATAATTTAGTTTGAATTAATATATTGTTATGATACTGTAAAAATTTATATGTTATTTATTTATAGTATATTTTATACATATATTGTATGTATATAGGTTTAATATATATATAAATATATATATATATGAAATATTGCAATATTATTTTTAATGAAATTTTAAATATTGTAAAGATAACTTTTTATAATTATTTGTTCAATGATAGATTATATTATTTATTAATTTAGTATATATTTTATATGTAGTATGCGTAACATTTTAAGGCTATTTAGAATAAATATAATTTAGTTTGAATTAATGTATTGTTATGATATTGTAAAAATTAATAATTATATTATTTATTTACAGTATATTTTATACATATATTATACGTATAATGTATAGAATATATACATTAATATATAATAATATATATATATTAAACCTATATACATATTATCTTTTTAAGATATAAATCCAATATATAATAAAAATGTAATTAAAATTTATTTGAATTAAAATATTGTAAAAATTTTCCAAAGGCGTTCACATTTAAATAAAGTCTTTAGGCTGAGCATTAACATTAACATATTCAACTATATAGCGTACACAGCGAATCTGAAACAGTGTGTTTTATCATAGTCTATATTTCAGCTGTAAATAAAAAAAAATCATCTGTCACGGGCCTGATCGCTGCACTTTTATTCCAGCCTCATCAGCGGTTCTGAACAGCGTATGAGCCGTATGCCCAACGCCTTCTCTCGCAGTCTTTCAGGAACAAATAAACCTGATTTATGGTGCATAATCTCAGAGGATCTTTGGTGGATCGCTGAGGACAAAAACAGCTGAATCTCAATTTGCCACAGATTTCTGCCTCATCTGATGCACTCTGAACTAGTCACAGCAGAATTATATATATATATAGGTTACAACACGAATCATATTCAAATTTCAAATCATCTTAATGTTAATATCTTAAAGCAGATTAGGGCTGGGAAATAATCTAGTTTACATTTTGCATTGATATAAACAATCAGCTGGTTGAGATTTGCTATATAATACACAATATATTGCTTTATGTGAGTATAATATATGTATGCGGATCACATATTTACACTAGGGCTGTCAGTTAAACGCGTTATTAACGGCGTTAACACAAACCCATTTTAACGGAGTCAACCGCGCGATTCACTAGGTTTTCTTTTTCGCTCATTGAGATCATTAGTGAAATGCATGGAGAAATCACCCAGAGAATATGTAATCTACTGTATATGTTGCTCTTTGGGATATTTGGGGACTTTTTTCATAATATTATGTATATGGTAGATGGCGAAAGACCTAAATATTTGACATCCTTGCATTGAGAAATGTGAGTTTTGAGTGGTTTCTCTCGTGATAGACTGAGACTGAGATGCTCCTTTTACACCCAATCACGATACTCTCACCTATCAACTGTTCACTGATTAACTGAGGAGAGTTTCATTAGAGTTTATCTGTGATATTCTATAATCTTTTCACTTTTATTTGACCTCTGTCCCAACTTTTTTTTGTCTAAGTGTGTTGCAGCCATCAAAATCAAAATATGTTTATGTTTATATATATATATATATTTATACACACACTTTAAAAAATGCTGGGTTGTTTTAACCCAACGTTGGGTCAAATATGGACAAACCCGAAATGTTGGGTTAAAAATGTAATGTAAAAATTTAACCCAACTGCTGGGTTAGTCCATATTTGACCCAACGTTGGGTTAAAACAACCCAGCATTTTTTAGAGTGCACACACACACACACACATATATATATACACATATATACATATATATATATATATATATATATATATATATATAGATATATGGAAATATATAGAAAAATGTGATCTTAATATATCAAATATTTATAATTATACATAATATTAATTATGTATAAATATATATAAAGTATATACTTTCAGATTTTTCTTAAATATATACATGCATGTGTGTGTATTTATATATATAAAATAATTATACACACTACACCCACATATATTACGTAAACACAAACTTTTATTTTGAATGCGATTAATCGCGATTAATCGTTTGACAGCCCTAGTGTGTGTATATATATATATATATATATATATATTAATGTAACTTTAAATTCTGGAAATATTTTCTTTGTACTTTTGTTGTAAATAAAGTCCCCTATTAGTCAATAATTGTATTCCTAAAAACTCATCTTTGGTGACTAAAATTACATGAAAAAAATTCTTCATGTCTTAAAATAGCTTGAATGTAACTCTCGTTTGTTATATATACTGTATTAGCTGGATGTGTCCTTAACAAGCTTTGTCAGTTGTGTGTGTTGTGGTTTCAGGACTCGACAATCCCTGTCTGATCCCTGTCGAACAACAACCATCAGTGATTTGGGGTTTCTCCTCCAAGAACCCGTTCACCTGCCCTATCACTACCCATAATCCCACAGGCCGCTCGTGTTCATAGACGAAACAGTCGGATGCTCGCATGCAAGGGCTTCCCTGCTGTCATATCATGATCTCTCAGTGGATCGCACAAATTACGCAATGGCCCACTGGGCCTTAATAGAGCATAAAATCAGATTACAGAGGATTACCTTTCTGTGAAGCCCCGCCCCCTGCCGTTCTCACTCCGCCTCCCAGGGGGCGGGGCTTCCATGAGTCATAACGTAAACAGTAGATCCAGATGGGTCCGTGCTAAGCAGCTTAGACTCGCATTAATCATGTG
>CM075881.1:1785865-1850865 GCA_038021265.1 Cyprinella venusta
GTAAAAAAAAAATGCACTTGACCGTCTTTATTTAATTAATTTGTGTGTAAAGCGAGGCTATTCATTCCACACGTTTACTATTCGGTTTCCACAGTCAAAACAGTGACTTCTAAGAATAATTCGCTAATGTTCCCATTAAGCTATATTCTAAACATCCAGTTTTGTAAAATGTTTTAAAACCACGTGTTCCGCGAGTGTTAAGGGAACATTCCATTTTAGAACTTGGGAATGTTGCCTTTGAATGCTCTCTGAATGTTCCAAAACAAGCCGTAACATTTTAAAAAAATGCCGTTAGATGACAAAAATAGAATTTTGAGAACATTAACTTTGAACGAACATTCTATTGATGTTGCTGAACGAATGTTAACTGGCGTAGAACGTTAGCTGAAGTTCTGAAATTCTATTCGGGGATCTCAGGCCTTGTCCACACTACTACGTTTTAGTTTGAAAACGCATCTTTTTCTCTACATTTGTTCTTCCGTCCACTCCACACTGAGACGGCATTTTTATTAATGAACTAACCTTTTTAAAAAACGGTCTCCAAGGTGCATACATTTAAAAGCACCACTTTCGCATTGTCGTGTAGCCTGAAAACCCAGACAACTTCCGGCAATTTTAGATTTGCTCCGAAAGTTAATCTGGCAAAGAGCTCATTCAAGCCCATTTCCAATCCGTCGAAATCGCGGCACCAATCAGAAACGTTGGGGCGGGCTTTACACGATGACGACAGCACAGGGATTTTGAAGCAGATTTTGTTGCCTACATCACAAAGATGGACGCCGCCGTCGAACATCACTCGCTCGAATCAGCGATCGCGTCTGTTTTAAGCGATTTGAACGTTTCCTTTTTTGTTAAAAACCGGCCGCCGCTCTGCATACGTCATCTCTGATTGGTTTTAGGTCTATCTGTGACGTCCGTTGGTGACGCCCCTCTGGAAACGATTTGTCTATGACGCTTTGCCAGACCATAACTCAGTTACAGTAACCCAGGACTGTCAAAACAAAAGTAATAAAACATTATTGTACCAAAAGATATTCATGTATCAGTTTTGTGCAGTTATGTGCTGTTCACTTTCACACAGTTGCTAAAATATATTACTTCACACACACTCTTAGAAGACACGGTTCTGTTTAGAACCAGAAATGGTTCCATCCCCCGCTTCATATATGGAACTCCAAAATGGTTCTATATAGAACCGTTTTTTATAGAACCTATATAGTAAATGGTTCTATATAGAACCAAGATTAACTTTCGGAGCAAATCTAAATTTGCCGGAAGTTGTCTGGTTCTATATAGAACCATTTTTTTTGGTAAAATGTTCTATTGGCCAAGTATGGAACCCCAGGGTTCTATATAGAACCCAGAGGAACCCTTTTTTAAGAGTTTATAGAACCTTTTAGGGATTCCAAATACGTAGCGCTGATAGAACCTTTTAAGGTTCTATATAGAACCTTTTCTTCTAAGAGTGCAATCGTCCTGCAAAGATGACAGAATTCACTCACTCATCTGCTGTCCTGCTGTGACACATTGACACATGAGAGAAGTTGCGTTTTAGACCAAACATATAATAGTGAGTGCGAGCGATCTGGACACATCAGTGAATGCGGAGATATTCTGCTAAATAAAAGATCCTGCCAGAAGAATTGCATTATTATTTATTGTTCTGTCTGTATCGTCTCAGTGAGCTTCTGTGAGGGTTCGTGCATGCGCAGTAAAAGTGAATTTCGGGCGATTTCCAAAAGTTTCTCATCCACACTGAAACGCCTGAGGTGTGGACGGAGAGCGGTTTTTAACGAAAACGCCGTTTTCAAATGCAGTCCTAGCCCGAGCGTCCGTGTGTCTGTCGACATTCTCGCGCTCAGGATGTCAGCGAACTCTTCAGCATCTGGGACAGAAATAGAACGGTGAATGCTGAATCTGAGCATGGCAATTAGGAATGAATATAGCCCGTTCTTCCCAGGGCTCTGGGAGAGATAAAGAGATGAAAAGCTGAAGCTGGGATGAATAGCTCGTCTGATTGAGGAGGACATGATGGAGGGCTGCGCGTTGGATGAAAGACGCGCGCGTGTGTGAACGGGAACGGCTGATGTCAGATGTGGTAAACTCTTGCGAGCCGGTGTCGTGGTGCTGGCAGAGATTTATTTCAACATGCTCTCAAACATCTGTGTGTCTGAAGTCACACACACTTTTGACTGAGTGTCAGCATCTGCGCTTTAGTTATTTTCAGAATATTTTTACGTTTTTAAATCTTATTTTGAGATGTCTAACATTTACACTGGAACAAATTTGGTGTACAAACTGTTTTTTTTTTTCACTCAGAAATTGTAAACTTCACGATTAATACATTTCCGTGTAGAAAGACTGAACTGAAGTCAGACTAACTGAAGTTTTTGCTGCATTAACTCCAGTTGCGAATATTTAGACTTGATCAGATCATCTGCGAACATAAAAGCGTTCAGAAAACAAAACGTTTGATTCTCAAGAAAGTCGTCTCGCAACCAAGCAGTGGAGAAATGATGCTGCGCAATTCTTGCATTTCACATTTTAACCCTTAAACCGTATTCTGGACAAATGTGAGCAAACTAGTTTTGATTTATTTATTAAAAAATACTTCCCTTGATCTGAGCGGTACAAGACTTGGCTACTTTTCCTAAGTTTGCCTCAATTTTTTTTACTCAATTCTACAATGTTAAGTGGGTGAAAAAAACTCCTTAATCTTGTATTTGGGTCAAAAATGGGCACCCATAGAAATGAATGGGAAAACTGTAATTTAGAGCATTCTAAAATAAGACAAAATAAGACAGCAAAGTCACTTCATCTTTAGGTTTTAGCTCTAAGAACTTATTGGAATGATATTTTAATGTAGTTAAAAAATGTAAAAAAAATAAAACATAAAAATAAGCATAATTTACATAGAAAATATGGTACGTTTTGAAGTAAATAAATTCAAAAATACCCCCAAAATAAAAAAAACACACAATAAATGGATCGACAAAACTTTATCAAAGACAGCGATATAACATTTATAATAAATTAAAATTAGGATCACACCTGAGTCCTCTGTGCCCACATTTGTCCACAATTACAGGATTAAGGGCTATAAAGTAACTTCTACAAACGTCTGCATGTGCTAAACAGACTTTATTTTTTGACTCATTGGTGCATTTTATTTCTTTATTTGTTTATTATTATGCACATGACGTCGAACACCTGCAATTTTTGTTCAATTGGGAGTTCTAGATTTCCATTCTGTTGCACTTTTCTAAATCGTAGCCTACATTGCATGATTAAATCAATCAGGATGGATGACAAAACCTGCTGAATATTTAATATAATAATGCATAATATAATATTTTCCTTTAGAAAATATGCATTACAGAAACTAAACGTTGCACATGCAGTTTTATGTCATAGTCGATGTTTTAAAAAAAGAATTTCAGCTCTAAAGAATGATGTGAAATCTATATTAAAATTATTGATTTTCATATTCAAATAAGTAATAACATTTCTGTTAACATGATATAATTAATTCTCTCTGGCATTGATTCAATCTGAGCTTCGGACGTTCGTTTCAAGTAGGCTACAGTCTCATATATGAGGAGCCGAATTCTTCAACAATTCACTCATATTCATATTCTTGTACATATTTATGAGGGAGATCTATTGGAATATAAATGATGGAATATTTATCACGGCAGGCTCATTTTCCTAGAGATCATCCGTATCTGATTGTATCAATATGAATCTGTGGTAATGATTTTCAGATTGAATCCTCATGTATAATATCTGATCTTTCTGGTCTCTGATGTGGGCTAATGATGATCAGTGTGGGCATGTCCTGTCATACATCACCGCTCCGCTGTGCGCTGGTTAATTGCAGCTTCGCTGGGGTTATGAATGCCGTCGAGAGTATTTAAGAGATCGGACCTCTGAGAGAGAGGGAACGCAGTGGATAATTCATATCAGAAAAGCCGTGCCTCGATATTGAATCACGACTGAACAAGGATTATTAAAATATTATGGCTTTGCCGGCTCGTGTTATCAAATACTCCTATGGATATTTGGACGAATTGATTGAGCGAATGATTCAATGACACACTCATGAAGTCAGACACTTGTTTCGTTACTGAATGAATCAGTCAGTGGGTTTGAATTAATTAATGATTTAATGACTCACTAATTAAGACAATAAGGTGTAATGATGTAACATGGAGAAACAAATGACTTTGTAAATAAATACATATATTATGTTTTATTATAATATATTATCAGCAATTTTATATCATATAATATACATAATATGTTGATATTTTCTATCAGGGTTATTATGCATAACTAAAACTAAATCATCATCATTAAAAAAAATGTTACTTGGGAAAAAAATATTAACTGAAATAAAATAAAATATATATAAAAAAATCATATAAATAGTTGCCATTTAATTTTCGTTTAGTGTAATTGATGTATTAACTAAAACATAACTAAAACTAAAGTGTAACTACTTGATATATTAATATAACTAAAACGTACTAAAAATTAAACATAATTATTTGATAATTTCAGCAAAATGTATAAAAAACTATATTGGCATATTTTAAAAAAACTAAATTACTCAAACTTTAATAAAAACAGAAAGAATGAAAATAAAATTAATCATATATAATTAAAAAATATTAAAATATTAAATAAAATTAAATGTCAGTGACACTAAAATGGCTCTAATTAATAATTTATCAATATATTATATGAATATATAATGTGTATTTTCAATATTTTTAATGATTACTTTGTTATTGTAGTGCAAAACGTCATCAAAAAAAATGTTGCTTGGGGCAAAAATATATTACATGAAATAAAATAAAATATATAAAAACTCGTATAAATAGTTGCCATTTTTAATTTTCGTTTAGTGTAACTTGATATATTAATATAACTAAAACATACTAAAAATTAAACATTTATTTTACAATTTCAGCAAAATCTATAAAAAAACTATATTGGCATATTTTAAAAAAATGATTTTTTTTTAATAAAAACAAAGAATAAAAATAAAATTAAATAGGCCTATATAATGAAAAATATTTAAATAAATGAAAATCAATGAATTGAATATCAATGATACTAAAATAAGTAATTTATCAATATATTTATATGAATCTATAAAGTGTATTTTCAATATTTCTATGATTATTTTGTTATTGTAGTGCAAAACACATTATTTTTGAGGAACAGAAGAGTTGTGATCTCTCTCATGACTCAGTGTGTGATTGTTTGGGTCGATGGCTCTTTATGTTCAAGTCCTTCTTCTCTAGTGTTGGTTATTGATCTTCTTCAGCACATTTGGAGACGTGTCACGTTAGGGACGGGGAACTTCACAGGTTTTTTGGTGGATTCAGATGAAGCTTAAGAAGTCAATTCTGTGTCTTCACTAGTGAAAACTGATCGAGTGTGTGAGAAATTGAAATAGCTTTTAGTTTTAGTTCTGTTCGGAGTTGTTGAGATATCAACAATGAAGGCTTTGTTCCAAATCCTATCTCTAATAAATGCTGGGTTAAAAACAACCCAATTTGGGTTATTTGGCCAGCCTGGCTCTTGGGTTTGTCCGATTTTGACAAGGTCACCCTGGTTAGAAAACAAAAGCTGTATAAGTGATCAAAGATGCTAGGTGTGTTAATGATTAGCTAGTTAACTAGTGTGCAATTTTGAAACTACTAATTTTCTACTAAGTATATTTTAGGGCTGTGAAACGATTAATCACAATTAATCGCATACAAAATAAAAGTTTGTGTTTACATGTGTGTAGTGTGTATAATTATTTTGTACATATAAATACACACATGTGCATGTATATATTTAAGAAAAATGTGTAATTAATACATCAAATATTTATATTTAAGTATAATATAAATTTTGTATAAATATATATAAAGTATATACATGCAAATATTTCTTATATACATGCATATGTGTGTGTGTGTGTGTGTGTGTGTGTATATATATATATATATATATATATATATTAGGGCTGTCAAAACGATTAATCGCCATTAATTGCATCCAAAATAAAAGTTTGTGTTTACATAATATATGTGGGTGCACTGTGTATAATTATTATATATATATAAATACACACACATGCTTGTATATATTTAAGAAATATTTTCATGTATATTCTGTATATAGATTTATATATAATTTATATTATATATAAATATAAATATTTTATATATAAATAATATTTTTTTCTTAAATATACATGCATGTGTGTTTTTATATATATACAAAATAATTATAGACAGTGCACCCACATATATTATGTAAACACAAACTTTTATTTTGGATGTGATTAATCGCGATTAATCATTTTGACAGCCCTAATTAATATAAAATTATACACACTACACACAAATATGTAAACCCAAATTTTATTTTGGATGAATTTTTATTTTGATATTTATACATACACACTCACACTCTATCAAAATGCCAAGTTGTTTTAACCCAATTTTGGGTCAAATATGGACAAACTCAAACATTGGGTGAAAAATATAATTAAAAAAAATGTAACCCAATGGCTGTGTTTGTCCATATTTGACCCAAAATTGGGTTAAAACAACCCAGAGTGTATATAACTGAAGTTTTGGCTCCACGTGAGACTCGACAGCGTAACTGCATATATGCATGTAGAGATGAACCGCTCTTATGTTATGACTGACACACACATGCACATGTCACTCTTGTCCAGATGCATCACGTCTGCAGAAACACAATCGTCCGTTTGCATGCTCGCCGACAGCTTTATAGTGCATCTTACAACGGCGATTGGAGTTTGCTAAATGAAAGTCATTAATCAAAAGCCTCAGATGGCTCTCATTACACACTGCAGCAAAGCAAACACTGCGGTACGACTCACAACGCAGCCCAAATCACACACGGCAGGCCGGCACGAGGTGTTTCTCACTTTCCTGCCATTAAAACAAGATCAAGATGCAAATGCACAAGCGTGTGAGCAGCTGTTCTCAGATCTGCGTCGCAAACTTCTGCATGGAAATCAAAGCTTGTGAATACTGCAGGAATTCTCTTTAATAAAAAAGTAATAATCTGTTCCCCACCGCTGCCGTTAGAGCCTTATTAGAAATCCCGACGCATGGCCGAGAGATCGAAGATCAAGCATTACACGCATGTTTCAATCTCTATCAAAAACTTCTAATGGATCCTCATAAATAACTTCTGTCGCCTTCTAGATGTTTCCGTGCAGTCATTAATTCTTCAGAACTACTTCTAGGAACTCGCAAGAAACTCTGTGAGTATTAATAGTTGGCATAAAAACTCCTGTCAGCAGGTCGCGACCTTTGACCTTTGCTCTCACCCAAGCGTGTCACAGAGAGAGAGAGAAAGTGCTGATGTACTTCATTAGCCTGAACCAGAAATAAACCACCATGAGACACAGATTTAACATTAATTGGCTCTTTGATAGCAGAAATGCTGACCGACTGCAACAAACCAGCTGGAACTTCTGTGTACGTTCCTGAATTTATACATGCATAATCCAGTTTCAAACAGGAATATACGCTACTGTTCAAAAGTTTGGGGTCTGAGTTTGTTTTTTTAAAAGAAATTATTACTTTTATTCACCAAGGATGCATTTATTTGATCAAAAGTGGCAGTAAAGACTTTTCTAATGTTACTAAAGATTCTATTTCAAATAAATGCTGTTCTTTTAGAACTCTCTGTTCATCAAGAAGCCTGAAAAATAACAGTTTCCACAAAAATATGTAATGCGATGTGATTTGGAAAACTCGTCAGAATCTATATAGAACCTATAGAACCTTAAAAGGTTCCTTAAAAGGTTCCTTAAAACCTTAAAAGGTTCTATATAGAACTCTATAGGACCAGCGCTATGTATTTGGAACCCCTAAAAGGTTCTATGCACTCTTAAAAAAGGGTTCCTCTGGGTTCTATATAGAACCCTGGGGTTCCATACTTGGCCAATAGAACCTTTTACCAAAAAATGGTTCTATTTACTTTCTATACAGAACCATTTTTTGTTAAAGTTTCTATAAACTCTTAAAAAGGGTTCCTCTGGGTTCTATATAGAACCCTGGGGTTCCATACTTTCTATATAGAACCATTTTTGTGTAAAAGGTTCTACACACTCTTAAAAAGGGTTCCTCTGGGTTCTATATAGAACCCTGGGGTTCCATGCTTGGCCAATAGAACCTTTTACCAAAAAATGGTTCTATTTACTTTCTATATAGAACCATTTTTTGTGTAAAAGGTTCTATAAACTCTTAAAAAGGGTTCCTCTGGGTTCTATATAGAACCCTGGGGTTCCATACTTTCTATATAGAACCATTTTTGTGTAAAAGGTTCTATACACTCTTAAAAAGGGTTCCTCTGGGTTCTATATAGAACCCTGGGGTTCCATACTTGGCCAATAGAACCTTTTACCAAAAAAATGGTTCTATTTACTTTCTATATAGAACAATTTTTTGTGTAAAAGGTTCTATACACTCTTAAAAAAGGGTTCCTCTGGGTTCTATATAGAACCCTGGGGTTCCATACTTGGCCAATACGACATTTTATAAAAAATGGTTCTATACAGAACCATTTTGGAGTTCCATATATGAAGCGGGGGATGGGACCATTTCTGGTTCTAAATAGAACCATTTCTTCTAAGAGTGCAGGACTGGGTAAATTCCCACTAAGAGGTGATTCAGTCCCACCATAGATTTTTTTTGTCATTGAATTTCGTTTCTTTAGGGAATTAAAATGCTTACTTTGATTCCAATCATGTTTTTGAGAACACAGAAAAACGGTGTGGAATATGAGGCTTTTTAATACCTCCAATATTGATTGAACGCGCATCACTAACTGTCAGCGTTTCAGATAGTCGTGAGTCAGACACAGAAAGGCTTTGAGATCTCACTCCTCCTGATAGTCCAGGGAAACTTCTCATCAGAGTGAAAATGAAGCGCTGTGAGTGAGAGAGGCTATTTTTATCATCACCACAACAAGCCCTGCCAAGCACCCTGGGATAGCGGCCAAACACCTGAAGAAGAGCCAGGTAACGGCCGCTATACCTGCGGGAGTCTGTCCACCACACACACACACACGCATATCAACGCAGATTACTAGTGTTTAAGCATTGACTTTACATCAAAACAGACACACATGAGTCTATAGATACGCTACAGTCAGCATATAAGAGGTCTTCAGATCTGGAGAGAGTTGATGTTTGACATCATATTGAGATCGCTATCTTAGCAAATCTGAGACGTTTTTGAGTCGAGATATAGATTTTTTTGTTTAAACTGATACCGATAACACAGATAAATGACGTTTAATGGTGTATTCCATTCAAATACAAGTGTGTGTGTTTGGGTAATGAATTGATTTTTTTTATCACAATTGGATTAATTTTAATTATTGGATTTTAATTAATTTTAATTTATTTAACCCCTTGACTGTCACGCCCCTTTTTTTGATTTGACATGGAAATGCTCATTTCAAACTTAAATGGTTGTAATTCAAGAATGCTTTGGAATATTGACGTAAGATTGGTCTCGTTTTAAAGAAGACATTTGGCAGACTTTTCTCGAAGTGAAATAAATTAAGAAAGTGAAACAGAAAAAAAGTTATAGAAGTTTGAGTTTATGTAAATGTAAAAAAATAATTATTAATATTTTATATAAAATATATATTTTCAAAACCTGGACTACTCTAAAACTGCAGAAAAATCAGAGCCAAAAATCTGAACAAGTTGTGTTTCAAATTTTAGGTCGATATCTCAAAAAATGAGCTTTCAGTGAGATTTAGTTTGGGCGCAGTACCAGACTTTTCCACTAGGGCACAACCATTACAGCCCATATAAGGGCGCCTACATTTCCATATGTGTTTTGAGTGATCTGAACCATTATTTCCACACAATTTATGAAGTAGAGATCCTATTCAGAAGTAGTATGGGAAGTTTGGCAGATTTTGATATGAATTCAACCTCTAAGAATCACATACAAAGAACACACATGTGCGCTATAGCTTATTGCCATAACACAAATAGTGAATTTATTTTGTTTTTCGTATTATCTAAAACATTTTCAGACCTTTTTTTTCAGAAATCTCTCTCTCTGCTTTGTGACACAGCCGCTGTTGTGTGTGTGTGTGTGTGAGAGAGAGAGAGTGTGTGGTTTTTTTTTGTATGTGTGTGTGTGTGTGTGTGTCCCGAGGCGGAGTCACTTTGTTTGTTTGTGAAATATTAATTAGTAGTTTTATTCTGTTCTTCCAGTGGATCCTCAGTTCCTTCCTCTCTCGTTTATTCCCCGATCGTGTGACGAACGAGTGCAGGCGTGTGCGTTATGTAAAACTAAATTAATTAGCAATGTAAAATTTCTTAATGTCGTAAACAGCAATTATTTGATGCAGATGAATGAAATGATCATTTGGTGGATTATTGGGCTGTAATTTGTCTTCTCTATTTTTAATGAATGCAGATGAAGAGCTCTGTGTATCTCAGTAATAAATGGCCCGTTAAATCTCACATTATTTATGAAACTAATATAATCACAGGTGGAATACACACATGATGATGAATGATCAAAGCATTTATTCTAATTTTATATCCTGTTTATATTTATTCTTATTTTACGTTCTCATTTATTCCATTTAATATATATATATATATATATATATATATATATATATATATATATATATAATGATCATTTTTATCAAACTTGTATATTTAAGTTCAGTAATTTCACTTAAATGGCAATGAAGATTACCTATTAATTGTCATTTAAGTGAAATTACTGAACTTAAATATACAAGTTTGATAAAAATGATCATTTTAGAAGAAAATTTCAAATGGCACTTAGAGGCTTTTGCATCTGAACTCTTCATATATATACATAGTCTTATTTAATATTTTATTTATATTAACTTGTATATTTTATTTATTCTATTTTACATTATACATATATATATTCTTATTTTGTTTTATTTATATCAACTCTATTTTGTTTTATGTATGTTTTATGTTTTCTTAATTTATAATTTATTTATACTTATTTTATATTTTATTTATATCAACTCTTATATGTTGTTTATTCTATTTCACATTTTTTCTTATTTCATATTTATTTATATCAACTCTTATTTTATATCTGATTTTTTTTCTCTTTCACATTTATTTAATTATTGTTTTTTATATTCTGTATATTATATTATAATAACTCTTTTTTCATATCTTAATCTATTTTTATTTTATTTTTATTTGTTCTTATTTTATGTTATATTTGAGGTTATATTTTTCAGGAAGTGTGTTTGAAGTGCTTTGGAAAGCCGTGGATTGTTCACTGTAACACATTTATGCATTGAAAAAGAGACACACGAGATCAGCCACTCAGTGTGTGTGTGTGTGTGTGTGTGCGCCAGGGGCCTTTTAGAGCCCAGAAGAATGAGATGGATAGATGGATCCACCTCTTTACCTCCTTCCTTTCTCTCTAGAGTAGGTTTCTCTTGCATTAATGAACGCAAATGTTGACATTTGTAGAATGAAGGAGCGGAGCGGCTGTTCTCTCTCAAACCCTTGCCAGTGGCCGAGGTGACTTTCCCAATTAAAGCCGAGCGATGGAGACATAAATACAGAAACACACTAAAAAGGTGTCAGAGCGCTCTTTTCCTCTCGGCGGCCCACCGAGAGATGGATTGTGCTTTTCTCAGGAGAAGTCAGGTAGAAACACACACACACACACACACACACACACAAGGTTGTTTTTGTTACTGTGTTGGGACACTGGTGAGAAAAAGATGAATATCACCATAGCTATTTATGGGAAAAAATGTTTCTGAAGTATGCAGTATGCATATTGTGTGCACTTTGCACATTTCCTGTATGCATTTTCTGTAAAGCCAGCTGAAATATGCGCATTTTCAGTGTGTGCATTTTCTATATGACCAGTTTAAATGTGCACATTTTCATTATGCACATTTCTTTGTGCACATTTTCTGTATGCGGACATTTTCTTTTCTGTACGCACATTTTCTTTGTGCACCCTTTTCTGTATGCACATTTTCAGCATGCACATTTCTATGTGCATATTTTCAGTATGTGCATATTTTCTGTATGCACATTTTTAGTATGCATATTTTCTGTATGCACATTGTCAGTAAGCACATTTTCATTATGCACATTTATGTGCACATTTTCAGTATGTGCATATTTTCTGTATGCACATTTTCTATGTGGACATTTTCAGTATGCACATTTTCTGTATGCACATTTTCTTTGTGCACCCTTTTCTGTGTGCACATTTTCAGTATGCACATTTTTTGTGCATATTTTCAGTATGTGCATATTTTCAGTATGCACATTTTCTGTATGCATATATCTATGTGCATACTTTCAGTATGCACATTTTTGTGCACATTTTCAATATGTGCATATTTTCAGTATGCATATTTTCATTATGCACATTTTTATGCACATTTTCAGTATGTGCATATTTTCTGTATGCAAATTTTCTAGGTGCACATTTTCAGTATGCACATTTTCTTTATGCATATATCTATGTGCATACTTTCAGTATGCACATTTTTGTGCACATTTTCAATATGTGCATATTTTCAGTATGCATATTTTCATTATGCACATTTTTATGCACATTTTCAGTATGTGCATATTTTCTGTATGCAAATTTTCTAGGTGCACATTTTCAGTATGCATATTTTCTTTATGCATATATCTATGTGCATACTTTCAGTATGCACATTTTTGTGCACATTTTCAATATGTGCATATTTTCAGTACGCACATTTTCTGTATGCATATTTTCTGTATGCACATTTTCTGTATGCATATTTTCTGTATGCACATTTTCTGTATGCACATTTTCTGTATGCACATTTTCTGTATGCATATTTTCTGTATGCACATTTTGTGTATGCACATTTTCAGTATGCATATTTTTAGTATGCATATTTTCATTATGCACATTTTTGTGCACATTTTCAGTATGTGCATATTTTCTGTATGCAAATTTTCTAGGTGCACATTTTCAGTATGCATGAAATCAATACCCAGATGACACACTATTGTATGTTTGCCAACATATGCAGCTTACAACCGATCACACTGTCAGATACCGTATCCCACAGCACAATTCACTTGATGTGTGACCTTCCACTTCTATTGTGAGAAATAAACTAAGCAATATCAGCTCCAATTTAAAAATCAGTTTTTGACTCAGTTTAATCAGACTACGAAAATACCGTGAATGCTTTTTTGCACTAAATTCAACACTTCTTTTTGCAGTTATAATTTTAATTCCAAAGGTGATAATTTGACTCTCACTGAATTAAACATCTATATAGAGCCTATTTTCTTTCGACTACATTTTACATTAAAATAAAAGCATGCAACTGTATGCAGTTTGCAAAGTTGTGGCCGTTTCAATCATACCTTGAAATGAAACATCATATTAACAAGTTCACCCTTACATATAATCATACATAGTAAAAAGTATGCTTTTTGTGCATTTGTAGTATACTAGTACACAGTCGACTTCATCTATTGTGCAGCTGGTGAGGCTCTGTCTTCTTCCCACGTGATTGGCCGGATGATAATCATGTGATATTGTGTTAACGAGGCTTGGGAAACATGAGCCTGTTCCCCTCAATTAGAGGCATTGTGCTGTTCGTTCAGATGCTAATCCAATCAGATTCACGAATGAGGATGTGCTTTTTAAAACAAACAATATCTCTATAAATAGCGTTAAATACACACCTGGTAAAATCATCTTTTTATAGATGATATATTTTGATTGCAGGTCATAATGAGCACCAGTTCACATAACACCCACAGACCTCGAGGATGTAACCCAGTTTAAGACGTTTAATGTGCTTAGCTCATGCAAACATAAGCCATGGTTGTGTATCATTAGATTGTGTTTGACCTAATCACGCCATCAAAACAGGATGTGACTTCTTTTTGTTACCCATCTGGCATTTACACGCTGATTCAATGACATAAATCAAGGTTGAATCACTATTTTTTTACTTTTGTAAATTGAAACGGTTGTATTATTCCTATTTTATATTATGAAAATATAATGAATATTAAGTTTCATATTTATGATTAATATGCTGAGAATCTTAAAAAGGCCATATTATGTCTTAATGTTGTTTTTGTGCTTTACTAGAACATGTTGATTATTTTCCTCATATTCTCCATTGTTGCGGCTCCTCTCTTCCCAGTCTGTCAGTAACGCTCTGTTTACTTCCTGTCTCTATGAAGCCCCGCCTTCTTAAAAGCACACTGTGCTCTGATTGGTCGGCTGGATCAGTGTGTTGTGATTGGTCGAGCGCTTCGAGTGTGTTTGGGAAATGTCCCGCTCATAACCGCCAGTTTAACACACTACTAACGAACTCAACCAGGCCCGCCCCTTTATTCTGCGCATTAATTATTATAATGAGGAATATTGTGATGTGTTCGTTCCCGGAAGAAACTTAACACTACAATTGAGGCGTTGCAGGAGTTCAGATTCATTATTTCAATCTCTGCATTTAAAAAAAACTAGGGCTTTGCAAAAATTAATTGCGATTAATCGCATCCAAAATAAAAGTCTGTGTTTACGTAATATATTTGTGTGTGCTGTATATAATTATTTTGTCTATATAAATACACACACATACATGTATCTATTTAAGAAAATGTGTTATTCATATATAAAATATTGATATTTATATAATATAGATTATGTATTTATATATATTTACAGGTTTTTGCACCACTGTAATCCCTGGCTCAAGACGGACAAGATGTATATCTCGGATTTCCATTTGGAGAAAAAAAAAATTTTGTTATGTCGGTTTTTGTCCAAAACCCACTTTTGCAAACTAGTCCCTGTTTTTTTGCCCGATCGGGACCAAACCAGTCTAGGCCTGTTCTCTGGACTCTGTAGATAAATAATTATCGAAAAAAAGTTGAAATTTTGCATTCGCTTGGCTGTAAGAGGGTCATTTAGATAGTGGTCTGTGGCAAAATGCGGTCAAAATTCGGACATAACATATATCAATTGATAGATCTCCTCATGATGAACAACTTTGCCTCAATAACCATTGCTGTCAATTAAATCGTTCGTTAAATATTCACGAATATGTTAAAAACCTCCTTTTGCAAACTCGTCCCTGGTTTTTCGTCCGATCAAAACCAAACCAGTCTAGGACAACTCTCTGGAGTCTCTAGATCAATAATTATTAAAAAGTTGAACTTTGTCATTTGTTTTGCTATAAGAGGGTAATTTACAAAAGAAGGTGTGGAAAAAATGCACCCAAAAGCCTATAAATCCTAAAAGAAAACTCAGAACTTCACAAAAATATGATGTGCATATGTGTCATAACGCATATAGCATAATAGCATATGTCGCTATAACTGTTAAAAGCTTTAAAACTATGTTTTTCCAATGCTAAATTGCCTGTTTTGGCTGTAAATGGTGTTTTCCATCTATTATGTCGGTGGATAAATGTATGTTAAATAAAACTGAATACCTTTTGATGCTTTTGTGCTTAACGGCCTTAAAGGTCTGAACTGCTTGAATACCGATAAATGCTGCTTGCAGCTTTAATCTGTGATTGTGAATGCCAGTATCGACTTCGGCGGCGACTGACACACACACACACACACTGTGTTCATCCGCGTCGTGCCGAGCCGAGGCACAACTCACGTAAAGTTGATAATTCTGCGAATGACTGCAATTGCAGATTTCGAACAGAGATGGCGACAAAACGAAAGATGAAGTGTGTGATGAGATGAGAGATATGTGTTACAGTATTCTGACCGGTGTGTGTGTGTTCCTCCTGCAGTGTGTGTGCGTGCGCTGGAAGTGACGGTGAGCCAGAGCAGTGTTCAGGTGGCCCGAGGTCAGGCCGCCGTCCTGCCCTGCACCTTCTCCACGAGCGCTGCGCTCAATAACCTCTACATCATATGGATGGTCACGCCACTGGCCAACGCCAACCAGCCAGAGCAGGTGAAGAAGCACAACACACACACACACACACACACACTGATCTGTACAGCACAGACATGTGCAACATTATTAAGAAGAGTGCTTGATCATATCCATGAGGATTAACCCTCACACAACTTTAGCCTTCAAACGTTATATTTGATGAAAACCATATTGTATTAATAACTTCTTAGCATTAGAACATATAGGAATAATCTATTTAATAGAGCGCCTTTAAAAGCTGCTTTCTCAAAGCGCTTTACAGGCAAACATAACAACAGAGAAACACTAAAATAAATACAAAACACACTTTAAATTAACAAATAAAATGAGTAATCAACTAAAAGCAATCCTAAAATTATGGAATCCCGTTTCCGCCACAGTTGAGTAAAAAAATATAATTCTGTAAGTCATAATAATGAGAAACTTCCTCATAATTATGACTTAGTTTCTCATTATATTGAGAAAGTTTCTCATAATAATGACTTAACATCTCGTAATAATGAGAAACTTTCTCATAATTATGACTTAACATCTCGTAATAATGACTTAACTTCTCGTAATAATGAGAAACTTTCTCATAATTATGACTTAACATCTCGTAATAATGACTTAACTTCTCGTAATAATGAGAAACTTTCTCATAATTATGACTTAACATCTCGTAATAATGACATAACTTCTCGTAATAATGAGAAACTTTATTTATTTATTTATTTAAAACTTTTCTCATTATTACGAGAAGTTAAGTCATTATTACGAGATGTTAAGTCATAATTATGAGAAAGTTTCTCATTATTACGAGATGTTAAGTCATAATTATGAGAAAGTTTCTCATTATTACGAGATGTTAAGTCATAATTATGAGAAAGTTTCTCATTATTACGAGATGTTAAGTCATAATTATGAGAAAGTTTCTCATTATTACGAGATGTTAAGTCATAATTATGAGAAAGTTTCTCATTATTACGAGATGTTAAGTCATAATTATGAGAAAGTTTCTCATTACGAGAAGTTGAGTCATTATTACGAGATGTTAAGTCATAATTATGAGAAACTTTCTCATTATTATGACTTAATATCTCATTATAATGAGAAACTTTCTCAATATAATGAGAAACTAAGTCATAACTATAAGAAACTTTCTCATTATTATGACCTAATATCTCATTATAATGAGAAACTTTCTCAATATAATGAGAAACTAAGTCATAATTATGAGAAAGTTTCTCATTATTACGAGATGTTAAGTCATTATTATGAGAAACTTTCTCAATATAATGAGAAACTAAGTCATAATTATGAGAAAGTTTCTCATTATTATGACTTACAGAATTATATTTTTTTACTCAACTGTGGCGGAAACGGGCTTCCATATAAAATTAAATGTTTTGAGAAGAGATTTAAAAGTCACTAATGTATATATGAATATGAATGTGTAAAGATTTAAATGTCTTAAAAGTGACCGTGTTTTTACTAGATTAAACAGCATTTTGTTATAAAATCTATACATACAAAGTCTATGAATATATTAATTTTTAACGTCACACATCAATATTATTCTGGATTTATACATTTTACTTGCATAAACCGAAAGATCAATTTTTCACGCTGTATTTTTTCATTAGTGTGTGATAAGTGATATATCAGAAAGAGGCTAAATATATTAAATATACGAAAGTATTTTTGAGACTAATCTACTGTAACTCTATAGATGTACGTTAAAAAAGTCATAAACTTTGTGAAAAGCCAGATAGCAATGAACGAACGTTTTTTAAAATAGTTTTATTTTTCTTAAAATAATTTTAAAAACCTGAATAAATGTTTATTTTAATATTCGGATATTTTTTCTCCTTGTCATTAATTTTATATTTTGTTAGATTTAGGCTTTAAAAAAAACTATTGAGTAAGAAATAATAATTATAATAACTTATCGTATTATAATATCATATTTTTATGATATATTATATTATATTTTTATCATATTTATGCTAATTGCTTCTCAGCTAAATGTATCAAGACATTTAGATGTTTTTACTGGGAAACTGCACAAATATGGATATTTTTTCCATTGTTAACATTTTTCCGGGTCAAAATTGCCTAAATCCATTGGGAGGGTTAATTGGACAATGAAAAGTGAGCTATGATATTATTGATTAGGAATATTTCTTGCCAGCAAAATAATGTTTTTAGCACATTCACTTGCTTGAATGCAAGTTAATAGGAAACTCCCCATCATAAACCTGTTCTCATGTTAATGCAACTGATGCTACACAATCACACCGCTCGGATCATAATCAAAAATCATGTTTTAAGTATACACCCCTTCATTGATTTGATTAGTTTTGTTGCTTGAGTGTCTAACATTTCATGGTTTCCACATTTATTACATTATTTCCCCTCTCGAGTCTCTCTTTGAAGACAGCATGTGACTGTGGGCTTCCTGTGGAGACTTTGCACTTCCCTGTGTTCATTAGCGGACTGAAGAAGCTGAAATCAGGAGTGTGTTGCGGATTCATTAACTTAAAGCATGACCGTCATCTGACTTTGTGTACGGATGCGGTTCATCACCCTGTAAACACAGCAGCCCTTCACAAACATTGCCATGGAGGATTTATTCAGACACGCCAAGTCAACAAATACAAACCCAGCCAGGGTCACGGCACCAGAAATCTAGATTTATTTTCGCCGGGGCGTTACATTATGACAGGGTTCGTACAAAGTGCATGAATTTGACTTTTTGTCTTGGAAAACTTTTGAAAACAGACATATTTCTGGCAATATTAGAAAATAATGCTTAATTTGATTGATAAAACAATCTTTTCACACTCATCTGATATTGATGTAGAGCCATTAAGCATGGTTACGAGCGTGATATTGCTCAGAATTGTGAGAAATAAAGTAGCAGTTGTCGATATAAAGTCGCAATTGCGTGATATAAAGTAAGAATTGCGAGATATAAAGTCAGAATTACGAGAATAAAGCCAGAATTGCGTGATATAAAGTCAGAATTGCTTGATATAAAGTCAGAATTACGAGAATAAAGCCAGAATTGCAAGATATAAAGTCAGAATTACAAGAATAAAGTCAGAATTGCGTGATATAAAGTCAGAATTGCGTGATATAAAGTCAGAATTGTGTGATATAAAGTCAGAATTGCTTGATATAAAGTCAGAATTGTGTGATATAAAGTCAGAATTGTGTGATATAAAGTCAGAATTGCTTGATATAAAGTCAGAATTGCTAGATAAAGTCAGAATTGTGTGATATAAAGTCAGAATTGTGTGATATAAAGTCAGAATTGCGTGATATAAAGTCAGAATTGTGTGATATAAAGTCAGAATTGTGTGATATAAAGTCAGAATTGCTTGATATAAAGTCAGAATTGCTAGATAAAGTCAGAATTGCGAGATATAAAGTCAAAATTGTGTTATAAAGTCATAATTGCGTGATATAAAGTCAGAATTGTGTGATATAAAGTCAGAATTGCTTGATATAAAGTCAGAATTACGAGAATAAAGTCAGAATTGCTTGATATAAAGTCAGAATTGGGAGATATAAAGTCAGAATTGGGAGATATAAAGTCAAAATTGTGTTATAAAGTCAGAATTGCGTGATATAAAGTCAGAATTGCGAGATATAAAGTCAGAATTGCGCAATATAAAATTCTGAGAAAAAGACAGAAGTGCGACTTTTTTCTCACAATTGCGACTTTATTTCATGCAATCCTGACTTTCTAACACATAATTGCGAGTTTATATGTCGAAATTCTGACATCTTTTCTCAGAATTGTGAGATATAAACTCGCAATTGTGACTTATCAGGCCAATTCTAAGGGGAAAAAAGATTAACTTGTTTCCCCTCAGAATATTTTAAATCTCACAATTCTGACTTTATATCAAGTATTTTTGACTTTATAACATCCAATTGCGACTTTATATCTCACAATTCTGAGAAATAAAGTCAGAATTGCGAGATGTAAACTCGCAATTGTGAGATAAAAAGTCGCAATTACCTTTTTTATTTTTCATTCTGTGGCAGAAACAAGCTTCCATAGAGTGTTGTCCTTGAAAACCAAAAAAGTAAAAGTTTAATTTTACAGTGTCTGTACGAACCCTGTAATAATACTCTGTTTATGTCTTCTGCATTAGAATATAATCACGCAGTGCACACTAATGAGACTAACCGCACACTGTTGTTCAGAGCTAATTAGAGAAGTGCTGAAACGCTGTTTCGTACATCACGTGTGTGTGTGTGTGTGTGTGTGTGTTTGCAACAGTAGTTATTCAGAGCTAGAGCTGATTTCACACTTGAAAGGTCAAGAATCCACACCTCAGGTGCCGCTACTAAACTGTGCTAAGATCTGATTGGATGAGCCAGATCTGATGTAATCACACCTGTGTAGTAATACTCAGGTGTAACACACACTTGGGTTCGTTAGAGATGCGTTGAAGTTCACTTTCCTCCCTGTTATCTTTACTGGACCATCCAAACTCCAGCATCTGCACAATGGCCCGTGGGTAAAGCGGCACATGTAACAGCACACACGTGTGTGTGTGTGTGTGTGTGTGTGTGTGGGCTTCAAACGCAGAGCGCAGGTTTACCGCCTCTATCCTTTGATTCCGTCTGATTTATTTTCATGAATGACTGCAGGCCAAACCTCATTCACCTGCTTCCCACACACACACTTACCTATACAACTGTGTGAGCGCACACACACTTACCTGCCCGTAACTCTGTATGTGACCTACACACACACACACACACCTGCCCCCAACTGTTTTAACCCAACACGCACAACAAACGATCTTCTGCACTAATTAACCCAGAGCTGCACAGGCCAGAACACAACAGCTGCTCGTTACACAAGCACAACACACACACACACACACTGATGCAAACACATACACACTCACATGGGCAGTGCACACTCACACACACTCACTCACACACTTATTTGTATATTGTGCAAAGGATGCAATATTTTTGCACGCATGCAATGCCTAACACACACTAATATCTAATGCACTTGCCAAAATGTGCAGAGAACACACTGCAATACTGTCTCCAACAATGCATTGCAGGAAAAGTGTGTTGATGGATACCTTTCGGCTTGCAAACGTTAAGAGATTTCATGCAAAATGGATAAATATCCACAATCAAGGTCGTGTGATTTGTTTAGCATCAATGGAAGTGCATGATCATTTGCATCACACATGCATGGCGGTTGTATCCCAGCATGCTCAGCGCTTCATAGAGTATGAGTGAGGGATTTATGCTGACGTGTCTTTAGCATATGTCGACCTTCTGACCTGATTCTGATCAGATCACACTCTCCCCACGGCTGTAATCTTCTGTGTTCAGCGGCAGATTAGGACGTACAGCAGATGTGTGTGTGTGTACAAGTTTAGCGTTTCCATGAGAAATCCTTTTTTTTCATTTGCAAGTTTATGCATTTATTCGTAAATATATTTCATGTCTGAATATTATTTTATTCCATCACATTTATGTGCGATAAACTCATGTTACGACGTGACTGAATACGTTATAGAGGCTGTAATGTGATGGTCAAGAATGTAGGGCGGGGCTTATGATGCGTTATGAGGCGGGGCTTAATGATTGACAGCTCATGAAGTCCATTCTTAACGCTGATGACCATCTGTACTGATGACCTCCTTTCCTCTCCAGTGTGTGGAAATCTGCTTAGTTTCCTCCGTGTGTGTGTGTGTGTGTGTGTGTTTCCGTCTCTCTCCTGTGATTTAGTCCTTGTTAGAATTATTGATAACACTTTACAATAAGGTTCATTAGTTAATGTGTTAACTAACATGAACTAACTAACAATGAGCAATACATTTGTTATAGTTTTTATTCGTCTTTGATGATATTAGTTCATAAAAATTCGTAAATTTATCATAAAGTTCGTAATTTTTTTTAATGTATTGTAAATGTTGAAATTAATTAATATTAACTTAGAAGTTAGCTGAAGAATTATCGTTCATTTTTAGTTCATGTTAACTAATGAACCTTGTTGTAAAGTGTTAACAAATTATTTTAAGCACGCACACTTTTTATTTGAGAAATCTTTAAGACTTGTTATGAGCCTGTGTTACGTTGGTGTCGAGATCATATTATTGTTTTATCTGTATATTTTTCCATTTTAATTTTCACTATTTTTTTATTTTATATATTATAAATAAAAGTAGGGATGGGCATCGATTAATCGCGATTAATCACATCCAAAATAAAAGTTTGTGTTTACATAATATATGTGTGTGTAGTGTGTGTATAATTAATTTGTATATATAAATACACACACATGCATGTATATATTTAAGAAATATGTGCATGTATATATTTTATATATATTTTAGGGCTGTGCAAAATTTAATTGCAATTAATCGCATCCAAAATAAAACTCTGTGTTTACATAATATATTTGTGTGTGCTGTGTATAATTATTTTGTAGATATAAATACACACACTTGCATGTAAGAAAATGTGTTATTCATATATAAAATATTTATATAATATAGATTATATATATATATATATATATATATATATATGTATATATATATATACACACAGAATTTAAGCGCAAATAATTATTAAATATATACATGCATGTGTGTGTATTTATATATACAAAATAATTATATACAGCACACACAAATATATTATGTAAACACAGACTTTTATTTTGGATGCGATTAATCGCAATTAACTTTTGCACAGCCCTATTTATTCACAATTAATATTATACATAAATATAAATATTTGATATATTAATAACACATTTTTCTTAAATATATACATGCATGTGTCTGTATTTATATATACAAATTAATTATACACACTACACACACATATATTATGTAAACACAAACTTTTATTTTGGATGCGATTAATCGCGATTAATCGTTGCCCATCCCTAAATAAAAGCATATTATTCATTTTTATTTCAGTTTTAGTTATTTTAGTACAATTTAAATTAAAATAAAGATGAGTAATGTTTTTTTTTGGCTTGCTGAAATACAATAGTAATACAAAATATTAACATATATATTAATTAATATATTTATTTTAGTTTAGTCTGATAACCCTGCTATGATGCACGGCTCATCCATGATGTGCACTACTGAGACACTGAGATGAAGACTTACACGACTGATAACATGCATTAGAGAAACACTCATTTTTCTTTCTCTGTCATGTATACATCACTCCTTTTCCTACACAGCTCATATCTCACACACACACACACACACACACACACACACAGGCTGCGGGGCTAGTCTTGATTCATCTCAGCTGAAGTGCTGCCTGTTCATTTGTGTGTAAGAAGTACTGAGTCCATGAGAGCATCATTTACTGGTGCTCAAAACACTGTCAACTTTCTCTCAGTGTGTGTGTGTGTGTGTGTGTGTGTGTGTTACAGGGGCCTCTCTGTCCTTCAGCCTCTCGAAGGCCTCTGAAACTCCCATGATCACACACACACACACACACACACACACACACACACTGAGTGAAGCAGGTTCCTTTTAATGTTGCGGATCACAGAAGCTTCTAACAAAGATCAAAGTCCTTTAAAAACGCTTTATAGTGTGTGTGTGTGTGTGTGTTGAATATTCTACGAGCTGCTCTTCTTCTACACCAGTGTTTGATGGACAGTGACCGGAGCTGTGCTCAATGCTGCATATCTACATTGTTCAATAATTAATATTTTAGAAAATAAAATGCATCCTCAGTCATAATTATATTACACCCGTCAGCACTCGCTTTTTAACAGCAGACTGAAAAGTTTTCTTAATTTCATGTTTCTGGTTTTATTGAGAATGATTCATCTGATCACATTATTCTGAAGACGTTTATAAGTGAAAACTTCTTGTTATGTGTGTGTTTGACAGGTGATCATCTATCAGGGAGGACAGGTCTTCAGTTTAGCCAATCACATGAACGGGCGTGTGGGTTTCGTGGCCACTATGCCCAGCACAAGTGCCTCAATCTTCATCAATAACACACAGCTGTCTGACACCGGGACGTACCAGTGCCTGGTCAATAACCTCCCGGACCGCGGGGGGCGCAATATCGGGGTCATCGGCCTCACTGTGCTGGGTGAGTCTCGGCGAGCAACGGGTACTGGTTCATTGTACGGATGATGTACGGTATATCGGCCACCATATCGGTATCGGCCGATAAATGTTAAATTTTCATTTTTAATGTTATCGGTCAATAAATCATTATTTTTAATGTTATCGGTATCGGCCGATAAATGTTCATTTCATTTTTAATGATATCGGTATCGGTCAATAAATCGTTATTTTTAATGTTATCTGTATCGGCCGATAAATGTTCATTTTTAATGTTATCTGTATCGGCCGATAAATGTTCATTTTTAATGTTATCGGTATCGGTCAATAAATGTTCATTTCATTTTTAATGTTATCGGTATCGGTCAATAAATGTTCATTTCATTTTTAATGATATCGGTATCGGTCAATAAATCGTTATTTTTAATGTTCTCGGTATTGGCCGATAAATGTTAAATGTTCATTTTTAATGTTATCGGTCAATAAATCATTATTTTTAATGTTATCTGTATCGGCCGATAAATGTTCATTTTTAATGTTATCGGTATCGGCCGATAAATGTTCATTTTTAGTGTTATCAGTGTCGTCCGATAAATGTTCATTTTTAATGTTATCGGTACCGGCCGATAAATGTTCATTTTTAATGTTATCGGTATCAGTCAATAAATGTTCATTTCATTTTTAATGATATCGGTATCAGTCAATAAATCGTTATTTTTAATGTTATCAGTATCGGCCGATAAATGTTCATTTCATTTTTAATGATATCGGTCTCGGCCGATAAATCGTAATTTTTAATGTTATCGGTAGATAAATGTTCATTTTTAGTGTTATCAGTGTCGTCCGATAAATGTTCATTTTTAATGTTATCGGTATCGGCCGATAAATGTTCATTTTTAATGTTATCGATATCGGCCAATAAATGTTAATTTTTTAACGTCATCGGTATCAGCCGATAAGTGGTCAGTTATTTTTATCAGTTTTAATTTCAGTTTAATTTTTTTGTAATTTTGCATTATGTTTTTTTATACATTTTATTTTTTAGGTTTAATTTTAGTTTAGGTTCAGATGTATTTATTTCCAGTTATTATTTTTAGTGCTTCAACTTAAACTTGTTTTAGTGAGTTACACAAGCAAAATTTGTTTTTAATAATGTTATTATTAAGATTATTATTGTTTTGTTATGTTTTACTTAAGTTTTATTGAAATTAACTAAAATGTTTAATACCTTTAGTTGATGATGATAACAATTGTGTGACATTGTATACTAGATAATAGAAACTGCATGATTGAGAAGTATGAATGCATTGACATGTGCCATTCACAAGTCCTCTCCCAATGCCTTCTGGGATAGAAGTGTGTGAATGCACACTCAAAAGTTAGTGTTTGGCAAGTGTTATTTCAGATGATGTCCGGGCATCATTTACTGATTAAATACTGGTTGAATATCATATGGTTATGTGACAATGCTGTTTAGTGTTGCATAATGTGTACAGTTTCA
This sequence comes from Cyprinella venusta, assembly GCA_038021265.1. Taxonomy (NCBI): domain Eukaryota; kingdom Metazoa; phylum Chordata; class Actinopteri; order Cypriniformes; family Leuciscidae; genus Cyprinella; species Cyprinella venusta. The sequence goes on from CM075881.1 coordinate 1,811,461, forward strand.
CATGCTGTTTTTTGTACACAGACCTGGCAGATTGCACACTATAAATAATGTTGGCTCTGTGACGAATTGCTTATGTTGGATAAAAGCATCTAACAAATGCATAAATGTAAACAGGACCTCACAGGGCCACGGGCATAAAGTTATTCTGCCGCTTATTTTGGCCAAAACACTCACACAAGTATATGAATGTCAATGCCGGAAAACAATGGATTGAAAAAAAAAATTGCACCAAAACTCCAGACACCAAACAAATGTCCCTAAATCTACAAAACTACAGCCGGGATTAAAGCGAAATGTTAAAATTAATTTTAAAAAGTGTTTTTTCACACACACACTCCTAAGTTGATCAAACTAAAGTTGATCTGTGTCTCTCCACAGTTCCTCCGTCCACCCCGTCCTGTCGTGTTCAGGGTTCTCTGGACGTGGGCAGTGATGTGATGCTGTTGTGTGGTTCGGACGAGGGCATCCCGACGCCCACCTACGCCTGGGAGAAGCTGGAGTCGGTGCCCAAACTGCCCCACAATGCCATGCAAGGTACTAAACCCCTGCCCGTGGGGATCCCGTTTTGCCCCACATTCTCCGGTAAATCACAGCTCTTGACTAATGGTGTGGCGTGACCTCTGCCCACCCCGGTCACCCGCGTATGTGTGTGTGTGTGTGTGGTGACTTGTCCCGCTCTCTCTCCGAACAGTGTGATGGCTTTAGAATACGGCTACACAGTCACCACAGACACGCCTTGGGATTTCAAGAGGTTTTTTACTGTCAAAATCAAAATTCACGTTCATAACACACGTTCCTGGCCCTGTGCAATCGGTTCGCTTCAACACTTCAAGCTCTTCATAAATCATTTCTATGAATAATGATACGATCGTTCTGCCATCCAAATACGTCATGTGATGAAAAAGTCATTATAATGCGAGATTAAACTCGTTAAATTTCGAGAAAAAAGTCGTATCTTGAGAATAAACTCATTAAATAATGAGATTAAAGTCATTATAATGTGAGATCAAACTTGTTAAATTTCGAGAAAAAGTCGTAAAACAATCTTGAGAATTAACTCATTAAATATCGAGATTAAAGTCATTATAATGCGAGATTAAACTCGTTAAATTTCGAGAAAAAAGTCGTATCTTGAGAATAAACTCATTAAATAATGAGATTAAAGTCATTATAATGTGAGATCAAACTTGTTAAATTTCGAGAAAAAGTCGTAAAACAATCTTGAGAATTAACTCATTAAATATCGAGATTAAAGTCATTATAATGCGAGATTAAACTCGTTAAATTTCGAGAAAAAAAAGTCGAAATACAATCTTGAGGATAAACTCATTAAATAGCGAGATTAAAGTCATTATAATGCGAGATTAAACTTGTTAAATTTCGAGAAAAAGTCGTAAAACAATCTTGAGAATAAACTCATTAAATAACGAGATTAAAGTCATTATAATGCGAGGTTAAACTTGTTAAATTTCGAGAAAAAAAAGTCGAAATACAATCTTGAGGATAAACTCATTAAATAGCGAGATTAAAGTCATTATAATGCGAGATTAAACTTGTTAAATTTCGAGAAAAAGTCGTAAAACAATCTTGAGAATAAACTCATTAAATAACGAGATTAAAGTCATTATAATGCGAGATTAAACTAGTTAAATTCGAGAAAAAAGTCGTATTTTGAGAATAAACTCATTAAATAACGAGATTAAAGTCATTATAATGCGAGATTAAACTTGTTAAATTTCGGGGGAAAAAAGTCGAAATACAAATCTTGAGAATAAACTCATTAAATAACGAGATTAAAGTCATTATAATGCGAGATCAAACTAGTTAAATTTCGAGAAAAAAGTCGTAATTCAATTTTGAGAATAAACTCATTAAATAACGAGATTAAAGTGATTATAATGTGAGATTAAACTCGTTAAATTTCGAAAAAAAAGTCGAAAAACAATCTTGAGAATAAACTCATTAAATTTCGAGATTAAAGTCATTATAATGCGAGATTAAATTCATTAAATTTCGGGGAAAAAAAGTCGTAATACAATCTTGAGAATAAACTCATGAAATAAAAAGATTAAAGTCATTATAATGCGAGATTAAACTCGTTAAATTTCGAGAAAAAACTCGTAATACAATCTTGAGAATAAACTCATTAAATAACAAGATTAAAGTCATTACAATGCGAGATTAAACTCGTTAAATTTCGAGAATAAAGTATATCACCACATTATATATTATATCAGTATATCATCGCATTATAATGACTTTAATCTCGTTATTTAATGAGTTTATTCTCAAGATTTAATTTAGTCTTTTTTCTCGAAATTATCGATTTTAACATCATTATATTTGTCATATATATATATATATATATATATATATATATATATATATATATATATATATATATTGTCTTTTGTCAGTTTACGTTTTTCCATCAAATTTTATTTCAGCTTTATTTCAATCAACAAGAAAGATTTTTTAGATTTTTTTTAGTTTTAGTTGACAGGAACAGTTCCTCCAGACCTAATAAATCATTTCTATAGGGACCGGTTTGCTCACGGATGCTGGAACAGAAAACACACTCAAGTTCAAGCTCAAACACACTCTTGAATTACCTCGTCAGATGTCTGTGGATGTTAACGGTACAGTCGCCGTATCCTAAAGAAGCCTGTTATATTTATATGCTTAATAAATCAATCTGTTTGGCCTCAAAAAGCTTTCACAGCTGTGAACAAGAACAGAGACGAGCAGAAACTGTGATTGCACTGCCATCTAGAGGCCATACGTGTTACTGCGACATCACAGGAATCACTCCGTCTTTTAATGGATTTAAATATATAGAGTCTGTATAATGTTACTAAGTAGGGATGGGTAACGATTAATCAAGATTAATCGTTAGCAAAATAAAAGTTTGTGTTTACATAATATATGTGTATGTAGTGTGTATAATTAATTTGTATATAGACCATTTCAAAAGATGTAAACAACACTGGCCCAGAAGCACTTCCTGTTTCAGTTTTTTAACACTACATAAAAGCTGGGATAAAATACAACCAACAGAACATTTAAAACTGAATCAAAAAGTTAAACAAACATCTTTGAGAAGTTTTCTTTACATGTGAAATAAAGAAAACAGTTACAAACTGAAACAGGAAGTGCTTCTGGACCAGTGTTGTTTACATCTTTTGAAATGGTCTATATAAATACACACACATGCATGTATATATTTAAGAAATATTTGCATGTATACACTTTATACATAATTAATATTATATATATATAAATATAAATATTTGACATATTAATAACACATTTTTCTTAAATATATACATGCATGTGTGTGTATTTATATATACAAATTAATTATACACACTACACACACATACATTATGTAAACACAAACTTTTATTTTGCTAACGATTAATCGTTGCCCATCCCTATTACTAAGTCTCAAGAACATGTAAAATCACATAAACGGTTAAACTTTCTTTTTATTTTTCCATTGAAACGGTTTAAGTACGATTAATCGCATCCAAAATAAAAGTTTGTGTTTACTTAATATATGTGGGTGTAGTGTGTATAATTATTATATATATGTAAATACACACACATGCATGTATATTTAAGAAAAAAAACATTATTTATATATAAAATATGTATATTTACAGTATATATAATGTAAATCTATATACAGTATATACATGAAAATATTTCTTAAATATATAAATGCATGTGTGTGTATTTATATATAAAATAATTATACACAGTGCACCCACATATATTATGTAAACACAAACTTTTATTTTGGATGCGATTAATCGTTTGACAGCCCTAATTTTGACATCAGGACCAGAGAAGAACTGACTTGTGTTAAACCTTCAAATAAAGCGTTAGCCTGATTTCTATAGAGCGTGATTTGATTTGTGCTCCTCAGACCAGATGCAGGGTACGGTGACGCTGAGAAACATCAGCACCAGCACATCTGGACTGTATCAGTGTTCGGCGTCCAACGCCATCGGGAAGAGCACCTGCGTCCTCAACCTGCAGGTCGTGGCCCGTAAGTCTCTCACACACACACACACTCGTTCTACAGCTCGTATCAAACCCTGACTGTCTGGTCTCTGGCGTGTCACAGCGCAGCCTCAGAGCGTGGGTCTGATCGCAGGAACCGTGGTCACTGGGGTTCTGGCGCTGCTCATCTGCGCTCTACTGGTGCTCGTCACGCTCTTCTACTGGAGGAACAAGAACAAATACGAGGAGGAGGAGATCCCCAACGAGATCAGGTGACTGCACTCACACAGCTGTGCCGAATCCGACGCGTGATTCACGACATGAAACAACGTTAAAGGAGTAGTTCACTTTTAAAAAACTTTAGCTGATAATTTACTCGAGTCGAAACTTCAGTTTTTCGACTACTTTCTTCAGTCGAACAGAAATGAAGGTTTTTGATGAAAACATTCCAGGATTTTCTCCATATAATGGACTTCAATGGGGTCCAAACGGTTCAAGGTCCAAATGAGAGTTTCAGTGCAGCTTCAAAGGGCTTTAAACGACACCAGACGATGAATAAGAGTCTTATCAAGCCAAACGTTCTCTCATTTAATAAATAAATAACAAAGTTTAAGTTTTATAAGCTCAAATGCTCGCCTTGCTCTGTTCTGTGATGCGTGTTCGTGACTCTCCTGTTCGAATTCGTTCATCAAAACGAATAAATCTTTTTCGAGTCATTTGGTTCATTCAACGAACGAAACGAACGCATTGACTCGGAAAAAGATTCGTTCATTTTGATGAACGAGTTCGAACAGGAGAGTCACGAACGCGCATCACAGAACAGAGCAAGGCGAGCATTTGAGCTTATAAAACTTAAACTTTGTTATTTATTTATTAAATGAGCGATCGTTTGGCTTGATAAGACTCTTATTCATCGTCTGGTGTCGTTTAAAGCCCTTTGAAGCTGCACTGAAACTCTCATTTGGACCTTGAACCGTTTGGTCCCCATTGAAGTCCATTATATGGAGGAAAATCCTGAAATGTTTTCATCAAAAACCTTCATTTCTTTTCGAAACAAAGCAAAAAGTAGATCTACATCTGGGGAGTGATATTTTTTTCCTAGGATGGTATAGGGGAAGACTGATAAATGCTATAAACCCCAGTGACGGGTAGGTTTAGGGACGGGGTTGGGGTAGGTCATAGATGTAACGTTGAGTCAATGGCGTTCATAAACACGCTGAAAAGTTGATAGCACGCCAAAAATGGAAATACGAATTGGCGTGTCATACATACGCCATTTCATGAGATCAGGTTAAAAAAAACAACCCGAAAGTGTAACGCCTATGACTAGACAAGCCTAACGTTTAGGAAAAAACACGTTAGCTTTCTGGCTCGTGAGTTAGCGAAACTGAAGGGACCTACGAGCTGAGCGCACTATAAATATCTCCGGTTGCTAAGGCGTAACCAGGGAAACCAAGTTATTGTTTGTAAAAACTTTAGATTTCGATTGTAAAACGAATTAAAATATAAAGTAATGTTTTAAAAATGTGTTATGCGGCAAGTATTAGCGGGATAGCCTGACAATGGACACCTCGTCGGGCATTAACCCCTTACTTATTTCAGTTATCATTTATTTATTTGATCATTTTTCATATATCGTTTTAATAGTTTTAGTTAAGAATAACAACACTGTCAGTCAGAAGCATTCACTGAACGATTCACACGTGAGCGATGCACTGATTCAGTGTCTAAAAAGAACGACTCGCTCAATATCTCATCGATTAGCTTAGGAAATGACACTTCGAGGGCTTGGAGCCAGAAGGGCGTAAGTGGCTTTTAACGAAACAAAATTTTGACCACGCTTGAATCACCTGTATTATTAACCTTAAACCACAAACATTGCAACCAAAGGCATACTTACATGAAAATGTATGGCATATTAACACAATGAACATGTTCTAAACCATTTTCAAAAAAAACAAAAAGTCAAATACGACTTTTTGTCTCTTTATTCAATACAGTTTGATCTCAGATAGGTATCATTGGATAGAGCTCATCGAGACCTTTGTTTTGATATAAAGAACTCGTATTCGCCCAAAATGCCACTTACGCCCCTCTGGCTCCAAGCCCTCGACTGTATATTCCCAGAAATCCCCAATTTTAAAAGTCCCTGATGTATCCAAGTTTAGAAATGTAATAGAGCGCAACAGGAAGTAAAAACTCCAGAAAGGAAATAGATTTTTATAACGACGATAACTATCTTTAAAGACAGCCTCACTGTGACCTACGAGGACGTTAATCGACGGTATTTGCTTTTCTCAACATTATTTTAAATTAGTTTTAAAACAAGCACGTTCTCATGGTGGGAAAACTACATTACCCATGATGCTGCACAGACAATAGAGAGCCTAAGTCCCGCCCCTTCGCTTACGGCTCATGGGACCTTATTTCGGAAAAAATATGAATGGTAGTCAATGGGGAGAGACAACTTATCTTTTTATTCTGTCTGAACTGTGCCCTCAATTACACATATGATGTTTGTCGATTTAAAAGATGATTCTGAAAGTCAAAAACGTCGCAGTTTGTCATACAACAGAAGAGTAACGTTTAGTTTTATGTGAAAATCGCTCTGTGAACTACATCTCCCGGGAAGCGAAACGAGATCCGCTGCTCGTGTGTGTGCAGTCTGGTTCAAAACACTCAGGTAGGACGGCGTAACGTTACGATTATAACGTAAGACTGTAGAAACAATGACAGACAGCCTCAGTAAAGTTAGCTTCAGTCATTGAGAGAAAATGTGCGCCTTTGGGGTTTGTAGTCTTTGTAATTACGTATTTTCACAGTCTTATACCTCAACGCTTTTACATCAAACTGCGACTTTCTTTACTTTAAAATGTATCTTTTAAATTGACAAACATCATATGTGTAATTGAGGGCACAATTCAAACCAGATCAAAATATTTGTTGTCTCTCGCCATTGACTACCATTCAATATTTTTCCGAAATAAGGTCCCATGGTGGCCGACCGGAAGGGGAGGGACTTAGGCTCTCTATTCCAGCAATCAAAGCATCGAGATTTTTTTAGCTCCGCCCACTCCCATGAAGCACTGCTTAATGACGTAATCCCAAAAAACTCCCAAAATACGGAAATGTTTGTATATATTTTGTATATAACTTAATATTAAGTTTCCATTGAAATTAATAATTTGATACGATGGACTTGTGTACACACGTTTTTGGGCAGGGTCTGTTGATCTAATTCTACTTCCTCACACAGGGAGGACGATCTCCCACCGAAGAGATCCTCATCAGTCAAAGCGTTCCAGGCGGACGCCTCGTCCTCGGAGAACGACACGCTCACGTCCACCAACACCTACAACAGCCGCTACTGGCACAACCCCAAACCCAACTACGACACCAACTCCTACACGCGCTACAACGGCGACACGCGGCAGACCTTCACCGGCGGCTCCAGCGCCCCGCCGCGCCCCGCGTACGCTAACGGCAGCCACACCCTGCCTCCGCCCAAGACTCTAGTGGTCACGACTAACTCCGCCCCCTCGCCACCCGTCATGACCCGCAGCAACGGCTCGCTGAGCCTGCGCCCCCCCGTCACCCCCACACCGGCGGTGGCGCACGGACAGCAGCACACACACACGCACTCGTACGCCGTCAGCCAAGCCACGCTCGAGCGCATGGGCGCCGTCCCCGTCATGGTGCCGGCGCAGAGCCGAGCCGGATCCCTCGTCTGACGCCAACGTTAAAACTCTTTTATATAACCTGAGTTCAGCTGATGCCAACTAAAACTGCTCTGTTAACATCCCCGACGCCCTTGTTTTTTGATATCGCCTGGTTGCTTGTTAGTTCATTTTTTGATAAACGGGCAGAAAAGGGGGCCCTCGAGCGACACTTCAAATCACGTGATCTACTGTATTTCTCAAACCCAAGAGGAAATATCTGAATGTGCATGATGCTTAGTTTGATTAGAGCAATACGGCTGTTTTGTACTACCATTTTATTGCTTTGAACACTGGAAACACTGAGGAATATTGGCGGGAGCTCGTTTCCGCCACGGTAATTGCTGTTTTGTACTACAACACTGGAATCGCAAAAGGAATGAATGGAAGCTTGTTTCCGCTACGGTAATTAATTGCGACTTTTTATATCACAACTTCTCACAATTGCGAGTTTCGCTGCATGTCGTGATTACCTTCACGAGATGACATCATGTGACATTCTATTCGGAGCTGCTCCAGTCCTCGAACGCAGAATTATGCATTTCAATAGCGACACTTTAGTAAATCTGCATAGGTCTGTGCTCTTAGAAAATTCTGAGAGTTTACAAGTTAGAATCTCGTAATTACGGGAATTCCGACATGCCGAATGCACCTTTTACATCTGGGACTCTTTTTTCGGAATTCTGAGTTCACATCTCGGAATTCTTACTAATTTCTCGGATGTTGACTTTTCTCAGAATTCTGAGTTTACATCGCGGAACTCAGAATTCCGAAAAAACGGGTAGGAATTCCGTGATGTAAACTCAGAATTCTGAGAAAAGTCAAAATTCTGAGAAATTAGTAAGAATTCCAAGATGTGAACTCAGAATTCCGAAAAAAGGTCAGAATTCTACGATGTAAACTCGGAATTCTTACTAATTTCCTGGAATTTTGACTTTTTTCAGAATTCTGAGTTTACATCGCGGAACTCAGAATTCCGAAAAAAAAGGTAGGAATTCCGTAATGTAAACTCCGAATTCTGATAAAAGTCAAAATTCTGAGAAATTTGTAAGAATTCCGAGATGTGAACTCAGAATTCCGAAAAAAGGGTCAGAATTCTACGATGTAAACTCGGAATTCTTACTAATTTCCTGGAATTTTGACTTTTCTCAGAATTCTGAGTTTACATTGCGGAATTCTAACCCTTTTTTCGGAATTCTGAGTTTACAACTCGGAATTTGACGAATTTTTCAGAATTCTGAGTTTACATCGTGGAATTCTGACTCTGTTTTGTTGGAATTTTGACTTTTCTCGGAATTTCTAAATTTATAATTCACTTTTTTTTTCTCGGAATTCTGAGTTTACATCTTGGAATTCTGACGACTTGACTTGTTTGTTTCCACCAAGGTTACTGTTTGTTACTTTTTATCTCACAATTCTTTTATCTCACAAGACTTTTTTTCTGACTCGTAATTGCGAGTTCTTTTTTCCAAAACAATCGAATTGTAAGATATAAATTCGGAATTTGTGAGATAATTTTTTTCTCTGAATTCTGAGTTTACACCTGGGAGGGAGGGGATTCACGGAGGAATAATAAAAAAAGAAAAAGTAATACAATTTTTTTCCTCAGAGTTCATATACCACAATTCTTTTAAAAAAGTCAGAATTGTGAGATATAAACTACAGTCAGAATTGTGTTCCATTTTCGTAGCAGAAATAAGCTTCCATATGAATACGTGTGTGATTTAATGCAAGAATGATCAATTTCCTCCAATCAGAAGCAGCCTCAGTACCTTTGACTTCAGTTTGACAGTATTACTGCAGGACAGACGAGCTGTGTGTCGTCCTCATGTGCGTTTGCTTTCATTCGAAAGAAAAAGTCTTACTTTGATCTGTCTTAACACTCCTAATCCGACACTACTGACTAGAGCCGTAGTCTACCTCTAAAACACTACAGATAGAGTCTAATCGATAGAGTAGGTCTCATCATGACGTACTAAACCAGAACTACAGGAGATAAACTTCAATCGGGTGCTGCTTTCAAACAGGTAGTTGCATAATTGTCCTAAATGTTTTATGAAGGATTACTGAGAAAGGTTTGATGATACTAACACATTCACTGTTTATTTTGTTCTTTTGTTGCTTCGTCTGGTTGTTTTTTTAAAATACTGTAAATAATGTAACTACTTGTAGAATAGAATGTGAATTAAAACATTCTTTTGCCCAAATCTCACTTGTGATTTTTTCAGGAAAAAAACAAACAGATTAAATCTCATTAAGTTCAAGAAAGTGACAAAATGCATGTTTGTTAGTAAACATTTTCATAATGACCTGGTGTATTTTTTTACTCGTTATTGTTCATATTATTGCACAAACGTGTTTATACTGACTAAATCAAGTTTGTGTGTGTAAACACCGCCTGTCTAAAGGTCGATGTTGTACAAATAGTGATTGAATGTTTTAAAACGGTTTGCTGCTGTTTGTCACAACAGTTTCATTAGAGGTCTTCAGAAACATTCAAATCATTTGGACTGTCCTAAACCCTGTGAACTCAACAAGGTGAGTAAATACTACTAATAGAGAAATATACAAAGATCTGTGGTTGAATATACGTCGTTTAAAAATTGCGGGTGTTTTGGATTATGTTCATGAAAAGGTTTACTTCAAACTAAACTTATGACTTGATATCTACTGTACTGATAGCTACGGTTCATGTCTCTTTTACACCAGCTATGGAGGTAATTTTTCTTTGCATTCATGCACCAAACAGGTTGATTTACATCAGATCTGCTGATGTCTGAATCCATGAGCTGGATAATGATTCTCCTTTTAATACATCTGACCTCAGCGCTCCAGTCTCCAGGTTTGCTAACGTTCCCGATAAGTTATTGAAATGTTGTTATTGAATGTTCTCAGACTGTTCAGGTGTTTTTTTGGTCATGTGAACGTTTTTATGAATTATGAAAATTAGAAAATTATGAATCACAGGGAATTTGATCATTTCGCAAAACATGTTAAATGTAGTTAGTTGAGTTTACTTAGAAAACTTGTGGAAACCGATTGCCTTAAATTTAGCAAGTAAATTAGCTCATAATTTCTGAGTTGAGAAAACTACCTCTTAGTAGAGGTAACTACTTGGAAAACTTAACCCAATTTTACAAGTTGCGGATGTAAAGATTTAAGTGTAAAAACACTCAAACAAAACACCTGTTTCTGGACTAAAGCTCTCGTAGACTCTGTAACCTCACAAAAATCCTTTAAATCACAACATTAAGGCATAAAAGTATGATTTGTATTGGTTTAGGAAACATCCTAAGGCTATAAAAAGCAATGCTAACACCAGTCTGTTATTGTTTTGGTCTGTGCGATCCCCTCCACTGCCAATTCTCCCCCATGGGTTGCCAGTTGGTGGAAAACACAACATTATTAGAAGCCATAAATTACATATTCTAGGAGGAACTACAACTAAAAAGCCTCGAGAGTCGGCAATAAAAACATTATAGAAAAAAAAAACAGAACAAAACAAAACAAACAAACAAAAAAATCATTGTAAACCGTATACATTGGCCGAACAACTTACAGTGGCTTGTCGCCAGGATTTACCTCATATTGTAACATAGGCAAAATACTTTTTGCTACTCAAATACATAAAACATTAGCCTTTATATGTTATAGTAGCAGCACATTTGTAATGATGAGTCGCTGTCCGGGAGGGCAATTGACGGATGTGCCCGTGGCATAGATCATTTTCGCGAATAAAGCATCGCTTCGCAGAAAACACACACCGAACTCCACCCCCAATTCCTTACCTGCCCTATCTAAATCAGTGGAGGAAGTGAATCTCAAAAAGTACAAATAACCAGATAAATATTTACTTTAGTAAAAGTAGAAGTAACACAATGACAGCCATACTTAAGTAAAAAGTAAAAAGTACCTGATTTTAAATGTACTTTAAGTATTAAAAGTAATAACAATTGATTCTCTTAATGACTATTTTATAATGATTAATAAAACATTTAATTCTAACTCGTTCAACCTTATACTCCTATAATGATGTTCAATAATGATGGGAAAAAATGTCACCATTTCTGAAACAAGCTTGCAAGGCAATATAAACCATGCTTATCCTTACTATGTGTTAATAACTTAATATGTTTGGCAGTAAACGCGATTAATTTATGGTGTAATTCTGGACCTCTTGGCTTGCCATAATCCTAAACAAACGTATATTACACACGGTGTGTTTCCTATCCACGTAAAAACAATTTTTCGTGTAAAAATTGCACGATAAACAAACTGCGTGCGAGACCATTTAGTTGATGTATCTATTGGCAACCAAACGTCACTGGTGAGACAAACGTGCAACGAACGGACGGTCACATGGTTTTTTTTTTTTTTTTGTCTTTTTCTTCTTTGTTGTATTTTTGTATCTCCCCTGGCTTTAAAGTTTGTCATGTAATGTTTTGTATAAGCAATAATAAAAAAAAAATATATATAAAAAAAAAAACGGACGGTCAGATTACGTTTTGGCAGGGGAAAAACTGATCAGATAATGTAACGAAAATATAACAGAAGTTGTAGAAATGTAGCGGAGTAGAAAGTATAATAATTGCTGCAAAATGTAACGAAGTAAAAGCAAAAAGTATGCACTATTTATTCTACTTAAGTAAAGTAAAGATACGTGAAAAATTACTTAAGTAAAGTAACGAAGTATTTGTACTTCGTTACATTCCACCACTGATCTAAATACACAACCAAAAGTCTCCATTCGAAAATTCATAATATTCAGCGCAAATACTCACACATAATTTTACTCTGTATCATCTTGGTTTTTTTTTTTTTTTTTTTTTTTGTCGTAAGGACCCCCTCGAAAATGAGACATGAAAATTAGTACATCTAAAGGGGCTGTCCTTGAAATAAAGAACATAATAATTATCAAACTTAAACTCGATTATATTCGAATTATTAAGTCAGTCCATAGAGTCAGTCCACTGATTTTACTTTGTCAACATTGCTCCCATCAACCATCAAAGCCTTCAATTCATTCATGTTTTCTTGCACAGGCGAGAAACCTCCAAACGTTCAATTGCGATATCAGTGCCTTCAATCTCGGCCATCATTATTCACAACCGCTTTATGTGTTTGTTTGGCTCAGAGTGCCATCATCGCTCACCTTTGTTTATTGACCCAAATGAGAATCAAGCTTGCGTTTTTGCATCAACAACTTGCATCCAAATAATCTTTAGCCCATATCAAACAACTTTGAACCACCTTGCAAGACTGCTCATCATCAAAACATGCGCACGTGCTTTGATCAATTGTAAAGTTCATAGACAGCATATCAGATCGTCAAAGCTTAATCACACTTCCACCGCAGTAATAATCCATAATAAAACTCGCCAAATGGCTACTCACTGTTCAAACAGGATCTTAGTGAAGTCAAATCCAGCGCTGAATCCTCTGAAGGTGCAGGTAGAGCCATTCCTGGGTGCAGGAAACAAACCGTGTTTAAAAAGAGGGGCGGAGTCATGAGGTTTGACTGACAGTTTGAGTATCCAATAGAGATACGAGGTTTAGTTAGGCACTCTTTTAATACTTTTCATTGGATAAAATATTTGCAAAACCCACAGAGAGACATAAAGGGTGGACAATAGTAATGATTTATGAAACAAATGGACGGGTTTCCGCCTAATATTTTACATTTTGTTCATTTACAGGTGCAAAAGTTCATTTATTTCAGTAATTGAACTTAAAAGGTGAAACTAATATAGACTCATTACATGCAAAGTGAGATATTTCAAGCCTTTATGTGTCATAATTGTGATGACTATGGCTTAAAGATATGAAAACTTGAAAACCTTGAATTTGGGAATTTTTTTTTAGCTGTAAGCCATAATCATCAACTTTATAACAAGGCTTGAAATTTCTCACTTTGCATGTAATGAGTCTATATAATATATTAGTTTCACCTGAAATAGCTAAATGAACGATATTCAAATTTTTGGAGTTTCACCTGTATAGGCTATAATAATTGTCTTACAGAATTTTAGAATTATGTGAAATTATAATAATAATATATATATATATATATATATATATATATATATATATATATATATATATATATATATATATATATATTGTAGCGGCTTGAATCCAATGATGTTACCGCTGAGAGACTAAGACAGGGACTGTTTGCAACTGAGTGACGCAGAAACACATATTGATGAGGCAAATTATTTTTACTAGCAATTCTTTATTGCTGGCTGATGTATATTGATGGTACAAGGTTTGCTGCTCAAAGTTTACTGGTCAACATAGAATACATCGTCCCTGCTCACCCCCTCTCACCCTAACTTAATCAGTGAACAGGTGACTAATATTCACATTTACAGGTAATCACGTGACCCGCCACCAGGATCAGGTGACAATGAAAAAAACAAAAAACAAAAAAAAACATTAACTCTTTCATGTCCACAACATTCCAGCCCCTAATTATTATCAAATAATTATTACAATTTCACTAGAGACATGAATTTTTCAAATCACTAATGCATTAAAAACATCATAAAGGTTGGTGTCCATTTCTTCTCACAAAAAAGGAAAAAAATCCTGAACAAAAAAAAAAAAAAATCAAAAAAGTGTTCGTAGTCATAATGTTCATAAAGTCAGGCAACAAGTGAAGTTATCCATCTTCTGCTTCTTGTAAAAGACAGACCTTGGTTATCGGCCTGTCCAGACAGCTGCTTTTAGTCTTAATTTGCACATGACGCACAAATCCTTTTCTGTCTGGAAAAGTTTGAATTATGCGTCCCAGAAGCCAAGAGTTTCGAGGTGCTGTGTTATCCACTATAAGCACGATGTCTCCTGATTTAAAATTGCGTTTGACTCTTGACCATTTCTGACGTTCCTGAAGCTGCGGTAAATACTCCTGAACCCATCTCTTCCAGAACAAATCTGACATGTACTGGACTTGTTTCCATCGTTTACGAGCATAAACATCATCCTTTTTGAATTCTCCTGGTGGTAAAGATGGTGAAGTCTTCAAAAGCAACAAGTGGTTTGGTGTTAATGCTTCCAAGTCACTGGAGTCTGTGGATGCTAAGGTTATTGGACGACCATTAATAATAGCTTCCACTTCACAAAGAACGGTGTGTAGGCCTTCTTCATCCAGGTTCTGCACTTTTAATGTAGAATTCAGAACTTTACGCACAGATCTAATTAACCTCTCCCATGCACCTCCATAATGTGATCCAGTTGGGGGGTTAAACGTCCATCTAATTCCTTTCTGAAGAAGGACATCATTGATCTTACACTGATTCCATTCCTTTATGGAGACTCTTAACTCACGTTCTGCTCCAACAAAGTTCTTTCCATTATCCGATCGAAGTTCCTGGACTTGTCCACGTCTAGCAATGAAACGTCGCAGTGCGTTGATGAAAGAATCAGTGTCCAACGAAGGTGCCACTTCAATATGTATGGCTCGTATGGCCAAACAGGTGAAGATTACTCCATACCTTTTCACAACGCTTCTTCTGCTCTTTACCTCAAAAGGTCCAAAATAATCTACCCCAACACGGGTAAATGGAGGTTCATTCGGAGTAACTCTTTCTGATGGCAAATCTGCCATCTTTTGGCATCCTGGAAGTGAATTCAGTCTTCGACAGATGACACATTTGGACAATACTCTTCTTATTGCTGTACTTACACCAGTAATCCAATACTTTTGTCGTAATTTAGACAACATATGATTACGACCAGCATGTCCTACCTCCTGGTGTATGTGTCTCAAGAGGATATCAGAGATGTGAGAATTCTTGGCTAAAATGACTGGATGTTTGGATTGTTCAGGCATTGATGCCCTACTTAATCGTCCACCAACCCTCAAGACATCATCAAGAACAGGGCAAAGTCCACGAATGCAACTACTTTTCTTTACTCTTTCACCTCTTTTTAGACTAGCAAGCTCATCAGGAAATGTCCTTTCTTGTGAAAGTCTAATAATCTCCAATTCTGCAGTCTCAAGTTCTTCTGTTGAAAGGTGAGATCGTTCAAATTGACCTTTGAAAATCTCCATTTCTCTTTCCACAGAGATTAGTTCATTTGGTTCAGAACAAGAAAAATCAAGTCTCAGTTGTTTCCTCTTCTCACTGAAAGACAAGAGCAGCTTCTTAAACCTCAAAATCCAAGCCAGTGCTTTCTTTAAACGGAACCAAGAAGAAAAGTGATGGGTGAAACGTGAAAGCACATCATCCTCTTCTTTAAGCTGTACAGAGTTGACCTCAATACTTTCTTTGAGCTCAGGATCACCCACTTCAAGCTTCTCAAGTTCTTTGAGATTAGCAGGCCACTTACTTTCATGAAGACGAAGAAAGGCAGGACCAGAGGTCCATGTCTTGTTCTTAAGAAACACATTTACAGTTGATCCTCTGGAAGCAATATCTGCTGGGTTGCTTGCTGTGTCTACATATCTCCATTGTGAAGCTTGGGAGGCCTTGAGAATTTCAGTCACTCGATTGGCTACAAATATTCGAAATCGTGAGGTCTCGTTCTTGATGTATTTGAGAACAGATGCACTGTCCGTCCAAAAGACAGAATCTTGAAGCTGCAGATGCAGTTCTTTCTTCCATAACACATCCATGCGGCTTGCCATGGTAGCAGCAATGAGCTCCATACGAGGGATGGTAACAGACTTAATTGGTGCTACTCTTGATTTTCCCATGATAAAAGCACAGTGTACTTGAGAATGCTTGTTTTGTAAAAGCAAGTATGTCACCGTTCCATATCCATCCTGGCTCGCATCAGAAAAATGATGCAACTGTGCATTCGTGGTGTCACCAAAGTTGGGAGGTTTTAAACATCTGGGAAGCACAAAACTTTCCAGATGGTGGAGTTCTTGCAGCCATGTGGTCCATTTTTTTACAACCAATTCAGGCAAGACATCATCCCAACCTGAATCTCCTTTGCAGATATCTTGCAAGATCTTTTTTGCAGACAACACAACAGGACTCACAATTCCCAACGGATCGTAGATGGAACCAATCATGGAAAGGATTCCTCTTCTGGTTAGAGGTCTGTCTTTTATTACAATCTTGAATTTGAAAACGTCAGACTGAATGCACCACTGCACTCCCAACACTCTCTCAACTGATGGAGTGTCCCGATCCATACTCAAGTCTTTCACTGTCTTTGCTCTTTGATCCTCCGGTATTGCGTCTAGCACTTGACGCCTGTTGCTCATCCATTTTGCGAGCTTAAATCCACCCTTGGCACATATGGATACAAGCTCCTGATGTAAAGTTATCGCTCGTTCAACTGAACTAACGGAGACCAGACAATCATCTACATAAAAGGAATGTAAGATTTTATCCACTGTTTCACTGTTGAACTGCCTTTTATTATCTTGTGCACATTTCCTAAGTGCAAAGTTTGCACAGCTAGGAGATGATGTTGCTCCGAAGAGGTGTACTCGCATCCTAAAGTCAACTGGATCTTGACTTAAGTCCCCTTCTGGCCACCAAAGAAACCTTAACAAATCAACATCATCAGCTGGCACTCTTACTTGATGAAACATTGATTCAACATCTGCCATGATCACCACTGGTTCCTTTCGAAATCTTGTTATCACTCCAATGAGTGAGCTGGTAAGGTCTGGTCCTTGCAAGAGTTGAGCATTAAGTGATGTTCGCTGAAAACTTGCTCCACAATCAAATACCACACGGATTTTTTTCTTAGTAGGATGGTAGACACCATGATGTGGGATGTACCAGATCTTTCCATCATTACGTGTCATATCCTTTGCTGGTACTTGCTCTGCATAACCTTTGGATACCATATCCTTGACAAAAGCTTTATAGTCAGCACAAAAACCTGAATCTCTTTGAAGTCTCTTCTTTAGATGAAAGGCACGTTGTTCCACAACTTTTCGATTGTTTGGCATTTGTACTCTCTTTCTCAGAGGTAAACCTATTTCATAATGCCCATCAACAAGTTTGATCGAATGAGTGACCATTTCCATGAATTTTTGATCTTCTTTTGAATAGCCTGTTTGTTCATCTTGGCTACATTCTGGGAAGTCCGTTTTAAACTGCTGTTGCCATAGGTCTTCCAAATTCATTACTGAAATTCTGTTGACAGTGACTTCTGGCTGAGCACAATCCATTTGGTTATCGCTGTTTCCAGAGAGTGGGCCATTCACAGTCCATCCCAACATTGTCCTGATTGCATAGGGTCCATCATTTACGCTGCGAATTACTTCCAATGGTTCCAAAGCTTTAGGAACATTTGTCCCTATCAGCAGCTCAATCCCTGCCTCAATCTCCGGTAAATGAACACTCTTTAAATGGGGCCATCTGAGAAGATCTTTTCCTCTAGGTATATTCCCTTTATGCACAGGCATACTTTCCTGTGTATAAACTTGATGTAATTCACAAAAGTTGCGACCATTCAAGCCAGTTACCTCCAGTCCAGATAAAACATGACTATTTACAACCTTTTCTTGCCCCATAGTGCGTAGAAGTATCCGCACTTTGTTTCCTGTGAGGTTGAGTCTTCTCATTAAACTCTCCGTACAAAACACAGCAGTGCTCCCTTGATCTAAAAAGGCATAAGTGGTGACAATTTTGCTGCCTTTTTTGGCCTTGATCTGTACAGGCACAATCGGGAGTTTACAATCATGATCACCAGCCCCAGTAAGACCACTAGTTACTAAGACATCATCCACTGCCATTTTAGCTTTCTTCTCAGTTATATCGGTTCCCTTTACTTTGGGAAAGATATGCAGCAAGGTAGGATGTTTAAGACCACAAACATCACAATAAAGACGTTTTTTGCACTCTTTGCTTATGTGCCCAATACACAAGCACCCAAAACAAATTCCACTTTCTTTCAAGAAGCCAATCTTCTCTTTTTGCGATTGTTTTCCCAACTGAGGGCACATACCCAATGTGTGTGCACCTCTACAGTGGTAACATTCTTTCATATCAAATCCAGCCTTTTTCTTTGCTGTCTTTTCTGATTCATTTTCTTTGCTTGCAGCGACCACTGTGGTGGCAAAGCTGGTTCCTTTTATTCCAGGCCGAAATTGCGATTTGGGTCTTTTCACATCCTTATTAGTTGAAACAGTAACATCCTGTATGTTTCCAAATACTGGGTCAGTCAGAATTTTGACTTGATGTTCTAAAAATTGAACGATATCAATGAAGGAAACTCTGTGTCTGTGTCTTTCTTGTAATTCACAAACCACCGTTCTCCATTTATCCCGGAGTCTGTAGGGCAATTTCTTTATGATTATCATCATGTTAGCAGGCATGTCCAAATCGTGCATGTACTGCACTTCCTCCATGACGTTACTACAGCCTCTAAGAAAAAGACTGAAATCTTGTAAAGCATTCACATCTTCAGCTTTAATTTGAGGCCATGAAAGCACTTTATTAATATAAGCAAATGCAACCTTCTGTTCATTGCCAAAATGTTCATGCAACAAAGTTTTGGCCCTAATGTATCCTCTTTGTGGATCAATATGCTGACAACTCTGTATCAACTCCTTTGGAAAACCGACAGTATACTGTTCAAGATAGTACAGGCAATCACTTTCGTTTTCTATCTTACTTTCAACGTTATTTTTGAAAGCTCTCATGAATGCATGGTACTGTAAGGGATCACCATCGAACACGTTAAGATCTTTCTTGGGCAAGGATGATAAACATTGCTGTTTTAACAATAGTGTTGTTATTTCATTTTGCTTTCTCATTATTCCCAATATGTGGTTTTGCTCTCCATCGTTGGATTCATCATGGGAATTTAAGACATTTCCTTGTGATCTCTGATCCACTGTTTGGTACCTATACGGGTGTTGGCTCACAGAATGAGGCTGTGAAAATACTGGTTGTTGTACCATTGTCTCTTTAGGCCTTGCACCTGATTCCAAACACTCATGCATTGATCTTTTTTCCCTTAGAAACTTTGGAGGAACAAATGATTTAGCACTGGCATTAAGACTTTGTGTTTTCTTTTGTTCATTCTCTAACTTGGAATGTTTCCTTCCTGAACGATCAGATTTACTGCTTGACACACTCTGAGATTTCAAAACATTCAGTTTGGCCATTTGAATAGCAATTTCTTCATGCAAATTAAGTTGTTCTTTCTTTTTCCGTAACTGTTCTTCTTGATCCTCCAGCTCATGCTTATCCTTCAAGAATTGTTGTTGTGCCCTTAATGCTGCCAACTCAGCCTCTGCTTTGAGACGTACAGAAGAAGTAGATGATGCCACAGATCTTTTTCCTGTTGTTGAGCTTTGATCTTTTGATAATATACTCCCCACGTTTGATACACTGTCAGTTGGTTTGATGTCATCTTGTAAAAATGATGCATGATCAAGCACTTGAGGATTGGGAAACTCTTTCGGTATTGCACCAGCACAAGACTGAACAGCCATATCTTTCTCCACATTGTCTGATGTAAGGATGGAAGATGGAAGATCTAGCACGGAAGGATTGGGGAACTCTTCCTGTATTGCCCCAGCACAAGACTGAACAGACATAGCATTCTCCAATGATCCATCTGGTTCATTCAACCAATGTTGAACAGCTTCTTTGAATGTGTTGCTGTATTTCATAATACTCTGAAACCATTCATTTTGTTTTTCCTGTTCATCTTTAGGAAGTAAAGGAATCACCATGTCGTGCATCTTGCTGGCATTTTCACAAAGCTGAACAAGATTTTTAAACTGAATTTGCATTTGGGAGGCATTTTCCTTTCTCTTCATCAGATTTTTCATCTCTGGTATCTGGCTCTTAATTTTGTTTACATTTGATTTCCGTTTCATTTGCAAACTTTCAATTTTGTTAGCCAAGGCCTTTGCAGTAAGTTTAGTTTCTCTTTTACCGCAATCATTTTCAAAGCCAGTGACGCCATCAACACTCACGTCACTCATGTTTGAGTTCTCAAAAGAAACCAATGTTCGTATAACTCAAATCCTTCAACATCACAGCGTCAGTGACACGTAAACAAACGCCGTCAACATCGCGAGTCGCGACACTATTTTTCAACACAAACGAATCGCCAACAATAAGCTTTAAACACCAGAGCTCTGTGCAAAAACAAACTAGCCAAACAACAAACAATCACACAGCCGCATGGCCATCCCCAATGGATAGACAGCGACGAACACAATTCAATCTGCGCGCAATCCAATACTGCACAGCGGATTAGAACAAAGCCCAACAGGCTTACCTATGCGGTGATTGTTTGCATGCTTGTCTTCGGAGCTTTGCTGATCCAGATTCGCTGGTGATTCAACTTCTACGATGGCTGAGAATTCCTTTCCTTTTAACTGAACAGAATCATATCCTCCGTCTGCGATGTGCACTTAATCCTTTCCTGCGCGTCCGCTGAGAATGTTCTATGTTGACAAATTGTAGCGGCTTGAATCCAATGATGTTACCGCTGAGAGACTAAGACAGGGACTGTTTGCAACTGAGTGACGCAGAAACACATATTGATGAGGCAAATTATTTTTACTAGCAATTCTTTATTGCTGGCTGATGTATATTGATGGTACAAGGTTTGCTGCTCAAAGTTTACTGGTCAACATAGAATACATCGTCCCTGCTCACCCCCTCTCACCCTAACTTAATCAGTGAACAGGTGACTAATATTCACATTTACAGGTAATCACGTGACCCGCCACCAGGATCAGGTGACAATGAAAAAAACAAAAAACAAAAAAAACATTAACTCTTTCATGTCCACAACATATATATATGAAGAGTTCCGATGCAAAAGCCTCTAAGTGCCATTTGAAATTTTCTTCTAGAATGATAATTTTTTATCAAGCTTGTATATTTAAATTCAGTAATTTCACTTAAATTGCAATGAAGATTTACCTATTAATTGTAACTCAAGTGAAGTTACTGAACTAGAATATATAAGCTTGATAAAAATGATCATTTTAGAAGAAAATTTCAAATGGCACTTAGAGGCTTTTGCATTTAAACTCTTCATATATATATATATATATATATATATATATATATATATATATATATATATATATATATATATATATATATATATATATATATATATATGCCTTTGCAAAGTTTGCATAAACCTGGTCCTGTTGGGCGCTTTGAGAGCCCACTGTCAGCTGGGTATGTTTCCATTAAACCGGCCGTGTGTGTGTTCAGTGTTTCTGGACAGGCGTGATGCTGTGCGTCTGCTCAGGACTCGGAGAGCAAACGTCTTCCTGGAGGAGATGAAGCCGGGGAATCTGGAGCGGGAGTGTTACGAGGAGCTGTGCTCTCTGGAGGAGGCGGCCGAGATCTTCCAGAGCAAAGAGAAAACGGTACAGTCACATGATCTCCTCTCACTTTCATACAAACCTCTTTACTGTATGTGCTTCCATTAAATATTACACATTCTGTTTGGTTCATCTTTATAAAGTCACCTTGAAACGGAAGTTATGGTCTGTTTATCTGAGTGAAACACTTCTGGAACTGGAACAAATGTGGGCGGGGCTTGATTTTGTCTGTGGGGAATTGATTGGATGGTTGTGGTTTGCTATTGGCGGATCTCATGTGAGTGACAGGTTGTCACCCCGCCCTCGTCATCAGAAGTTATTCTGATTCAAGATTCTCGGGAACATGAATTTAACACAATAATAATGTGCACTGATAAATCATTAGGTGTAAATACTGTAATATTCCATAAAAAAAAAACCTTTTTGATTTCATGGGGACTTGCGGGTTCTTGCGTTAATATGGTCCTGATGATTTATCAAATAGTTTTGGTTTCTGAGTTCTTTATAAAGCACAAGAACATCCAAGTTATTTTTTTACTGCACAACAGATCAAGAACAACATACACATAATAAAGGATCACAATGTATTCAATTATTATATATTAGTCATCATAATAGCATAAATAATAATAATACATTTTTTTACAGGGGATAACTTAACAAAAAAAAAGGATAAAAAATTCCAAACATCCGTTTTGCATTTTTATTTCACTTACTCAAATTCTTCTATGACATCACACTGCAAAAACACCTTCTAAAAACACCTTTGGTTCTAAACGGAACTTTGAATGACATCACTGTTCTCTGACCTCTCGTGTTGTTCTAGATGGAGTTCTGGTACAGATATCGGAGTAAGTGTTTACACGTCTTCCTCTTCTAAATGAGCCATTCTGAGATGTGTTTCTGAGGTAAATGTGTTGTTCAGATGGTAACCTGTGTCGCCTTAACCCGTGTATGAACGGAGGGATCTGCCGTGAGAGTCGAGGTGTTCACGAGTGTCTCTGTCCTCCACAATACAGCGGACACAACTGTCAGACAGGTGAAAAAAAGTATACTTTTATTGTATTTCTAAATATATTATCTTCTTCAACAGTACATTGCAGATGTACTAACAAAAATTTGTACTACCTTTAAATATATTAAAACTATATTAGCGTCATGCTTTTATTTTCACAATACAACTTTTAACACACTTGTTTGAAATAATTGCACTTTAGTATATTTTCTAAAAAGATATTTTAGAGAAATATACTCCAAGTGAATATTCTGTTTATGTATTTGCACTGTATTAAAAATTAATTTCAGGTATATTTTTTAACTGTGTGCTGGAAATGATCATTGTAACAATACATTGGAAGTATACTTTCAAAATACGTACAATATATTGTACAAACCCAGGTGAAAATAAAGTGAGAAAACACTTAAATACAAGGAAGTAAATTTGTAGTAAATTCTTACTTTTTGTGCTAAAAAAAACCCTGTAAAAATCATACGCTATAAATATACTAATTAAAAGTATATTAAAAATATATATTTATATATTAAATTTTTTTTACTTAAGTAGTACTTTTGCGAAAGTATACTAAATACCATTGATATTTAAAATGTATTTTTAGTGCATAGAAATAAGATATACTATTGAAAAAATACACAGAAGAGTTTTATTAATGTATTTATTACAAGTACATTTTAACACATTAATAATAGTTCATTGTTAGTGCACTTTTAGATAGCTATCATAAGTTTAAATTAAATTTTAAATAAAAGTAATAGTGTGCTTGACTACTTTTAAAATACACCATTAACATATTTAATTATGTTTTATAATGCTACTGTTGAAATATATTTTAAATAAAGCTAAAATATATATTTTATGATATTTTATAAAATATATAAGGGCTGTCAAACGATTAATCGCATCCAAAATAAAAGTTTGTGTTTACACAATATATGCGTGTGCTCTTTGTATAATTATATTGTATATATAAATACACACACATGCTTGTATATATTTAAGAAATATTTTCATGTATATACTGTATAAAAATTTAAACAAAATTTACATTATATATAAATATAATTATTTTATATATAAATAATATTTTTTCCTTAAATTTACATGCATTTGTGTGTATTTATATATGTACAAAATAATTATACACAGTGCACCCACATATATTATGTAAACACGAACTTTTATTTTGGATGCGATTAATCGCGATTAATCGTTTGACAGCCCTAATATATATTATAAAATATATAATATATATATTTTATATTTTTCATAGTTATATAATTATATATTTTAAATAAATTATTTATTTAAAATTATTTAAATAACATATATTTTAAATAAATTATTTACTACATAATATGATTTGTATGTATTATATATTATTATATTTTAAATAATTCATAAGTCTATCATAGTTCCACACTTCAAGTTAACTAATCAACACACTTGAAATATACTAAATCAGTCCGGCTGCAAGTATACTTCTTAGTGTGTGTGTGTGTGTGTGTGTGTGTGTTCAGAGGTGTTTGACTGTAGGTATAAGAACGGAGGGTGTCTGCACTACTGCAGCTCAGAGCAGACTCCAGGTGTGGTGTGCAGATGTGCAGACGGGTATCAGCTGGATGAAGACCAACGCAGCTGCAATCCATCAGGTACAAACACACACACCTGCGCTGCTTAAATCATTAACCGTTCATATTTTAAAGGTGAATCTCACCAAATCTAGATGTGTCTGTGTGTGTTTATCTATATATGTGTGTGTGTATGTGTTAGTGCAGTACCCCTGTGGGAAACAGTGGAGTGGTGGGATCATGTCTCGCTCTCTGGATGATGTAAGCACCACAGATCCTGATGATGCAAACCACACCCACACCGTGACAAACTCCTCCCACTCATTACATCACAGCAGAAGTTCACTGGACAACTCGACTCTCCCGGCAAACCAAACCACACTTCAACAAGCCAAACCTGCTTCACAGGAGCAACTCTTAGAGACAGGAAGTGACATCACAGGTGCAAATGAGGATACGCGTATCGTTGGAGGTCAGCTGCAGGGTCAGGGCGGGAGTCCGTGGCAGGTGGGGCGAATCTGATCCTTCACATGACTTTTATGCTTATCCTTAAAGATTTGATCTGTAAAGGTCCAAAATTCGAATTGGTCATTCGGTGGCTTTGAATTGTCAAAACGCCTCTCAAAATGCTTGCTAAAAATGCGAAAAACTCAGAAAATCAAAACCGATTCCCAAAAAAAATTATGACGGACGAAAGTTTTGCAGGCAGTGTCTAAACGTGAATCACACAACGTGAGGACGACTTTATTTTTTAACGTGCGAAAATTTCGACTCAAGGTCCTGGCAAAAAAGTCTGAAATGAAATTTTTGCGCGTTAAAAAATAAATACGACCTCGCGTTGCGTCGATCACGTTTGCACACTGCCTGCGTCGTGAAAAATTCTAGCCTGGATGCCAGCCTGAACTCCGCCCACAACATTTTTTGGACGGGAAGTTCGGTCTGGACTCAATCCATTGAGGAGTAATTATGATCAGTTCAGAGATCAACGGGCCAATCAAATTGCCAGGGCGGGTTTTATACGATGATTGACAGGTGGTCTTCAGTAACATAATCAAAGAGCGCTTGTCAAAGATGAGTGCAGCTGGAGAATTGAGATAGATTCCGCTGTCGCGTCTTTTGTAAAATAAATCGACAGCGCATTCATTTTAATAAACAAACGGAGAACTGCAATCAAGGCATTTGTCGATCGGAAATATATTTTTCGGATGATTCGGGAAAAGTGTAACTTATCAGCCGGCTCTGACGGTCGCTAAGAAGACGGGACGTAATGAAAAGCCTGTGGTCGTTGTGGTTTCTCCTTTGGTGGCACTCCAAGAAGTAACACTCGTTATTTAACTTCTAAAATAAATAAAGTAGGCTACGTCCTGTGCTATGCAAAGGAGTTGACTTATGCGTTGCTCTGATTGGTTGGTAGGTCTACCGACTATCCAATTGAGTGCAGAGGTTTTTTTTTGTCCCGGTTCGGTTACGACAAGCCTCATAATTAAAGTTCAATTATACCACGGGCTGTTTAAATACTCGATTCTGATTGGCTGGAAGGTGTGCAGTAAAACCCTTTAATGCACAGGTAGTTCCAGTCAGTTTGATTACAGTTCGAAATGAATCCGCTTCTATAGAGCTTTTCAGAATGTTTATAAACAATAGGCAACGCGATACTTCCGGGTGGCAGAGCGCGAGCGGCTTCTATTGACTAACTGAAGAGATCCAGCCGGCAACTGAACATTTACATAATTAAAATCATTGTTGTTGATCAAAGTTGAATCTATGGCGAAAATATGTTGTTTTTGGGGTTGCGCCACCAGATATACAGCAAAAGGTGTAGGTTTTTTTTATCGATTTCCTTCAGAAAAATGTAAATCTATCCAGCGGAACCTGTGGGTGAAGAAGTTAAAGCGAGTGGACGTCGTCAAAAGTGCATGTCTTCTTCTAAATATGAGCCTGAGCCCGATTTAAACACAACCATTATTAATACGTGGGTCGTTTTAAAACTGACGTTCTCAACTAACTTAGTTAATTTCCATTACTTTCTATGTTACTTTCTTTTGAGCGGTGAGTTCTTTTGAGCTTCTTCATCGTAAATGCTTCTGATTGGCCATTGCGTTGAATAAATCAACATATATGTCTGTGATTGGCTACATCGCTGCAGTCACGTTATAAAAAGAAACTCTGCCATGTAAATCATTTCTATTTTGTTTTAGTTGTTATTGTTGCTTTTCTGCAACTGATGAATACAAATGTATTAGTTTTATTTGTTTTATTCATAGATATTTCTAGTTTGTGGGAGTCTGAATCGTTTTATTCTCCTGCAATCCGCACACACAGAGTGAATGCATTACATACATCAGATCTAGTCCCGCGCCGCGGTCTAGTGCGTTGGCAGTGCACGTCTCTAGATCACAGAATCTAAGCTCTAATGATCATGTTAACTATGTCTGAATTTCCACCACGTCTGTTTTTGAATCAACTGTTGAAATGTAGATTAGGCTGCTGCCGACGGTGTGTCTCCCTCCATTCAATTTACTAGTGTTGCCATAGGGACGCTTCGGCTTTTGCCACCCGGAAGAACGTCTATTATTGTTGTGACGTTGTGGTGAATTGTCGTATAAACCATAGACTGTAAAAAAAAAAAAAAAAAACATTGGTAACCATAGTAACAGTTACTTGCAAACAGATTCATAATTCATTCAAATAAATGCAATCCGATGGCTCTACTTTATTTGAAGTGGACGGAGTAGATATGGAATATGGAAATTTCAGACTCTTACCACTTTGAATGAAAACGCTGCAGGTTCTTCTCCGTCGCGAGGATGATCAAGGGTTCTGCGGCGGCTCTCTGATCGCTCTGCGCTGGGTGGTGACGGCAGCACACTGTCTCCAGCAAACACCAAACCATGTGACCGTCGGTGAGTGGCGTCTGTTTCATATGATGCGGTGTTCAGAAAAGTCGTTATTACATATAAATGATCAACTCACTTAACTATACGAGTGATACAAGGTTATGTGGCTGGAAGTCAGTTGTTGTTTCTCTTTCCTTTCAGACATGAATTTTTGCTATTCTCACACACACAGGAGACTACGATAAGATGCGTCCCGACAAAGACGAACAGAAGATCAATGTGGAGAAGGTGGTCCTCCACCCTCACTTCCACGAGTACACCTTCGACAGTGACATCGCCCTACTGTACCTGTCTGCCCCTGTGACGCCGGGTCCGTTCGCCGCTCCGGTTTGCCTTCCCGACGCCAACCTGGCGGAGCGACTCCTGAAGCCCGGAGAGCAGGGCCTGGTGACGGGATGGGGTGAGTGGTAGATTATTCTTCTTTCGCATCTTTTGCACCTGATTTAAGTTTACCTGGGTCGTGTCTACTAATCGACGTCCCAGAACGTCTCCTGATCAAAGTTAGTTTACCTTGGTCTCGTCTACTATTGGACGTCTCCTGAACGACGTTAGTTTATTTGGGTCTCGTCTACTAATCAACGTCCCCGAACGTCTCCTGATCAAAGTTAGTTTACCTTGGTCTCGTCTACTATTGGACGTCCCCGAACGTCTC
The DNA here is from genome assembly GCA_038021265.1 of Cyprinella venusta. NCBI lineage: Eukaryota > Metazoa > Chordata > Actinopteri > Cypriniformes > Leuciscidae > Cyprinella > Cyprinella venusta. The sequence goes on from CM075881.1 coordinate 1,839,601, forward strand.
CTGATTAGCGTTAGTTTACCTGGGTCTCGTTTACTAATCGACGTCCCAGAATGTCTCCTGAACGACGCTAGTTTTCCTGGGTCTCGTTTACTAATCGACGTCCCCAAACATCTCCTGATCAAAGTTAGTTTTCCTGGGTCTCGTTTACTAATCGACGTACCCGAATGTCTCCTGATCGACGTTAGTTTTCCTGGGTCTCGTCTACTAATCGACGTCCCCTGATCAAAGTTAGTTTACCTGGGTCTCGTTTACTAATCGACGTCCCTGAATGTCTCCTGATCAAAGTTAGTTTACCTGGGTCTCGTCTACTAATCGACGTCCCCGAATGTCTCCTGATCGACGTTAGTTTTCCTGGGTCTCGTCTACTAATCGACGTCCCAGAATGTCTCCTGAACGAAGTTAGTTTTCCTGGGTCTCGTTTACTAATCGACGTCCCAGAATGTCTCCTGAACGAAGTTAGTTTACCTGGGTCTCGTCTACTAATCGACGTCCCAGAATGTCTCCTGAACGAAGTTAGTTTACCTGGGTCTCGTCTACTAATCGACGTCCCAGAATGTCTCCTGAACGAAGTTAGTTTACCTGGGTCTCGTTTACTAATCGACAACCCCGAATGTCTCCTGATCGACGTTAGTTTTCCTGGGTCTCGTTTACTAATCGACGTCCCCGAACGTCTCCTGATCAAAGTTAGTTTACCTGGGTCTCGTTTACTAATCGACAACCCCGAATGTCTCCTGATCGACGTTAGTTTTCCTGGGTCTCGTTTACTAATCGACGTCCCCGAATGTCTCCTGATCAAAGTTAGTTTACCTGGGTCTCGTTTACTAATCGACGTCCCTGAATGTCTCCTGATCAAAGTTAGTTTACCTGGGTCTCGTTTACTAATCGACGTCCCCAAACATCTCCTGATCAAAGTTAGTTTACCTGGGTCTCGTCTACTAATCGACGTCCCCGAATGTCTCCTGATCGACGTTAGTTTTCCTGGGTCTCGTCTACTAATCGACGTCCCAGAATGTCTCCTGATCAAAGTTAGTTTACCTGGGTCTCGTCTACTAATCGACGTCCCCGAATGTCTCCTGAACGACGTTAGTTTTCCTGGGTCTCGTCTACTAATCGACGTCCCCGAACGTCTCCTGATCAAAGTTAGTTTACCTGGGTCTCGTTTACTAATCGACGTCCCCAAACGTCTCCTGATCAAAGTTAGTTTACCTGGGTCTCGTTTACTAATCGACGTCCCCAAACGTCTCCTGATCAAAGTTAGTTTACCTGGGTCTCGTTTACTAATCGACTTCCCAGAATGTCTCCTGAACGAAGTTAGTTTTCCTGGGTCTCGTTTACTAATCGACGTCCCCAAACATCTCCTGATCAAAGTTAGTTTACCTGGGTCTCGTCTACTAATCGACGTCCCCGAACGCCGGCTGAACGACGTTGACATGACAGACATGATTCACAAACACACACACTCAGTCACAAGTTTATACCGAAGGGTTAGGAAACATTTAGGATTCAAAAGCATATGAATGTTATTCCTGCAAGAAAAAAAAAAGTTATGATTAATTAAAAAATCCACCACAGGTGCGACTCGCTTCCTTCAGCGCTCTTCTCGATTCCTGAGGAAGGTGCTGCTCCCGGTGGTGGATCAGATGAACTGCATCAACTCCACGGAGCAGGTGATCACGGATAACATGTTCTGCGCGGGATATCTGATGGCGGAGATGGACGCGTGTACGGGCGACAGCGGCGGACCCTTCGTCGTCAACTACCGCGGCACGTGGTTCCTGGCCGGGGTCGTCAGCTGGGGCGAGAGATGCGCGGCCGAGGGCAAATACGGCGTTTATACACGACTGGGAAACTATTTATCCTGGATACGGGAGGAGATGATGAAAGAGGAATCCAGACGCAATCAGACTGCGAAAGTACAGTGAATATTGGCGCACGTTATGCATCAACTAACGATGAGCTATTACAAGTTTTAATTAATCTTTGTTAATGTTAGTTATTAAAAAATACATTGTTAGTTCGTTTTACTGTAAAAACAATTTTTTTTGGAAGTTGTAAATAAAACAAAGATTATTAGACTGTTTTACAAGAAAATATGATTTCAATCCTTATACTTTAATTATTATTTTGTGTAATAAATTTTTTACTTGCAATTTTTTAAGCGCGAAAGCTGTTTCTACACCATTTTTTTTCAGTGTAGCTCAGATCTAATAAACGTTTCATTTTAATAATATACTAAGATTAATAAATGTTTTAGAAGAAGTGTTGTTCATTGTTAGTTCATGTTAACTAATGAAATTGTACAGTGTTTTGCTTGTTTAGTGCATCTTTTTTTCAGGCTATAAAATTTTCAAACAAACAAAACCTTGTTATTGATGATCAATAAAATTACATTATGGTTTTAAAATAGAGTATAACCTACATTTTAACCATTTTGGTCACGTTTGCATTGTACGCAGTGTATTTGACACTGCAAATAAAGGTAAGAAAAGAGCAGGGAGTTCATGAGTAAAATGTAGAACATGGAAACTCTTTATTATGAAAGATACATCAGAACCGAACGCATAATGTTCCCAGTTCATCTCTCTGGGCTCTGAATACATTTTAAAGGCGCAGCTACGCGAACTCAGGCATAGCTACAGTACAGACACGCGGCTTCACGAAATCTGAGCAACATTTGACAGAAAACACAACAGAAAGAGAAAAGATGCGGAGCTTATGGGGGGGGGGGGGTGTCAGAGAGGCATACGGTTTCCCTCTACGCTGATCTTCACCGCGTGTCCCGTCTTCGTCAGGCGCTTGATGTCAGCGAAGCGGCGCAGCTGTTTATCTACTCGTGACATGCCCTTCTTCATCGGACCCTGAGCGACAGAGAAGAGGAGTCACACACACACTGGTGCAAGTAATGAAAAAAAAAAACTGCGTAAAATAACTGAATCTTTTTAAAATTAACAAAAAATAAATAGGAAACGATTTAAAAAAAAAGGGAAAAATTAAATATATATTTTTATATTTAATATATATATATATATATATATATATATATATTACAAGCAAAAAAGCCAATTAAAAATATATTAATATTTTTTAATTAAAAAAAAGATTGCTACAAGCTAAAAAAAAGCCAATTAAAAATATTAATATTTCTTTTTTAAATTAACAAAAATACAAAAAGAAACGCTTACCAAAAACATATTATTATTTTTAATTGTACAAAAATACATAAAAATAGGGAAAACAAAAAATACAAATGATCATTTTAAATTAACAAATAATGATTAAAAGCTACATGCAAAAACAAGGCAATTAAAATTATCTTCTTTTTAAATGGAAAAAAATACAAGCAAAAAAAGAAAACATTTAATATTAAGGGTTTTTTTTTGCTTGTATTTTTTTGGATTTAAAAAAGACCATTTTAATAGCCTTGTTTTTGCTTGTAATAAGTTTACTATTTTTTTATTTATAAAATATTGATATTTTAATTGCATTGATAATGCAATTCCCTATTCTTTTTTTGTTAATTAAAAAAATATTAGCGAACTATTACATGTAAAAAATGCAACTAAAAATATCAATATTTTATAAATAAAAATAGTAAACTTATTACAAGCAAAAACAAGGCAATTAAAAATATCTTAATTTTTTAAATTAACAAAAAAATAAATAAAAAACAGTTACAAAAAACAAAATATAAAACAAAAAAAAAACAAACAAAGGAAACTATTACAAGCGAATACAATATAATTAATAATATAATGAAAAGCTAAATCATTAAAAAAAAAGCAAATAGGAAATTACAAGCAAATTAAATATATTTATTCTATAAAGTAAATTCTTTTTAAAAAAATAAGACATTATTATAAAGAATTAAATTTAAAAAAATTAAACTATCACAAGCAAAAACAAGCCAAAAAAAGAGAAAACTTTTATAGTCAAAAGTGAATTCTTTTATTTTAAATAAATTAAACAGGAAATGTCTAAAAGCAAAGTCGATTGACTTACAAACACTAAAAGAAAGACCAAGCCAATTAGAAATTTGCATTCGCTGCTACTACTATAAAAAAAAAAAAAAACAGTCCATGTGAGAATCAACCAGAGCTGATAATGAACACACACTTGAAGCGCTGAGGTTTAGTGCGTCTCACACACACACACACAATTTGATTCACATTTGATTTGATTCACAATTACATATTGCTTTACTGAATAATTAAGTAAACCTAATTTCTTTATCTTTGTAAAGAAAGCTCATTGCTTAACTGAAGTTACGTCGTCTGAGACAGCAGAGAGTGGCCAGTTGGGTGCAATTCACAAGATCACCACTAGATGCCGCTAAAGATTACACACTGCAGCTGTTTGAGGACTGGTTTAAGGGCCCTATTTTACCGATCTAAGCTTATGGTCCAAAGCGCATTTAGTGAGTGTCTGAATCCACTTTTGCGAGTTTAACGACGGGAAAATTGGTCGAAAAGGGTCATCTCTATTCTCTTAATGAGTAACGGTTGTGTTTTGGGCGTAACGACCAATCAGAGTGTCATCTCTCGTTCTCTTTAAATGAAGAAAGGAATTAAGGAAACGTATCTGCTTGTACTCGAGGTTAAAGTGCAAGTAGACCATCTATAGGACATTGTTGCTGTTTAAACAACGTGGCGCGGGACGTAAAAAATGATAACGCCGTCGGGCTGAAACTAGCGAAACACACTAGCGTCGCGTCTGGCACTGTATGATAGGGTCCCTGGTGTTAGTTCGGGTCTCTCCTTCACTACACTGTCTCCAGTGCAGCATGCAGAGCCATGCAGACACTTACTGCCCCCTCAGGCGGGACCAGGAACTACAGGGGCATTCGGTTCCCCTCAATGCTGATTTTGACAGCACCCTGTGGGCGCCGCTGCTTTCTCTCCTCCGCCAAACGCCGTTTGTGCTTCTCCATCAGGCTGAGGCCTTTCCTTAAGCTCGTCTACCAATCAGATAACAGTCAAAAAACCTCCTCCACCAATCAGATCAAAGGGGGGATTGAAATGGGCAAACTCTACATAGAATCTCTTTAGTCAGGTAAAAACGTCTCTCCATCCTTTGCAAACTCCTCTCACTCTTGATTTGAGCAACTTATGCCCCGCCCCCCACACACATGCCCCGCCCACTTACACTTCGGTTTGAGTCTCCATCCACGTTCCATTTGGGTCGAACCACGTAGTCCTTATTGGACGGCATCGGCACACGAGCCCTCGCACAAAACCCTGGGTCGCCCGGCCTTAACGCCCTGAGAGAGAGAGAGAGATTAACAATAATAAAAAATAAAATGTATTATCATTTGTATATTATTATAATATATACACATGAAAATATAATACATACATTAAAATATAAGAAAAAAAATAATTATAAATGTATATTATAGTTTTTTTTAAATGCATTGTATAACTTATATAATATATTTTAATATATAAAATATTATTAAATATAATATATTTCAATACAATGAAATATTAAAATCAATAATTTTTATTAATTAGCATTAAGAAACATATTAAATTAACCAAATTATGTCATACATTTATTTATAGATTGTATTAGGTTTTAATTATAATAAAACAATATTACATTTTAAATGTTATGAATTAGCAATACTACAATTGTTACACTGTAATATATTGCACAGATGATAAAACATTTTAAAATTATAATATAATAAATACATTTTGATATAATAAAATATTTAATTATAAAAATCAGTTAGCATTAATAAATTATATAATTTAAGATAATAATATTATATTAGTTAATAATATTATATTAGTATTAGTTTAACATAATAATTTTATAAACAATATCAATATAATACAATTTTAAATTATTCCTTAATTAATTAGCATTAATAGATATATAAAATTACTTTATAACAAATTACATTTTTACATTATTTTAAATGATAGCAATATTTTAAATACATTTTATTTCAATAAGCTATTCAATTTTAATATTATAATTATTATGCAATTATAATATACATAATTAATATGCATTAAATATTAACTTAGAATTAAATGCAAATTATACAATAAATATGTACTATAATAAAATGATATAATGGAATATTAAATTATAACAATAATATTAATATTTACATTAAAATAAACTAGCTGGGATATAGTTTTTAAAATCTATGGGAAAAAAATAAATAAAAAGTGGAGATTCTCACAAAACAAATTAAAATATTTTAAGACCAATACAATTTTTGTAATGTGGCATTTTCATAAGATTAAGCACATTCATATCATAAATAATATTTAAATTGTAGCATATTTATAAATGATGGTAGTGTCTATATGCTAATTAAAAAACGCATTAAAATTGGCTTTATAATCTTTACATACTTCTCCTCTCCCGTCAGCACCTTCTCCAGATCTCTGCGAGGAGTCTGTCCACCAGAACTGTGGAGGAGAAACACACACACACACACACACACACTGAGACGGAGAGCAGAGGAATCATGGGATACGCTCAGGCAAACATGCGGTCAGTGTTTGAGTCGGATGCGTGTGAAGCCGAGTTTGATCACATTCGCCTGAATTTGAAAACGTCAGTACACACACACACACTAACCTGACCCCTAAAACTACCCATCACACACACACACACACACATACACAACCCCTAACCCTACCCATCAAACACATAAATGCAGAGACTCACATGCCTTCAGTGTTTAAAGAGTTTAATTTTTTTCAAATAGATGAGAAAGAGAACAAATTTCAGAATAGAAATTCTCTTGCGCTGGAAAGGCTTCACATCTCTCAAAGAAAATAAAGACAAAGGTTTTTATCCTTAAAACCAACATAAAAAAGAAATGATAAAATCGTGATTTTCCTGAAAACAAAAAAAAAAACATGATATTTTTGCCATGTTGCCCACCCGTACATCAGTGTTAGACTCATTCCTGAAGTCGAGACAGGCTCATGCTCTCTCTCACACACACACACACACACTGAACCTGAGCGCAGGGGCAAAGACGTTGGGCTCCTCTGGCCTCGCAGACGTCTGAGGCTCACTTACACACACAGGAGAGGAGACAGATGAGGAGAACGTCACTGGCTGTGTTAACATGCACAACTTCTGTTTCAATCCGACTCATTTAGTGTGTTTAAACGTGGTGTTTACACTAGTGGTGTAGCGATACACATATTCGCATTGAACCGTTCAGCACGAGGCTTTCGGTACGCATTTTCAAACCTAAAAGGTTCGTTGGACCATTTTTCCTGCCGACCAAAAATTCGTTATTTGAAATGTAGGCGCGTGGCAAGCGCTCTCGAGATGCTGGCGCGACCACAGCATTGCCCATCATCAAATGGCAAATGTAAACAAACCTGAGCTACTCGTTATTGTGTGGTTGACGGTTCAGTGCATAATCATCCAAAGTCTGCATTTTTTCAAATGAACTGCCGATTTCAGAGCAAAATATGCGTGGCTTGCATGATTTCACAATACTTACATTTTCATTGCAAAAAAAGTCTCTTATATCTTAGCAGAAAATTGAAAAATGTTGCATTAGCGTCACACGAGAGTAGCAGTTTTCCCCTGTTCCCATGGGAACGCTATGAAGTGACATAACCTGTTGCCATGGGAACGTTATGAAGTGACGTAATCCATTGCCATGGGAACGTTATGAAGTGATGCAACCTGTTGCTATGGAAACGTTATGAAGTGACGTAACCCGTTGCCATGGGAACGTTATGAAATGACGTAACCTGTTTCCATGGGAACACTATGAAGTGACATAACCTGTTGCCATGGGAACGTAATGAAGTGACGTAACCTGTTGCTTATGGGAACGTTGTGAAGTGACATTACCCATTGTCATGGGAAAGTAATATAGTGACGTAACCTGTTGCCATGGGGACGTTATGAAGTGACATAACCCGTTGCCATGGGAAAGCTATGAAGTGACGTAACCTGTTGCCATGGGGACGTTATGAAGTGACATAACCCGTTGCCATGGGAAAGCTATGAAGTGACGTAACCCGTTGCCATGGGAACGTTATGAAGTGACATAACCCGTTGCCATGGGAACGCTATGGGGTGATGTAACCCGTTGCCATGGGAACGTTATGAAGTGACATAACCCGTTTCCAATGGGAACGCTATGAGGTGACGTAACCCGTTGCCATGGGAACGTTATGAAGTGACATAACCCGTTGCCATGGGAACGCTTTGAGGTGACGTAACCCGTTGCCATGGGAACGCTATGAACTGACATAACCCGTTGCCATGAGAACGCTATGAGGTGACGTAACCCGTTGCCATGGGAACGCTATGAACTGACATAACCCGTTGCCATGGGAACGCTATGAGGTGACGTAACCCATTGCCATGGGAACGTTATGAAGTGACATAACCTGTTGCCATGGGAACGCTATGAGGTGACGTAACCCGTTGCCATGGGAACGTTATGAAGTGATCCTCACGTCATCACACTGGTTCTACATCCTTTCAGTTTCAGTGTTCAATCCGATCAAGAGTGTACATGTTCTCTCCATCGGATTAGAAAAGGAATAAGCCACGGTTCTCAATCGGAGCGATTAATGCGTGTACATGAAGGCTTTTGAGTGTGATCGAGCCGTGGCTTGTGTGTGTGTGTGTGTGTGTGTGTGTGTGGCCAGCGATGCAGTGCTGAGTGTTACCTGAGTCTCCGGCGCGGGGCGATCTGCTGGTCCAGGTCTCTCTGCTGGCGCTCTTCTCTCGTCATTCCCTTGTAGTTCGACGTTAAACCGAAGATGGGCCGCGACCACTCATCTGTGCACACACACACACGTCTGGTTTAACATCTTTGTGGGGACTCTCCTGTCTCTTTACACTAACCCTAAGTGTAAAAACACACTAACCCAACCCCTAAACCTACCCATCACACACACACACACATTTTGTATGATTATAAGCATGTTTCCTCAGTTTAGGTCACGAGTCCCCATGAGTCTGTGTGCATTCAGGTTTAAGTCCCCACCGGGATAGAAAACAAACACACACACACACACACACACACATATATATAGAGATGCAGCAGTGGAAGAGTTCGTACTGATGAGTTTGAGCGCGAGGTCTTTGTTGGGCCGGGACTCTTTGGGGTGTTTGTAGAGGTACATGACAGCTCGGCCGATCCCGCTGAGCTTCAGTGTTTCCTGACTCACGCTGGGCAACTGCGGACACACACACACACACACACACACACAACGATCACTCATCACAACCTCAGGATCCCTTTCTCTTCTTTAATTGAACTTTTACTGTCTTATCAGGACAAAGACAGGAAGATGATAAAATATATGGTCCCCACTCCACAAACAAACAAATAAATTAAGTAGTTGTATTAGAGTTTATTGCCATAACAGCATTTAAATAAATAAATATAAACATCTATATATATTATGCATGCATAATCTGTTTGAGTTTCTCATATTTATATAACATGATGTAGTTAGGCGATATCATGCAAGTGCAATTTTTGTCCCGAATAACCAAGAGATTTTATACAACAGTTCAATACATATGAAGTTAATATTATATTTTAGATACAATATAATTGTTTGTTTGTGCGAATCAATCGAGTGAACCAATGATTCGTTCATAAAGAAAGCAATACTTCATTCCTGGATGAATCGCATGAATAAATGATTCAACGACTCACTTAGATATTTAACGCCACCCTACTGGCAGTTTTATTTTTTTATTACTGATGAAGTATCACTTCATTATTATTTTTTTCATATTTCCCTACTAATTAAAAAAAAAAAAAAAAAAAGGCATATTTCGCCCCAAAATAAAAACCTAAAAATCTGTGTAATAAATTCTGTTGAATCAAATAATTATATCGTATGAACTGTTGAATCAAATAAAAAACAAATTGTAACACTTATTTAATGCTTTTCTCATTTAACACAATAATGACTTTAAAAGATCTTTTGGGGTTCATTTCCAAATTTGATTAGATTAATCGCAAATTAACCAAATCGTGTAATTAATTAGATTATCATTTTTTATATTTTTTACAGTCCTATATACCCCCCTAACCCTCAAACCGTATTCACTTTATAGCTCTTAATCCTGTAATTGTGGACAAATGTGGGCACCGAGGACTCGGGTGTGATCCTAATTTTTAATAATTGTTATATCACTGTCTTCGATAAAGTTTTGTCTATCCATTTATGGTGTTTTCTTTTATTTTGGGGGTATTTTTTAATTTATTTACTTAAAAAAGTACCATATTTTCCATGTAAATTATGCTTATTTTTTATATAACTACATTAAAATATCATTCCAAAAAGTTCTTAGAGCTAAAACCTAAAGATGAAGTGACTTTGCTGTGTTATTTTGGCTTATTTTAGCATGCTCTAAATTGCAGTTTTTCCCATTCATTTCTATGGGTGCCCATTTTTGACCCAAATACAAGATTAAGGAGTTTTTTTTCACCCACTTAACATTGTAGAATTGAGTAAAAAAAAAATTGTGTGTGTTCAGGAGGCAAACTTTGGAATAAATGTTATATCACTGTCTTCGATAAAGTTTTGTCTATCCATTTATGGTGTTTTCTTTTATTTTGGGGGTATTTTTGAATTTATTTACTTCAAAAAGTACCATATTTTCTATGTAAATTATGCTTATTTTTTAAAAAAAATTTTTTAACTACATTAAAATATCATTCCAATAAGTTCTTAGAGCTAAAACCTAAAGATGAAGTGACTTTGCTGTCACCTGGTGTCTTATTTTCGAATGCTCTAAATTACAGTTTTTCCCATTCATTTCTATGGGTGCCCATTTTTGACCCAAATACAAGATGAAGGAGTTTTTTTTCCACCCACTTAACATTGTAGAATTGAGTAAAAAAAAATTGTGTGTGTTCAGGAGGCAAACTTAGGAATAAATGCTATATCGCTGTCTTCGATAAAGTTTTGTCTATCCATTTATGGTGCGTTTTTTTATTTTGGGGGTATTTTTGAATTTATTTACTAGAAAAAGTACCATATTTTCTATGTAAAGTATGCTTATTTATATGTTGTTGTTTTTTTGTTGTTTTTTTTAAACTACATTAAAATATCATTCCAATAAGTTCTTAGAGCTAAAACCTAAAGATGAAGTGACTTTGCTGTCTTATTTTGGCTTATTTTAAATGCTCTAAATTACAGTTTTTCCCATTTATTTCTATGGGTGCCCATTTTTGACCCAAATACAAGATTAAGGAATTTTTTTCACCCACTTAATATTGTAGAATTGAGTCAC
>CM075881.1:1855865-1913365 GCA_038021265.1 Cyprinella venusta
GACGGAACCGCGTTTCTTCAATTTCACTTGAACACACACTCTCTCTCACACAAACAGAAGAATAACAACAATACACCCAGAACAGAGTCTGAGGTGATGTCAGATCCGCGCCGGTACCGCAGTATCTAAACCCGGATGTTCTGTTGTCCCGCGGAAATCTTCTATATGTCCAAATCTTTAAGATGGGCTCATATTAATTATAATATCGACGTATTAATGATGGTCAATAACTGTCCGTGTTTTCCATTCTTCCTCTAAAATGGTGGTGTCGCCGCACAATCAACCCAACGCATGCGTGTGTGTGCGCCCGGCGCTTTGAAAATACGTCAGTCAAAACGTCATCTTTTCAGGGGCGGGGTTATACCAAGCGCGCGGTTTTTTAATCAAATCACAAATCAAATATATTTACATTTTATAGAGTGTTTAGTATGAAGATAACACGTTCGTTCGATCGCTAAAATATTTAATAGTGATTGTTATCATTTCGTGTAATTTGCAATCTTCTGATTTAAAAAATAAAATCATGTCTGTTGAGACTCGTCATTGTTTACATTTATATATTTAAACTTAAATTCATTTATTTGTTCAGTGTGCTTGATGTTAATCTGAAAGGAATTGATATAGTATTATAAATACATGAATTAAATATATTAACACAACTACACAACAACAAAAAAGCTTGTCTGATGTTTTTATTTTTATTTTGGGAAAATATTGTATTGATAAGTGAAGATAATAATCAGTTGTTTCAATCCTTTTATTATGGATGTTAAACTTTAATTTCTACTTCTTATCGAAATGTTTCTCTCAATGATATTTGCTACTTACAATTTTGTAATGTAACATCAAAATAATGAAAAATGCAGAGACAAACATATATTTTGTTGATATTTTCACTCTTAATGTCATTTTTTTTAAATAAATGTTATTTCAAAGTTTTAAAAATCAATGAGTTTTCTGTTGAGTTCTTAAAAATAAAAAAAAACATCACAGGACTCGTGTATTTTTACGTCTATGTCATAAACAGACAGAAAGTTTCAATAGTTAAATAGCTTGTTTATTATTATAGAATAAGACACATTTTTAAGACATCAACACTGATATTAATATATTGTGTATCACATATTAATGTCATTTTATTCAGTGTGCATAACAGTCAAAATGAAACACATTACTGGATCCTCGAGACAAAATAAGGTCTTACACTTTACAATAAGGTTATTAACTAACAATGTTGCAGTATTTATTAATCTCAGATAATGTTCATTTCAACATCTACTTATAGTTGTACTGGTTAACATTTGTTATTGCACTGTGATTTAACATGAACAGCTGTATTTTTATTTATTTATTTTTATTTATTTTTATTTACACTGTAACAAATGCATTGCTCATGGTAAGTCAATGCATTAACGAACGTTAAATGAAACCTTATTGTAAAGTGTTACCAATATTATAAACAGATGTTGAAATGAACATGAACTATTAGAAGTTATAGTACATGTTAACTAATGTAGCTAACATATGGTTAAGTGTTACCAAATAAATCTGGGACATGGTTTGATTGTTTGGATGATGAAAAACAGTGTCATGTGACAGGAGATTATGACACGGAAAGCATTAGAGATGTGAAAGATGTTCTATAGGAAGTGTAAGTTATGAAATATTGCTGAGGATGAATCCTGCAGGAACATGCGTTAACCCTCTACTCCTCTTCTTTTACGGCTCACATTTGGCTCCTTCACAGTCAAACGTGACTGAACCTTCACTGTAACCTTTTTTTCCTCAGAAAATCAATGTAATATATTTTAGTTTGATAATTTTTTTTTTAGAATTGAGGGGATTTTATGACACTATGCAATATTTATAAACAATTTTATGAGCTATTTTGTCCATTAAAATAAATATTTTTGTTGTTGTTATTTTTTAATAAATGTAATATTTCACATTGAAATATACGGAGGCGTATTGTATGGAGGCGTATTGCATTCACTTGAAGAAAAAAAAAATCTACTCAGTTTTTCTGAATTAATGAGTTAATTTTTCATGAGAAAAAAAGTTTTTGCTCTGTTTTTCTAAATTAACGAGTAAATTTTTCATGGAAATTTTTTTTGCTCTGTTTTTCTGAATTAAAAAGTTAATTTTTCACGAGAAAAAAAGTTTTTGCTCTGTTTTTCTAAATTATCGAGTTAATTTTTCATGGAAATTTTTTTGCTCTGTTTTTCTGAATTAAAAAGTTAATTTTTCATGAGAAAAAAATTTTTTGCTCTGTTTTTCTGAATTAACGAGTTAATTTTTCATGGAAATTTTTTTGCTCTGTTTTTCTGAATTTAAAAATTAAAAAAAAAAAAAATCCATGAAAAATTAACTCGTTAATTCAGAAAAACAGAGCAACAATTTTTTTTCTCATGAAAACAATTACTGAATGAATTACTGAATTAACTGAATTAACGAGTTAATTTTTCATGGATTTTTTTTTTTAATTTTTAAATTCAGAAAAACAAAGCAAAAAAAATTTCCATGAAAAATTAACTCGTTAATTCAGAAAAACAGAGCAAATTTTTTTTTTCTCATGAAAAATTAACTCGTTAAATCAGAAAAACAGAGCAAAAATTTTTTTTAGTTTTTGAGAGATAAAAACTAAAAAAATACATAAAAAAGATAGATAAAAAAAGATAAAAATAAAAAAAAGATAAAAAGATTAAAAAAAAACTTTTTTTAGGTTTTTTTTGTATTTCCCATTCATTTCCTATGTCGGCCATTTTTGACCGCGAAAGAGCCAAGTGTGACTTTTTTTCCCCAAATCGTATCCATTATTTTTTTGTGCGTGTTCACAGCTGTGTCATCCAAATCTGATGAGGCAAACTTTTTTCTGTATTTTTTTCCGACCGAAGAGACCCAGAGGGGAAAGTAAGGTCACTTTTGGTTTCATGCTGACTTATCCTAAACAACCACTGTATTTACTGTAGTACAACCTCCGTATTTCACTGCAGCACAACATAAAATAGTTCACAAACGTACGTGTCAAAAGCCTTCAGTAAAACCAACGGATGGAGTCAGTTCATATGTGTGGATGAAATGAGTCGGACTCATTAAAAATGCTCACATTAAGAGTTGTAACATTAAGATTTGCGTTTTGTTCCCTTGTCCCATAGTGCATCAGAGTGACCTCACGTGACCCGTGACTAGCTTTTCTCCTCTTCGTCCTCCTCACAGCTGCGGACGAACTGACGGCGAGAGAGTCTCTCTGGGTCGTGCGACGCCATGTTGCTGAAATCTCGGAAAATATCCTGGAATGTTTCATCGTCTCCTGAGGAAAAGCCAGAGTGACAATAAAGACGTTTATAATGTTACAAAAGATTCTATTTCAAATGTAACTTTATATTCATATTAATTAATCCTAAATCTTACCAACAGATCCGAAGAATCCCTCTGAATCCCTCATTTCCTCATTCATTCGGGCCATTCTCAACCTGAAACACAAACACACACTGCATTATTATGATTTCTGACACACATATACACACACTGATTACTCACAAAGTGACGATGTCAGCGTGGGCGGTTTCTATGGCGATACTGAGCGGATCGTTTCCCTTTTCGTCAGCTGCGTACTGATTGGCTCCTCTCTTGAGCAGCAGACACACCTGTCTGGAGTGACCAATCACAGATTATTATAATCATCATACATCAGTCACGATGAGTGTGTGATCGTGATGTTTGTTACCCGGTGTGTCCGTATGTGGCGGCGGCGTGAAGAGCGCCCTGACCGTGCTGATCTCTGTGATTCACATTAGAGCCGTTCTGTAGCAGAAACTCACACGCCAGCAGAGAGCCCTGCCACACACACACACACACACACACACACACACATCAATGAAGACCAGAATCACACACATTTAAAGGGATATTTCTCACAAAAAATGACAATTAGCCCATGATTTACTCACACTGAAGTCATCATAGGTGTGTATGACTTTCTTCTTTCAGACAAACACAATCAGAGTTATATTAGAAAATGTTCTGGCTCTTCCAAGACTTATAATGGCAGTGAATGCAGATTCTGTTTTTAAGTCCTTAAAAGTGCATCTATCCATCACAAAAGTGCATCTATCCATCATAAAAGTGCATCTATCCATCATAAAAGTGCATCTATCATCATAAAAGTGCATCTATCCATCATAAAAGTGCATCTGTTCATCATAAAAGTGCATCTATCCATTATAAAAGTGCATCTATCCATCATAAAAGTGCATCTATCATCATAAAAGTGCATCTGTCCATCATAAAAGTGCATCTGTCCATCATAAAAGTGCATCTGTCCATCATAAAAGTGCATCTATCCATCATAAAAGTGCATCTATCATCATAAAAGTGCATCTATCCATCATAAAAGTGCATCTATCCATTATAAAAGTGCATCTATCCATCATAAAAGTGCATCTGTCCATCATAAAAGTGCATCTGTCCATCATAAAAGTGCATCTGTCCATCATAAAAGTGCATCTGTCCATCATAAAAGTGCATCTGTCCATCATAAAAGTGCATCTGTCCATCATAAAAGTGTATCTGTCCATCATAAAAGTGCATCTGTCCATCATAAAAGTGCATCTATCCATCATAAAAGTGCATCTGTCCATCATAAAAGTGCATCTATCATCATAAAAGTGCATCTATCATCATAAAAGTGCATCTGTCCATCATAAAAGTGCATCTGTCCATCATAAAAGTGCATCTGTCCATCATAAAAGTGTATCTGTCCATCATAAAAGTGCATCTGTCCATCATAAAAGTGCATCTGTCCATCATAAAAGTGCATCTGTCCATCATAAAAGTGCATCTGTCCATCATAAAGTGCATCTATCCATTATAAAAGTGCATCTATCCATTATAAAAGTGCATCTATCCATCATAAAAGTGCATCTGTCCATCATAAAAGTGCATCTATCCATCATAAAAGTTAGTCTATCCATTATAAAAGTGCATCTATCCATCATAAAAGTGCATCTGTCCATCATAAAAGTGCATCTATCCATTATAAAAGTGCATCTATCCATCATAAAAGTGCATCTATCCATCATAAAAGTGCATCTGTCCATCATAAAAGTGCATCTATCCATTATAAAAGTGCATCTATCCATCATAAAAGTGCATCTATCCATCATAAAAGTGCATCTATCATCATAAAAATGCATCTGTCCATCATAAAAGTGCATCTATCCATTATAAAAGTGCATCTATCCATCATAAAAGTGCATCTGTCCATCATAAAAGTGCATCTATTCATCATAAAACTGCATTTATCCATCATAAAAGTGCATCTATCATCATAAAAGTGCATCTGTCCATCATAAAAGTGCATCTGTCCATCATTAAAGTGCAGGTTCAAACAAACAGGGCTGGGCTCGACTTGCGTACGGCTCTCTCCCGGAAGCTAGTTTTTTTTAGTCGATAAAGTTTTAAATAAACTTTATCAACTAGGGTTAGGTTAGGGTTACATTTTCTAATATAACTCTGATTGTGTTCGTCTGAAAGAAGAAAGTCATACACAGGTCATACACTAGTCATGCCTAGGATGACTTCAGGGTGAGTAAATCATCCCTTTAACATCCTTCAGACTCTGGGAGGCCGCTGTCACTCACCCCGATGGCTGAACCAATCAGAGCCGTCCGTCCCTCCCGGTCAGGATCACTCCAGTTTACTTCCGCACCCTCGGCCAGCGCCGTCGCCATGGCAACGAGGTGTCCATTCAGTGACGCCTGATACAGCCTCTCTCCGGCACGAAGCTTTGCTGATGCTATACGTCCAGAAGAAATGTGTGTTCTTAAATTATCATTCATTTGAATTATAATTTTTTAAAATTAATTTAAATAATTTAACTGTAGAATTCATTATAAAATATTTGAATTAAAAGTTTAATCAAAATAATTTTAGTCTTAATTATAATGTTTTAATTAATTAAAATAATTATAGTAATACATTAAGATTATTTAAAATTTAAAATATCATTACACTGCTTATTAACACATTTATAGACAAAATAAATAAATTAAAATAATGTTAGTTTTAATTATCATTTTTAATTAATTAAAATATTTGCTTTTAAATTTAATTTTATATTAAATTAAATTGTATTTTACTATGATTAAATTATTTAACTAAATTATACTTTATTTTATGTTAAAATAAATTGTATTGCATATAATTATGTAATTACTTAAATTATAAAATAATACTTTAATCAAAATAATTATATTTAAAATGTCAATAATTTAGAATTAAACCAATTAAAATAAAATATATTAATTAACAATTTTAATTTAATTAACAATTAAAATAATTGTACTATTTAATTATTATTTAAAATGAAAATTAAATTATTTATTTTAATTATAAATATGAAAAAAGTACAATTATTTGAAGAAGAATAATTTGAATAATTTGCAATAAATTAAGTTATTTTAATAACAAAATAATTCTTTTTAATCAAAAGAACAGTAATATTTATAAAAGATAAACAGCACAACACACTCACCAGCATCAGGACCATCAGGATCCCGCATCACGAATCTTTTCTCCACATACTTGAACCGAATCCACTGTTCTTTATCCTGCCTGAGAGAGGCAGTGACGATGGTCATGAATACATTCAAAGCTCTTAATATTCACACATGGTGTGTAAAACACACTTCCTGTAGGTGGTGTGTGAGAGACTCGTACCGTGGACTGTCTGCGCTGGGCTTCTGTAGTCCATCTATCGGGTTACGCTCATAAATCCCATTAATGACTTCATTACCCAGAACACATAGCAGCTGTGAAGGGGCGGAGTTAAACAAAGATCAACCAATAGCAAAACAGAAGCATAAGTGACAGATTAGAATTCCTAAGTAAAAATAAATTATAAAATAAATGCTATTTGGTAACATGTTATTTTTTTATCTGTACGTTCACAATATTTTGTTCAGTTCAAGTTAAATGAATGCCGGACCTTTAACTGTTCCGGCTCCCAGGAATCAAGAGTGAGTGATCGGACTTTGGACAGATGAACGCCAAGACTCCTGTCGACACGAATCAAAAACCTTCTATCAAACCCATTAAATATCATGAGTTCATGAGTAATACTATATTGACTGCTTTATATCATAATGTGGATTAGGAAGTTGTGGATGTGAATGACCTGTGGATGCCCGAGCACTCGATGCACATGGTGATGCCGAGGTTCACGCTGGCCCAGCGAGGCTCCGCCTCCCCACAGTCGCAGCAGCGTTGGTTACCGTTGCCACGGAGAGCCACGCCCAGAGCAGGGGGGTGAGGGGGCGGGTCTAAGACGGGCACAGGGGCGGAGCTCTCCTTCACCTAGACACATACAATATGCAAATGACACGATACAATCTGGGCTTGACATTTTTTTGCTCACCGGCCACTGTGGCATTTTCCTGGCCACGTTTATTTTCTTGAAAATAATAATAATAATAATAATAATTCTGTAATTTTTGACCGACATGAGAAGAGCACCAGAGGAAAATATGAAAACCAATCTAAGACGGTACTTATGTAAACTACACAGCTTTTGACCAGTGAATACCCATTTTAGGGGCTTTCTCACTGGGTGTGCTTTAGGAACTAGCCACTAGGGTGGTTCCCTAACTAGCCACTAGGGTGGTTCCCTAACTAGCCACTAGGGTGGTTCCCTAACTAGCCACTAGGGTGGTTCCCTAACTAGCCACTAGGGTGGTTCCTCAATTAGCCACTAGGATGGTTTCCTAACTAGCCACTAGGGTGGTTCCCTAACTAGCCACTAGGGTGGTTCCCTAACTAGCCACTAGGGTGGTTCCCTAACTAGCCACCAGGGTGGTTCCCCAATTAGCCACTAGGGTGGTTCCCCAATTAGCCACTAGGATGGTTTCCTAACTAGCCACTAGGGTGGTTCCCCAATTAGCCACTAGGATGGTTCCCTAACTAGCAACTAAGGTGGTTCCCTAACAAGCTACTGGGGTGGTTCCCTAACTAGCCACTAGGGTGGTTCTCTAACTAGCCACTAGGGTGGTTCCCTAAATAGCCACTAGGGTGGTTCCCTAACTAGCCACTAGGATGGTTCTCTAACTAGCCACTAGGGTGGTTTCCCAATTAGCCACTAGGATGGTTCCCTAACTAGCCACTAAGGTGGTTCCCTAACAAGCTACTGGGGTGGTTCCCTAACTAGCCACTAGGGTGGTTCTCTAACTAGCCACTAGGGTGGTTCCTCAATTAGCCACCAGGGTGGTTCCCCAATTAGCCACTAGGATGGTTCCCTAACTAGCAACTAAGGTGGTTCCCTAACAAACTACTGGGGTGGTTCCCTAACTAGCCACTAGGGTGGTTCTCTAACTAGCCACTAGGGTGGTTCCCTAAATAGCCACTAGGGTGGTTTCCCAATTAGCCACTAGGATGGTTCCCTAACTAGCCACTAAGGTGGTTCCCTAACAAGCTACTGGGGTGGTTCCCTAACTAGCCACTAGGATGGTTCTCTAACTAGCCACTAGGGTGGTTCCCTAACTCGCCACTGGGGTGGTTCCCTAACTAGCCACTAGGATGGTTCCCCAATTAGCCACTAGGATGGCTCCCTAAATAGCCACTAGGGTGGTTCCCCAATTAGCCACTAGGGTGGTTCCCTAACTAGCCACTAGGATGGTTCTCTAACTAGCCACTAGGGTGGTTTCCCAATTAGCCACTAGGATGGTTCCCTAACTAGCCACTAAGGTGGTTCCCTAACAAGCTACTGGGGTGGTTCCCTAACTAGCCACTAGGGTGGTTCTCTAACTAGCCACTAGGGTGGTTCCTCAATTAGCCACCAGGGTGGTTCCCCAATTAGCCACTAGGATGGTTCCCTAACTAGCAACTAAGGTGGTTCCCTAACAAACTACTGGGGTGGTTCCCTAACTAGCCACTAGGGTGGTTCTCTAACTAGCCACTAGGGTGGTTCCCTAAATAGCCACTAGGGTGGTTTCCCAATTAGCCACTAGGATGGTTCCCTAACTAGCCACTAAGGTGGTTCCCTAACAAGCTACTGGGGTGGTTCCCTAACTAGCCACTAGGATGGTTCTCTAACTAGCCACTAGGGTGGTTCCCTAACTCGCCACTGGGGTGGTTCCCTAACTAGCCACTAGGATGGTTCCCCAATTAGCCACTAGGATGGCTCCCTAAATAGCCACTAGGGTGGTTCCCCAATTAGCCACTAGGGTGGTTCCCTAAATAGCCACTAGGGTGGTCCCTAACTTGAGTTGAAGCCAAAAAGCTTCAGTAAGGGCTAGTTTAACATAAATTACCAAAAGTATAAAACAACAAATGTGAAAATGCTTCCAAGTCTGTGTGTGCAAATGTGAGTGTGTGCAAATGTGTGTGTTTGTACCTGAGTGTTTTGATCTGTGACTTGATCGCGGTACGCAATGTCTATACAGCCCTGAACGGCATTAATCCACGCCAACTTCAGCTCCTCAGAATCGGCCTGTAACACACAACACCTGTGCATGCAAACACCCAGATGCACAATTACTAACACAATCACCTTTTTATTATTAAATTATGACATCTCTGGATAAGCAGAGACGTTCTGCTCCTAATGAGTATGAATATGACGATACCAAGCTGGCGATATGTGTGTGTGTGTGTGAGTGTGTGTGTTGTCATCATCTTACTTCTGCACTGACAGAAGCTCAAAACAGAAACGGCGGTCGACCCCATCCAGAGACTTCACCGCACACAGACGCAGATCATCGAACAGAACAAGAGGCTGCTCCTAAAACACACACACACACACACACACTGTGTGAAACATGCTAATGTGATCAGTCACTGCTAGACTGATATGGATGATGGTTTACCTTGTGTGATTTTGAGTAGATTAACTGATTATTTTCAGTGTAAAACCAGCACCTGAAAGATGGAAACAATTACAAAACAGTGCAGAATTTGATCATGTAAACAGTATAAAGATATCTGTATCTCCAGGGTTATTATAGTTTATTATATACACTCTGTTTCAGAATTATAACATATAATCTTAACTACAAAAATCGGATTGTAAAATGAACACTCTCGTTGTGGTTTTCCATATTTATATGTTGAACTGAATTACGTAACATTTCACTTGATCGTTATTTGTGTTCCTCTCCTGTCGATCTCTTTATCATTTTTCCGTTATTTAAAAAATGTAAACGTTAAAATTAATGGAAAATATAAAGACTAATTCAAAATAGGGCTGTCAAACGATTAATCGCATCCAAAATAAAAGTTTGTGTTTACATAATATATGTGGGTGCACTGTGTATAATTATTTTATATATATAAATACACACACATGCTTGTATATATTTAAGAAATATTTTCATGTATATACTATATATATATTTATATATAATTTATATTATACATAAATATAAATATTTTACAAATAAATAATATTTTTTTCTTAAATATACATGCATCTGTGTGTATTTATAAATATACACAAAATAATTATACACAGTGCACCCACATATAGTATGTAAACACAAACTTTTATTTTGGATGTGATTAATCGCGATTAATCGTTTGACAGCCCTAATTCAAAATAAGAATTAAAAAATGTTAATATTATCTCAGTGATAGTAAAATACCTCTTCCATGTCTTGTTCTTCTTGCGCGAACGTTTGAACAGGTAGCCTTGAATCGTTCCTCCGTCAGACGGATTACACACAATAACCGCCTCACCAGACGCGTCCTACCAAACACACACACACACACAGTCATTATTATCAACCGTTATCAGATGTACACCATCAAAATATCAACCACCAGAATCATACCAGCTCCCAAACTCACTATGACAGAGGCATGACCGTTTTGAAAAAGTTTATCAAACAGTTTTATATTTTCATGTTGACATGTTGGGGGGGGGCTCAGTTATGAGGATAATGCCTTTTCTATAATTTTTTGACAAAAAATGTAGACTCGAAAAGTTAAAAGATCCAACCATTTTAAGGTCTTTCTGAATGCAATAGGACTATCCTTCCACGAAATACGAAATACCTCTAGTTTTGTTTTCTTCCAGCTGCGCCCCATTCTAAGCGCTCCGATAATAATAATTAGGACTGTAATCAAACAAACAAAATCTTGGTCGACCAGGTGGTGATAGCGCAGTGGATAAGACACATGCATTTGATGTGAGAGACCTGGGTTCGAATCCACTGTGAGACACCAATGTGTCCCTGAGCAAAACACTCTTGACTACTGCTGAGTACTGAGTATTTGCTGAGTACTGAGTATTTGCTGAGTACTGAGTATTTGTTGAGTACTGAGTATTTGCTGAGTACTGAGTATTTGCTGAGTACTGAGTATTTGCTGAGTACTGAGTATTTGCTGAGTACTGAGTATTTGCTGAGTACTGAGTATTTGCTGAGTACTGAGTATTTGTTGAGTACTGAGTATTTGCTGAGTACTGAGTATTTGCTGAGTACTGAGTATTTGCTGAGTACTGAGTATTTGCTGAGTACTGAGTATTTGCTGAGTACTGAGTATTTGCTGAGTACTGAGTATTTGCTGAGTACTGAGTATTTGCTGAGTACTGAGTATTTGTTGAGTACTGAGTATTTGCTGAGTACTGAGTATTTGCTGAGTACTGAGTATTTGCTGAGTACTGAGTATTTGCTGAGTACTGAGTATTTGCTGAGTACTGAGTATTTGTTGAGTACTGAGTATTTGCTGAGTACTGAGTATTTGCTGAGTACTGAGTATTTGCTGAGTACTGAGTATTTGCTGAGTACTGAGTATTTGCTGAGTACTGAGTATTTGTTGAGTACTGAGTATTTGCTGAGTATTTGCTGAGTATTGAGTATTTGCCGAGTATTGAGTATTTGCTGAGTATTGAGTTTGCTGAGTACTGAGTATTTGTTGAGTACCGAGTATTTGCTGAGTATTGAGTTTGCTGAGTATTGAGTATTTGCTGAGTATTGAGTTTGCTGAGTATTGAGTATTTGCTGAGTAATGAGTATTTGCTGAGTATTGAGTATTTGCTGAGTACTGAGTATTTGCTGAGTATTTGCTGAGTATTGAGTTTGCTGAGTATTGAGTATTTGCTGAGTACTGAGTATTTGCTGAGTATTGAGTATTTGCTGAGTACTGAGTATTTGCTGAGTATTTGCTGAGTATTGAGTTTGCTGAGTATTGAGTATTTGCTGAGTATTGAGTTTGCTGAGTATTGAGTATTTGCTGAGTATAGAGTATTTGCTGAGTATTGAGTATTTGCTGAGTATTGAGTATTTGCTGAGTACTGAGTATTTGCTAAATATTGAGTATTTGCTGAGTACTGAGTATTTGCTGAGTATTTGCATTTGCTGAGTATTGAGTATTTGCTGAGTATTGAGTTTGCTGAGAATTGAGTATTTGTTGAGTAATGAGTATTTGTTGAGTACTGAGTATTTGCTGAGTACTGAGTATTTGCTGAGTATAGAGTATTTGCTGAGTATTGAGTATTTGCTGAGCACTGAGTATTTGTTGAATACTGAGTATTTGTTGAGTACTGAGTATTTGCTGAGTACTGAGTATTTGTTGAATATTGAGTATTTGTTGAGTACCGAGTATTTGTTGAGTACTGAGTATCTTTTGATTAAAGAGTTTTGACTGAGTTATGTGTTTTGAGTATATAGTAGTAATGAATATTGAGTATTTGCTGAGTACTGAGTATTTGCTGAGTATTGAGTATTTGCTGAGTATTGAGTTTGCTGAGAATTGAGTATTTGTTGAGTAATGAGTATTTGTTGAGTACTGAGTATTTGCTGAGTACTGAGTATTTGCTGAGTACTGAGTATTTGCTGAGTATAGAGTATTTGCTGAGTATTGAGTATTTGCTGAGCACTGAGTATTTGTTGAATACTGAGTATTTGCTGAGTACTGAGTATTTGTTGAATATTGAGTATTTGTTGAGTACCGAGTATTTGTTGAGTACTGAGTATCTTTTGATTAAAGAGTTTTGACTGAGTTATGTGTTTTGAGTATATAGTAGTAATGAATATTGAGTATTTGCTGAGTACTTTAATTTTTGAGTAATGAGTACGAAATCGTTTTTTGTGTATTGAGTAATGAGTTTTGTGTAATAAGCATTGAGTATTTTTTTAAATGCTACTTTTAGGAGTACACTAGCTATAAGACCGTAAATTGTACCTCCAAACTTGTTTTATGTGGTCGTCAAAAGGTCTACAACTAGCACTAAAATCTCACCCTTTGCTGAACGAGCAGGTGTGTGTTTTCCAGGTCTTTCCTCTTGGCAGAGCAGTCAGACGACAGCTTCGAGAGCTGCGCACACATATTACTTATATTAAACTTCAATATCCATGAAACATGAGCTGTGTGTGCGTGTATGTGTATAGGGGGGGGGTTATAAACTGGGCGTCATGTGTGTGTTCATGTATGACCTGTGAGGCCATCGTCTTCATGGTCGGTTCTAGATCTCTCAGCAGGTCGAATCCCTGGTGGAAAAATGTGTACTGAGCGTGAAAATACGAGAAGACCTGAGAAAGAAAGATGATTTGAGTCAGTTTACATTCATCTGAACAAGTTGTCATTGTATTTACAAAGTCTGCTGATTAGAGCTCACCGAATTCAGAATATCAAGCTTCTGTTGGACCTTGAAATTATTCAGCTGCAAGAAAAGAAAGAAAAACAATACATTACAATAATGTTCGGAAGCTATGCTGATAAAGGGCTCATTTAAGTCTTAAAGGTACAGTAGCAACAAAAGCTCAAACTCAGAGAATGATCATCAAAGACTAAATTAACATGGTTTTGCTTGACTAAAATTATATGTGCTGTAAAAAAAAAAATACAAAAGTTCAACAATATAATGTAAAACAAACTAAAATATACCTACAATAAAATAATATAAAAATGTAAGCTAAAATATAATATACAACATGCCTGTAAAAAATATATAAAATTTAAAATCATCAACTAAAATATAATATAAAATATGCCTGTAATAAAATATAATATAAAAATATTATAACATTATAAACTATAATATAAATGCAAACTAAAATATAATATAAAACATGCCTGTAATAAAATATAACATAAAAACAAACTAAAATCTAATATAAAAAATACCTATTATAAAATATATTATACAAATATAAAGTAAAACATGCCTGTAATAAAATATAATATAAAAATACAAACTGAAATATATGTTGATAATAATATATTATAAAAATATAAGCTGAAATATAATATAAAATATGCCAATAATAAAATATATTATAAAAATATAAACTGAAATATAATATGAAACATGCCTGTAATAAAATATAAAAAATATTATAACATTATAAACTATAATATAAAAGCAAACTAAAATATGATATAAAACATGCCTGTAATAAAATATAACATAAAAACAAACTAAAATCTAACATAAAAAAATGTAATAAAATATATTATACAAATATAATGTAAAACATGCCTGTAATAAAATATAATATAAAACATCTAAACTGAAACATAATATAAAACCTGTCGATAAAAAAATATATTATAAAAATATAAGCTAAAATATAATATAAAATATGTGTATAATAAAATATATTATAAAAAATATAAACTGAAATATAATATAAAACTTTATTTTTATTTTAAAAAAATATGTGGACTTAATTAAAAAAGCTAAATTCTATAAAAACATAGAGCATGCGCGCCTTAAACCCAGATGACTGACAGTACCTGCAGGCAGTAGTCCAGGGCGAAGTGTTGGTAGCACTTGCGTGTGGCGAGCAGCAAGTGAGTCGCTCTCTCCGCGTCCACGGGTTTGTGTCGGCTGACCTGAGCGTTCTTCCCAACGGTGGCGTCGAGGTCGTCTCCGATCCGGACGAACTCACGCCGAGTGTCGCGAATCTGCGGCACAAATCTGGCACAGAACAAACCATTACGCGTTAGTGAAAGTGTGTTAACGTTAGCGTTAGGTATCGTTCACTTTAACCGGTACCTGAAATTTGGTGCCGGCACCCAACAATACCTTTTTTCATTAATTTAGGCATGTTTACCTCAATAACTGTAAAGAAACTAAGTCATTTGTAGAAGTGTTATTAACTAATGTTACATATTTTTATTATAGGTATATTTTATATTATATTTCAGTTTATATTTTTATAATATATTTTATTACTGGCATGTTTTATATTATATTTCAGTTTATATTTTTATTTTATAAAACATTTTATTATGGGCATATTTTATATTATATTTTTGTTTGTTTTTATTGTTTTATGTTATATTTTATTACAGGCATGTTTAATATTATATTTTAGTTTTTATGTTATAGTTTATAATTTTGTTTATGTTTTTTTATATTGTATTTTATTACAGGCAAGTTTTATATTATATTATATTTTATTTTGTTTTTATTTTATAGTTTATAATTTTATAATATTATTTTTATATTATATTTTATTACTGGCATGTTTAATATTATATTTCAGTTTATATTTTTATTTTATAAAACATTTTATTATAGGCATATTTTATACTATATTTTAGTTTGTTTTTATTGTTTTTATGTTATATTTTATTACAGGCATGTTTTATTTTATATTTCATGTTATAGTTTATAATTTTATAATATTTTTTATATTATATTTTATAACAGGCATGTTTTATATTATATTTTATGTTATAGTTTATAATTTTATATATTTTTTATATTATATTTTATTACAGGCAGGTTTTATATTATATTTAAGTTTATATTTTTACAGCCATGCCAGAGCTGCCTTGGTCACTGTCTGCCATTGTCTGTCATGCTTGAATATTAAAAAAAAAAATAATTAAAATTAAATGTTTTGTTTTCCACAAATTCTGTGTTTTGAATTGTCTAGTAATCAAATGAAGACATAAAATATTAACTTCATAAAAAAAAATAAAAAAATAAAATTTAATTAAATTAAAATATATAATTAATTAATATATAATTAATATAAAAAATATATATATATATATATATATATATATATATATATATATATAATTAATATAAAAAA
This sequence comes from Cyprinella venusta, assembly GCA_038021265.1. NCBI lineage: Eukaryota > Metazoa > Chordata > Actinopteri > Cypriniformes > Leuciscidae > Cyprinella > Cyprinella venusta. Next base: position 1,871,909 of record CM075881.1, read on the forward strand.
AATAAAATTAATTTAATTAATAAATAATTAATAAAAAAATAATAATTTCATAAAACATGCAGCACATCTGAGCTTTATACCATTAAAATTACAACAAAAGTGTGATTATTCCTTAAAGAATTAATTTTTGATCATTTATTATTATTATTAGATATCTAAATTCTACAGTACAACAGTAATATATTATCAAGTTAAACTGAACTTTTATTTTGACGGGTTGTGTCGAAGACCTTTCAGTTTCCGTGTGTTAATGATATGACCATAGTTTTTCTTGAATGAAACTGTAAAATGCTGATGAACTTCAGTGACTCTGAGGCTGAAAAACGTGTGTGTGTGTGTGTGTGGTAAATGAAACCACACTCATGCGTCACTCATTCACACGTTCTCACTTCTCAGGTACCGAAATTTGGCACTGAATCGGTAATCGCTACTTAATCCAACCCTAGTGAACGTGTGTGTGTGTGTGTGTGTGTGTGACGTTACGTACTGTGAAAGCAGGTTTGAGAGCTGCTGGGTAATTGCTCTCTGAGTCTGATCAAACAGCATCTGCATGAAAACACATTTATAATCAAAATTATGCACAAGTCCAATGGGATTGTCTGCATGTCAGCTTTGAGAGAGGCTCGTCCCATCAGATTTGACTGGAAATGAATTTATTTTAAGCTTTATTTGAAGCTATTTGTAAAGCTCTGCTTTATTTGAGACTCACCGTCTGAAACTGGATCATTTCTTGAAGGCCTTGGTTGAACTGACGCAGGCAGTTCTGCAGAAACACAAGCAGTGAGAGGTCAGCGTGAGAGGTCAGCCAGAGGTCGTGACCCATCAGACATCTGGACTCACCAGAATAACTGCGTCGTTCTTATGATACGCGGTGAACTCGGCCAGTCCGGAGAGGAACAGCTGATTGCAGGAGGTGTAGTTCTGACCCGCATCCACCATCTGACCACACAACTTCATCACCTACAGAGAGAGAGAGAGAGAGAGAGAGAGAGAGAGAGAGAGAGAGAGAGAGAGAGAGAGAGAGAGAGAGAGAGAGAGAGAGAGAGAGAGAGAGAGAGAGAGAGAGAGGACGGCCATCAAGCTAAGATGATACGTATAATAAGGGCTAATATTTTGAAAAAAAATGAAAAATTGATCATTGATCTTTTGACATAAGTCAAAAATTTCTGATTGGCTCACTCTCTCCTCCCCATCATGAGTGGACACACCCCCTACTGCTGATTGGCTCACTCACTCTTCCCCTAAATGAGTTGACACGCCCCCTACTGCTGATTGGCTCACTTTCTCCTCCCCTAAATGAGTGGACACACCCCCTACTGCTGATTGGCTCACTCTCTCCTCCCCTAAATGATTTGACACGCCCCCTACTGCTGATTGGCTCGCTCACTCCTCCCCTAAATGATCTGACACGCCCCCTACTGCTGATTGGCTCACTCACTCTTCCCCTAAATGAATTGACACACCCCCTACTGCTGATTGGCTCACTCTCTCCTCCCCTTCATGACTTGACACGCCCCTACTGCTGATTGGCTCACTCTCTCCTCCCCTAAATGAGTTGACACACCCCCTACTGCTGATTGGCTCACTCTCTCTTCCCCTAAATGAGTGGACACACCCCCTACTGCTGATTGGCTCACTCCCTCCTCCCCTAAATGAGTTGACACACCCCAACTGCTGATTGGCTCACTCTCTCTTCCCCTAAATGAGAGGACACACCCCCTACTGCTGATTGGCTCACTCTCTCCTCCCCATCATGAGTGGATGGGTTTATATTATACACACACATATGACGTTGATACAATACTGTATAAAAACAAACTAATTTATGATATAATATAAAGCTTAAATACTAATGTTTACAGCACAAAAATAAAACTTCACCCGCGCATTATAATCAGACCTTAGAGGGTAAAAAAATGTATATATACTGGCTGGTACATCTTACTTTCTCCACGCGACTCTCCAGTTCTGCAACATCACTCTCGCATTTATCCAGGGACTGCCTGCAAACACACACACACATCTGCATAAGTCATTAACAGCAGACACACTACCACGCCCGAAGGGATAGTGGGTGTTTTACAAATTACATGTCCATGAGCTTTAAAAATGTATAAATAATTTTAAAGAAACTTCCTGTTTTAAAATGATAAAATAATTAGATTACTAACAGTAAAACCATGTCGTTTAGATAGTTTTAGATGCATGTCATGACAAGACCACTACCCATCATGATGAATGAGATGCTCCTACCTGAATGCAGGAGAGTCTCTGACGCAATCCTCGAAGTCCAGGAGAGTGTCCATGCTGTGTTTCTAACTCTCTCGTGCAATATTAGACTATTAACCCAAATACACAATCCACACACGAATGATTCCTGCACGAGGCCTGATGCACAGACTGCATCATCACTGTCTCATGCGAGAGCCGCTATCTTACATCACACACTGATGATCTTTACATTCACTGCCTGTCAGATGGACAGAAATAACGCACGCGACCGCACTGCATCACACACACACACACCGCAGAAAATGCGCTTAGATCACAGTGATGCACGCGATTAACTCAAACACTTTATTCGGGTTGTTATCGCGGTGTATGGATGTGTGTGTTGACAGCTGCCGAGGTGTTTGTTCATGTTGATGCGAGCCGTTTTTCCGGTTGCGGAAGTCATGCGTGACGAGGATGTCCGGTCAGCCATTTTCAAAATAAAAGCATGGATTATAAAATAAAATCAGGGCTGTCAAACGATTAATCGCATTCAAAATAAAAGTTTGTGTTTACGTAATATTTGTGGGTGTAGTGTGTATAATTATTTTGTATATATAAATATACACATATGCATGTATATATTTTAGAAAAATCTGAAAGTAAATACTTTATATATATTTATACATAATTCATATTATGTATAAATATAAATATTTGATATATTAAGAACACATTTTTCTTAAATATATACATGCATGTGTGTCTATTTATATATACAAAATAATTATACACACTACACCCACAAATATTATGTAAACACAAACTTTTATTTTGGATGCAATTAATCGTGATTAATCGTTTGACAGCCCTAATAAAATAATTACACAGAGCACACCCACATATATTATGTAAAATTATTATTATGTAAATTATTATGTTATATTATATATATAAATTATTATATTATACAAATATATAAATTATTGTATTATATGTATATAATATTATATTATATATATATAAATTATTATATTATAAATTATTATATATATATAATATGTAATATATATATGTAATAAAACGATTCTTACGTGTACCGAAACAATTCTAAACAATACACAAACTTGGTGACTAAATTATTTAAGTTAAATCAAGCTCTTTCTGTTTTGATATTGCTGCGTTTTATACCATCTATGCACAATCAATGTATCTTTAAATACACACAAATTACATCATGCTATGTTGTAACTATCCACTGGCAGACATACTGGCTCTCACACAGGAGTTCAGAGAGGACACAGATATCATGAGACTGTATAAAAGTTTATTATTTAGAATTTGATGCCAAACAGCACAAATACTAACATTTGACACAGTGTTTTCAAAAGCCCTGCTCTGAAGAAAAAAAATTGAGATTCAAACATCTCCATAATAAAACATCATTTTCATTTCAGCACCAGTTACTACTGAATTCATGCATTCATGTGTATCAGTGTGTGTAACTGAACATATTCTGAATGAAAGTGTGTGTGTGTGTGTGTGTGTGTGTGTGTGTGTGTGTAAAATGCTTTCAGAACTCAATAGAGACGAGAATGACAGTGACGTTGTCCGCACTGCCCCGCCTCACTGCCTCACTGGCCAATCGCTGACAAGCAGTCTCAAAAGGCCCCGCCCCTTCACTCTGCCCCTCCTTCTGCTCCACGGTCTCCTTCTAAAATAAATAAAAACTTTTTAACATACAATGCAAACAGCAGTAAGTATAGTAGCACTGAGAAACAATACTATAGCTATATATTTTATTAATATTCTCAATCTTTTTTTTTTTTCGTTAATTAAAGATTTAGTAATTTTGTTGTGTGTTCTAGTCTTTTTTTAAATATATTTACACTAGGGCTGTGCAAAAATTAATTGCGATTAATCACATCCAAAATAAAAGTCTGTGTTTACATAATATATTTGTGTGTGCTGTATATAATTATTTTGTATATATAAATACACACACATGCATGTATATATTTAAGAATTATTTGCGCTTAAATTCTGTAAATATATATAAATACATAATCTATATTATATAAATATGATTATTGTATATATGAATGTTACATTTTCTTAAATATATACATGCATGTGTGTGTATTTATATATACAAAATAATTATATACAGCACACACAAATATATTATGCAAACACAGACTTTTATTTTGGATGCGATTAATCGCAATTAATTTTTGAACAGCCCTAATTTACATCCTTGGCAACCAGCTGAAATAACATAAGTTTACGTTTTGTTTTATACTTTGTATTATTCCAGTTAACATTAATTTTATTTCAAGTAAAGAAAACCGTTTTAGTTTATTATAGTAACCCTGACACAAAGCAAAGACTAACAAATGAAAACACACACACCTCTAGAACGTCGAGGACAAACTGAACGGCTTCATCTGCGGAAAACACTTTGAAAAGCCCGTCGCATGCCAAGAGAACAAATCTGAATAAACACACACACACACACACACACACACACACACCATCAAAACGCTTTAGTGTTTCACTGGGGAAAGAAAGTCCTGCAGGTTTGGAGACAAATAACTCAAGTAAACGCTGTGTGTGTGTGTGTGTGTGTGTGTGTGTGTGTGTGTGAAACCCACTTGTCGTTTGGACTGATCTGACAGCGCCGCAGGTCTGGAGTGGAGATCACACCACAGCGTTTATACTGACCGTCACCGAGAGAACGAGACACTTCCAGCACTCCCAGCACACGACCGTCCCTGCACACACACACACACACACACACACACACACAGTTACAGTTATAAACTCTCACTCACACACACAGTTACAACGACTGGAACCCGTATCCCAGAAGCTCTACAGGTGCACACACACTCACATACACTCTCTCACTCACTCACACGCACATAGACTCACACACTCAAAGACTTACTCACTCACACACACACTTAAAGACTCACACACTGACTCACTCACTCACTCACACACACACACACACACACAAACAGACACAGATTCACACAGTTAAAGACACACACACTCACACACTGACTCACACTCTCTCACTCACACACACTCAAACAAACACACACAGACACTCACACACACACACCTGACCGTCCCGCCTGCTCTCTGGATCCTCATGCGCTCCTCATATATAATGGGATTGTGTTCCTTACTGAGAGCCAGAGTCACACACTTCCTCTTCCCAGAATCCTCAGCGTGCTCCAAACGACAAAGCACTGCCTAATACACACACACACACACACACACACACACAATTAAATGTTTTGCATTATGGCATTATTTTCTGTCCTCCAGATTCACAAACATCATGAATCATGAATTCCAATCATTCGCAGTCTCTCATTCTGAAGAATATTACTGATAAGTAGCGGGAAGTGAAACTGTAATGCACATAAAATTTGAATAGAAATAATTTATTTTTTTTTTGTGTTGAGACTTACTCTACTGTCTCCCAGGTTTGCCACATACAGAACATCATCAACCGCCAGCATACATGTGGCCGTGGAGCCATCCTTCCATGCGGGCTTACTGCAAACACACACACACACACACACACGTTTACTTAGCTATCTAAATGGGGACATTCCATACACATAATGGGCTTTATATTGTACGAAGTGTATATTTTATCCTCTTACACTAACCCTACCCCTAAACCTACCCATCACACACATCTTTTTGCATTTTTATTAGGGCTGTCAAACGATTAATCGCATCCAAAATAAAAGTTTGTGTTTACATAATATATGTGGGTGCACTGTGTATTATTATTTTAGAGATATATAAATACACACACATGCATGTATATTTAAGAAAAAAATATTATTTATATATAAAATATTTATATTTATCTATAATATAAATTATATATAAATATATATATAGTATATACATGAAAATATTTCTTAAATATATAAAAGCATGTGTGTGTATTTATATATATATAAAATAATAATTACACAGTGCACCCACATATATTATATAAACACAAACTTTTATTTTGGATGCGATTAATCGTGATTAATCGTTTGACAGCCCTAATAAAAATATAAATATTTTAAATATAAATAATATTTTTTTCTTAAATACACATGCATTCGTGTGTATTTATACATATACAAGATAATTATACACAGTGCACCCACATATATTACGTAAACACAAACTTTTATTTTGGATGTGATTAATCATGATTAATCGTTTGACAGCCCTAATTTTTACTTTTAAAACCTTTAATTACTTTATTTTTATGCCAGATTTACAAATGAGGACGTCCCTAAAGGGCGGCTTTTGGATATTTTGGTCACTTCTGGGTAAAATTTGTCCCCAAAATATAGTTAAATAGGTACACACACACTATCACACACAGTGTTTTCTTGCTCTCAGGTTCATGTCATATGCAGCAGGATCTGAAGCAGAACTCACTGGCTGGACGCTTTCTTCAAGAAATCCTCGTCAGTTTGACGGAAGGTGTCTAGCAAACACTTCCTCACCAGCTTGTCCAAACTCTCCACATCACCTGAGAATCAAGATGCATTATGGGTACTGAGGTTCATTATTGTAGCTTTGAGTGTGACGAGGACCAGGCGTTTACCTTTGGGAAACTTGCTGACCAGCGTGTGATGAAGATTGTCAGCAGCAAACTGCGACGCTCGAGCTCCTCCGTGACCATCAAACACTGCGAAGTAAGCGAGCCGAGAGCTGTACACACACATACACACATCATAGGGTTATGACGTAATTATACTGGCAAAAGATGGATGGATGGATGGATGGATGGATGGATGGATGGATGGATGGATGGATGGATGGATGGATGGATGGATGGATGGATGGATGGATGGATGGATGGATAGTGCATTCACTCACACTTGTGAAGGTAGATTAGTGACGTTCAGGTCTGGAAGAAGAACGTGAGCATCTTGCATCTCTTCTCTCTCGCCGCGTCTCGCTGAGACATAACCCTGGAGTCTGGGAAGATCTGCTGGGACACAGAAAGAGATGGAGATCATCCCAGGTCTTCTCTCTCTCACCCGAACACACACACACACATCCTGAACACACTCTCTGTCAGCAACACAATGTGTGCGAAAGCTGAAAACCTTTACAAACTTTCTTTTCCTCTTGTTTCTGGTCTTCCACTTCAGTCTCCTCTGAGCTGACGTCTCTCTTCCTCTTCTCACCTCGTTCCTCATCCTGCTGTTTGGCTTTAACTGAAATCGTTCAACAAAACTTGATAATTAAACCACAGATGTGTTAAAACACTTCCAAAGCCATTCATCTGCATTAATACACAAGCTCTTTTTACCTACCAAGACACTATGATTTGAAACACTCACATCTAAACACATTAGCAGTAATATAATATGCAGTGTCAAGTCAGCAACTCTGCACGAATATATAAGTTAACCACATACCTTTAACCTTTTAATAATTAAACTAGCACTTTATTGTTGTAGAAATTCGTGTTGTGATACTGAAGCCAGGCGTGCAATCAGGATTTAGCTGTCCAATTTTTACATTTAGCTCTCCAAATCACTCACTTTAACACCTAAAATGCTTAGGAGATTATGATTATGATTATTATTTGTGTAAATTAACCCACCTGGATCATTTGTAGGCTCTGGAAGATCATCAAATAAATCCATTTCTGGCCCAGAGGTGAATAGAGAGTCTGAGGTGAAAAGGTTTTTAGCTTCTGATGAACCACGAGATACTCACCGATTCTGATCAAACGACACAGCCCATAAACTCTAAAAGAAATAAATATAACGACACTGATGATCACAAAGATCTGTTGTTTGCTTTTAGAAAGGGAGCAAATCTGCAGACTAAGGACATGCGCTGTTTGAAAGCATAGTGAGTGTGTTTTGAAGGCAGAAGCTAACGTTAGCAGGCTAATGCTAACTGAATGAAATTGAAAAGCAAATGAAACGTTACAAGATTATGTTTAATACCAGTAAACAGATCGTAATATATGTGGATATCTGTTATTATACTTACAAAGCAACTCAAACGTACTTTATAATGTAGGAATACTTACTAATTGTTTGTTTAAATACTTTGGTTAGTTCGTCGAAATCATCAAGCGTTGGTGGTATAGTGGTGAGCATAGCTGCCTTCCAAGCAGTTGACCCGGGTTCGATTCCCGGCCAACGCAAAACATTTTTATTTCATTTAAATGCATTTAAACTACAGATTTACTTACTAATAGTAAGCTAGTAGTAGTTCACTCTAAAAAAAAGTTGCTAAAGGACTGTCAACTTGGTCGTTTAAGTCATTTCAACTTAAAACAGGCTAACGTTACATACACTGACTGAGTTTTCATATGTAGGCTAAGGCTTTTCCATAACAGTTTAATTCCATTACAGTCAAATTACTTCATAAAAAAGTATTCAGTAATGTAATACATGCACCAGAACAATACGTTGATTTTTCGCCGAGATATTTGTAAATATTTTTTATAAAAATAAAAATATGTGTACAGTATAGTGATACTTAAATGTAAGTTTATTATTCTGCATGTTTGGTAAAAAACTGACAGATGACACAAAAGACAGCAGTTCAGCGTCACACACACCTTGTTTAACACTGACGCTTTTTACTGTACAGTAAGAAGTTTTTTACATTCTTAGCAATGGCTATATATATAAATATATACAAAAAAAGGAAAAGATGGACAACGTCACATGGATGTAAGTCATAACTTAACAATAAAATAAATATTTAACAGTCGGAGAGATTGGACGCCCCTGTAGTCCAAAATGACATGATATGAGTCTGACCTTAATATCTGGAGGAAAAAACACACAAACACACACACACACACTATCTCTACATCTAACAAGACAACTTGTAGACTCTCGCATACACACATGAAGAGTCCAAATCCATTAAAGGGTTTAAAGACAGCGTTTGTCATTGTTTTATCCCAGAAGAGTTTGTAAAAAAGCATTTAGAAATACTTTAGAAAACAAGGCGACTGTGTGTGACATCGAAGGGTTTGCATGGCATTCGAAATATGATCAGGTCATATAACCTTAGAGTCTCCAGGAAAATCAACCGTTTCAGTTTCTCATGATTTACTTCCGATAAAATGGTTATAATAATAATAAAAAAAAAAGATGCCCATAGAGTTAGACCATTTCCAGTAATAGTCATTTCTATGAGTTTTCAAGGTCTAGAATGGTGAAATAAAACATGTAATCCTTTGATTTTAAGCTTACTTTAATGCTTGTTCCGCCTTTGAGAAGCGCTGACCAATGAGATTTCACTGTGGGCGGGGCTAGTTAGAAGAAACCCTCATGGCAACGCCATCGATGAATCACATGGTGCAAGTCGGAACTCTCAGGAAATTCCCAGCTTACAAGTTGCAATTACGAGCTCTACGAGGACGTGAACGCTTTTAACAAGCGGACGTGTTACGACAAGGCACCTATTCATGGAAGAGACCCGGGAGGGAGTCTGCGAAATATGCGCGGGTCATTTTGACCCGAAATTTTCTTATTTTTGTTTAAATTTGGTGTTCATCTTAGGGCCATTTGTCTACTGTCGCACTTGAACCACGAATACACATTTAACATTTAATGGATTTGAGGAGTTTAGTGGTTGAAATTTAAAAAAGTAAAAAATCGGGTCAATTTGACCCCATAGGAATGAATGGAATGCGAGGAATTCTTCATAGAAAAAGCTAAAAAATGCTCAAACTTTAGCAAAAAGATTATTTTATAATGTCTACATGTGTGTATCTGAATGCACACAGAGGAGAAACTGGCTTTAGGACCCAGAGGAACAGCTCGTTTGCTCCAAATAGAGGCCATCTAGTGGCTAGAGTCATGAAATATCATGTTATATTATAATTTTTCCCCACAAGTGGTCGCAAAGACTTCCAGTGTAAGATATTTACAGCTGAATTTAAAGGTTTAGGCATGAAATTGTGAGTTATTTTGAAATCAAGTTGTGAGGAATGTGCTTAAACGACTATTTATTGATTAAATCTAGTAATTTAAAGGTAAAAAAATCCATAAAAAATATAAATATTACCAAAATGAAATAAAATAAGCGTAAAAAATTAAGAATAAGTTTAGGGCTTCGGGTTATTTTTATCTTATTTTATTACATGTATTTTGTTTATTTATTTTGACCTGTGAGGGAAGGATTTGTTACAAAACGCGAGGGAAGGATGAGGGTAATGAATGGAAATCTATCTATCAAACATTTACTTTCTGGTTGGCATTTTCAGATCATTCCAGGATCATAATGATCATTAAAAATAAAATAAAATAAAAAACGTTCCTTAAATCCTCGCTTGTCTGGCTTATGCTACTCTGAGCAATGTATATTTTGAGCACTTCTTGTAAATGTACAGATATGTAAATAAGGGCAAAGCAGAGAGCTTGATTGGCCAGTTGTTCTGTTGATTGTCACCCACATGTTAAAGACCTCATGATGCTTTTCTGCTCTCTAAAGCTCAAACACAGCGAGCGGCCTGTATATACAGTGTTTTAAGGCACTCCTGACTGATCTCAACTACTCTCTTAAAGCCAAATTCATGTGTGAATCATAAAGTGGAGAATATGATTCATTCAATACAGGAGCGAATCAATGAAAAGAGTTCAATCCAATTAAAACAGGCTGTTTTGTATTCCTGCACGTTGATCAAATCATTTAAAACTTTCATTTCGTTTATATAATTTGAATGCAATGTAAGCCGCTTATGATAAAAGCATATTTTTGATGTATAAATGTAAAAGTAAATTATAATTAGTGCTGGGCAATGATTGATCGCATGTAAACACACACATTTGCATGTATATATTTAAAAAAAAATGTGTTATTTATATATAAAATATTTATATATTATATAAATATATGCATGCAAAAATTTCTTAAATATATACATGCATGTGTGAGTGTATTTGCATATGTGTGTATTATTTTGTATATATAAATACACATTTGCATGTATATATTTAAGAAAAATGTGTTATTTTTATAAAAATATTTATATATTATATAAATATATATCTACAGTATATACATGCAAATATTTCTTAAATATATACATGCATGTGTGTGTATATTTGCATATGTGTGTATTATTTTGTATATATAAATACACACACTTGCATGTATATATTTAAGAAAAATGTGTTATTTATATAAAAAACATTTATATTTATATACATATACATCTACAGTATATACATGCAAATATTTCTTAAATATATACATGCATATCTGTGTATTATTTTGTATATATAAATACACGCACATTTGCATGCATATATTTAAGAAAGATTTGTTATTTATATAAAAAACAATATTTATATATTATATAAATATATATATACAGTATATACATGCAGATATTTCTTAAATATATACATGCATGTGTGTGTATATTTGCATATGTGTGTATTATTTTGTATATAAATACACAAGCATACGCATGTATATATTTAAGAAAAATTTGTTATTTATATATAAAATATTTATATTATATAAATATATATACAGTTTATACATTCTTAAATATATACATGCATATGTGTGTGTATTTATATATATACAAAACAACTATACACAGTACACACACATGTATTATGTAAAACACAAACTTTTATCTTGGATGCGGTTAATCACGATTAATCATTGCCCAGCGCTAATAATATTGTATTTTACACATGTTGTGTATTTTATACTCATTGGAGGATTAAGCGCTTGAAATAACCGACTAAACGAAGAAATAAGTAGTTGTTTCTGAGTTGGAGAAAGTTAGTCACAGTTTTTACGACACTCTCTCGTGGGTAGTCAAACAGTGTTCCCCAAAGCGATGATGTCACAGAGGTGGAGAACAGAAGGCACACTGTGATTGGTCGATATGGCTGGTCCCAGTGGTGACTGAGCGTCTGATTGGCCGGGTGAGGCTAGGCCACGTCTGGACGAGGCATCTGATTGGCTGAGGGGCGTCTAGGCTTCGCTGGCGGTGCTGTTTCGACTCAGATCCCTGATTCCCTGCAGGATCCGCTTCATATGGCCCACTTTAGTCACGCCCAGGTCCTGACACACAAACATTACATGCTTTAAGTCTGTAATTCAGGACTGAAATCAAACACATTTGAGTTGCACACAAAATATATATATATATATATGAAGAGTTCAGATGCAAAAGCCTCTAAGTGCCATTTGAAATTTTCTTCTAGAATTATCTTTTTTATCAAACTTGTATATTTAAGTTCAGTAATTTCACTTAAATGACAATGAAGATTACCTATTAATTGTTATTTAAGTGAAATTACTGAACTTAAATATATAATCTTGAGAAAAATCATCAATAAAGAAGAAAATTTCAAATGGCATTTAGAGGCTTTTGCATCTGAACTCTTCATATATTGTATATTGATTTGTATTGATTATAACAGTGGATGCCGTGACCTATTTTTTTTTTTAAATTGCATTTTAAAAGCGATCTTAAAAGCAAGTTTTTGCAACTTAAAAACAAGAAACGTATAAAAGAAAATGTGATTTAATAATATAAATATGTGTAAAAAATTATTTTATTTTTTTTAGTGTCTACTACATTATATCATTTCACACTATATCACTGGGCTATTAAATGCAGTGTTATTTTCGCAACACTGATATACTATTTATAGTTTTTGTTAATATTTTGAATGAATTTTTCAACATTAATTTCATGTAGTAATTTTATTGCATTTGTAATTTGTTTCATTCTCTTAAAATATGTATATATCGTTTTTTTTTTTAGTTTTAAGTTTCAGTTTATTTAGTTTTAGTTATGTTAGTGCTTCAACTTAAACCAAGTGAAAATGACTTGGCAACAAGCTGAAATAAAATACATTTAAGTTAAATTTGACTTTATTTCAGTTAATGTTTATTTGATTTTAAGTAATTAACTTTTAAGGGTTTTAGTTTTAGTTAATGATAATAACCCTGGTGAGGTCAGGCAATTATTTATTTAAATCTAATTGTATTTATTTAATCAATGTATTTGTATATTTATTTTAAAAATTAATTAATTAATCTATTTATCATTTTTATAAATTATTTATAGATTTATTTTTACCAAATATATATATATATATTTATTTATTAGTTATTTACATCAAATTTTAGTTTCATCTTCTCTTATTTCTGTTAGTTAGTTTCATCTTCTCTTGATTATTGATGTAATTGTTGTGTCTCCTGGATTAAGGCACACGTAAAGCTCGTCAAACCTTCAGGTCTCTCCTCTCCAGCTGGAGCAGTTCTGGTCCTCTGATATCGTGTCTGATGAAGATCTCCTTATACTCGGACAGACAGAGCACCTCCAGCCAGACGCCCACCTCCTCCACACCCCAGGTGTTCACTGCTCAGAGAACACATACACACACACACACCTTTTACACACTCACACACTCACTGGATGAGCTGAGAGAGAGAGAGGTGGACACTAAGGCTGGGCAAAAAAAAAAAAAAAAAATCGATTTTTAAAATGTAGTCGATTAAAAATCGATTCTCAAAAGCCAAAAATTGATTTTTTTTCCATATTTATTTATCTATCACCAAAAAGCCAGTATTAGTTTCCCTCCACTGTTCATAGGCTTGCAGCCTCCATGTTACCAAGCTAAAGCTGTGAGATTGTATGTGTATTTTAACTTATAGACATAAAATAACCTGATCCTGTTTGATCAACTCGTCTGACTCGTGCAATTTTTCATCTTCCATTAAAATCGTGTCTATTATGCATTTGAAATATAGAGTTGTCTTCTGTTTTAAATAACTTAATATACAGGTTTGTGGCTCTTAATTTCTTTTTATTCATTAACCGCTTGTAAACTTATGTTCATTGTTCTTTTTTATAAATAAAGGATTTGTATTAAATCTATACTGAGTTGAATCTGGAATTGAAATGGAAAATAGAATTTAGAATCGAATTGAATTAAGAGCTCCATTAACATCTGAATAGATACCCAGCCCTAGTGGACACTCAGGCCGTACCTGGCATGTTGAGGGCGGCGCACGTCTCTTTATTTTTGTTGTTTTTGTCTTTCTTGAATTTGGGCACGAGGCGAAACTTTGCGCTGCGACTCCGCTTGGAGAAATCCGACAGCTGACCCTGCACGCAAACACACATCAACACACTGCAATACAGTATTTCAAAATACACATTTACATTTAGTCATTTAGCAGACGCTTTTATCCAAAGCGACTCACAAATGAGAAGAATAAAAGTAGTTAAACTAACAATACGACAACAATATGAAATAATATCGAGATATGGATAAGTGCGCTTGTTAAATCATGCAAGCTGTGATTTAATTAAATAAATATATGTGCTATTATTATGAGCTGCATGTGTATAAATGAACAACAGCATGTTTTTATTTGCCGGAAACCCATCAAAATAAAATAATGATTGGTTCCTGTTAGAAATAAAGACAAATTTTACAATAAAATAAAATATTTTTTTATTTAATTTAATTTATATTTTTTGTTTTTTTATATATTTTTTTTATATTTTTGATTTATATTTTATTTATATTTTAAATAAAATATTTTTTATTTTATTTTACAGAACCACAGTGTTATTACAATATATTTCTTATTTTGTGAAATATTTTTTTATTTTTAATCACAACAAAATCCTAGATATTATTTTAGTCATACTGAACTGGTCAAAACAGTGGGAATTATTCAAGATTAAAAAATAAAATAAAATACTATTGTAGGTTTACTTTCTAACTATTTCTACCATTCGATACTATTTCTCTTTAATTTCTAGTAAATTTCACAAATAATTACAAAGAAATAGCCAGTATAAATGTTGAATTAAATGTTACATTTTGAAGTAGAAAGACTGAAATTTATGTAAAACTGGCTCCAATAATCTTTATCCTACATAGTTAAGCCCTAAAAAAGAAATGTGTAAAAAGTACATTTTCAATTTTGTTGTGGACCGGCCTATAGGCGCACATTACTAACACGCTCTTTAAATAAAAAACAATAACCATGACTTTAGACCAGCTTTCAGTTGGCCAATGTCTCAGTCTATTTCAGTTCCTGAAAATAGCAATGCGTCGGAACACACACCTCGTTTTTAAACCAGCACCCATGGGCGCAAATGTAAAAAAAAAATTATAATTGCGTCAGGCTGAAACTAGCGAAACACACTTTCCTGGCGCTGCATTGCACCAGGCACCCTAAATATATATTTTTTTGTCCCAGCCCAAGACTACAGACACTAAAACACCCTAAAAACGTGTATGTGTGTGTATGTGTGTGTTCAGGGCACCTCGTCGTCGGCCGGGTCGATGAGCTGACCGAGCCAGCTGATGTCTGTCAGTCTGCGTAACTCTTGAGTGACCGAAGCCAGCGCTCCACTGAGCTGATCTCTCTGAGGAGGATCCAACTGCTGGAGACACACACACACACACACACACACACACCAGAGGAAGAGTTGCAATCAGCGTATCTCAAACAATCACTTGAGTTTAGACAGTGTTGTGTTTAACTCATTACAAGTAACTTGAGTGTATAATCAGATTACTTTTTAAGTAACTAGTAAAGTAACGCATTACTTTTTCAATTTACAATCCTGAGCTTTCGTCTGTTCGCCAACCTACACAAGTCAACACTTACGATCAGTGTTGGGGGAAGTTACTTTTAAAAGTAATGCATTACAATATTGGGTTACTCCCAAAAAGGTTACTTAGTTACTTTTTTTGAAAAGTAATGCGTTACATTATTAGTTACTTTGCATAAAAAGTAACTAAGTAACGTAATTAGTTCCTTTTAGGGGGAGTAACGCAATATTGTACTGCATTACTTTTGATCACTGATCATAGACACTCTGATTGTGAATAATGAGTTTTTATCACACATTCCTCCGATAAACAACATTAAAATATTTTGCCGTGGCATTTCTGAAATATTTCAAAAAAATTATACATATATATATATATATATATATATATATATATATATATGAAGAGTTCAGATGCAAAAGCCTCTAAATGCCATTTGAAATTTTCTTGGCAAAATGATCCTTTAAGTATATTTAAGTTCAGTAATTTCACTTAAATGACAATTAATAGGTAATCTTCATTGCCATTTAAGTGAAATTACTGAATTTAAATATACAAGCTTGATAAAAATGATCATTATAGAAGAAAATTTCAAATGGCACTTAGAGGCTTTTGCATCTGAACGCTTCATATATATATATATATATATATATATATATATCAGTGGTGGGCCGTCAGGGCCAGCAAGGCCTTCTCTGCTGGCCTAAACATTATCAGAATCACTGACTTGCACTTTAATATATTTTTTCCATGAATGAGTATTAAATTATTCCCAATAGTTCGTTATTTTAATATCGTAGCTTTTCTCTTGGTTGCGCTGCTTCCAGTAGTGTGTTTTTATGTTAGAGCTTGTATCCAATCATATTTCAGCCATCATGCGTTGCCGGGTAAATAAATCTGCCTGGAGGCCTTCAGAATCGACAGAGCGGGCGTCTGTAACTAAAATGAATGCCGTTGCTTTAACCAATCAGATAATCCGTCAGATTTAATCAGCCAATCAGATTTCGCTTTGACTGGAGCGGGGCCATCTAGCTGGCATTTAAAAACGTCTGTATTTTCTCGTTCTTTGATTGGATGCTCAGAGCGCGTAACGTTAGAGCCATATCTGCGTACTATTACTAGTATCTGCATCTGTAGCGAACTGCTTAATCTAAATATTCATGTAGATGTAATAGTTTTTCAACCCACAAATTAATGTATCTTTCCCTCCTCGACCCCCAGTAGAAAAAAATCCCTTATTCAGCCCGAGCTAAACGCAGATACGGAACTCTATTCGATCTCTCCGGGTAAAAACAGAACTGACTAATGTTAAGTTATACCACGAATGGTTCTAAAGGCAAAAGTCCCGCTGATCGCGTTGATTTTGGTCAAAACTCTGTGTGAGAGCATGGGGCAGCTGTAAACATCGTCATGTTTTGCGGTGACTGTGTGTGCTTCTGTCGAGCAGGCACTCTCAGCCATAAAGTGAATTAAAACGGCTAGAAATATGACGAGACAGACACGACATTGTTGGAACTGAAACGCAGATAGAACCTGCAGTCTTCTTGAGGAAAGAAATAAGGATGGATTTTGTGTAAAAAATAATCTTGGTGAGTAATATGCTTTCCCCCCGGGTGAATATGATTTTCTTCTTAATTTTTCTTATAAATTTACGATCGAAACTTTTTTTTTTTTTCAAACATGCATACTATTGTAACGTCTGAAAAGGGACTATTGTACATTAACCCTTGAACGACAAGATAAGGGAGTCTCCGTTTCTGAATTTATAATCTGATTCGGAACGCTCTGTACAAATGCACCAACCGAACTCACGCGCTCGTTTCTCGCAGCCTTTCCCGAACTCACCGCATTAATCCAATAAATGCCGGTGCAAAATAAAAACAACAATTATAGAGAGTCTTTGCGCTGATACACTATTGAAAGTTATTAATTCAGGTAGGACAGAAGGCCTAAGTGTGAAATGCACGGCCCGCCACTGATATATATATATACAAACTGTATGTTGGACAAACAGTTGCAATCAGGTCACAATGGACAAATCAAGTGTACAATGGAAGCTTGTTTCCGCCACAGAATGAAAAATAAAAAATGTAATTGCAACTTTTTATCTCTCAATTCTGA
Source organism: Cyprinella venusta (assembly GCA_038021265.1). Taxonomy (NCBI): domain Eukaryota; kingdom Metazoa; phylum Chordata; class Actinopteri; order Cypriniformes; family Leuciscidae; genus Cyprinella; species Cyprinella venusta. Next base: position 1,889,875 of record CM075881.1, read on the forward strand.
CTTTATTTCTCACAATTGCGAGATATAAAGTCAGAATTGCATGTTATAAAGTCATAATTGATTGACATAAAGTCGCAATTACAGGTTATAAAGTCATAATTGTGAGAAATAAACTATTCTGAGGGGAAAAAAGTTAGTTGAAAAGTCGTAATTGCGAGTTTATTTCTCACAATTCTGAGAAAAGATGTCAGAATTGCGAGATGTAAACTCACAATTGTGAGATAAAAAGTCTCAATTCTGTCTTTTTTACTCATAATTGTGACTTTATATCTCAGACTTGCGACTATATTTCACAATGACGACTTTATCTCTCAGAATTCTGACTTTATATCTCGCAATTGCGACTTTTTCTCAGAATTGCGACTTTATATCTCAAATTGCGACTTAATATCTCAGAATTGCGACTATATTTCGCAATGGCGACTTCATCTCTCAGAATTGCGACTTTATTTTTTCACAATTCTGACTTTATATCTCGCAATTGCGACTATTTCTCATAATTGTGACTATATTTCGCGATGTCGACTTTATCTCTCAGAATTGCGACTTTATATCTCGCAATTGCGACTATTTCTCAGAATTGCGACTTTATATCTCAGAATTGCAACTTTATATTTTGCAATTGCGACTTTATTTCTCACAATTGTGACAATTTATTCACAATTCTGACTTTATATCTCGCAAATGCGACTATTTCTCAGAATTGCGACTTTATATCTCGCAATTGTGACTTTACTTCTCACAATTCTGACTTCATATCTCGCAATTGTGAGATAAAAAGTCGCAAATATTATAATTTTTTCTTTATTCAGTGGCGGAAACAAGCTTCCATTTCTAATTTATGTTTAAATTTTTTTTTAAGTTTAGTTTTTTTTAATTTAATATTAATATTTTATTTTTATTGTATGTCATTATTCACTCACCAGGCACATCTTTCCCGCGAGCAGCAGTTCGGTCTCACTGTGAAGAGCTTTGACGTTACTGACCATCTCCATCACAACGCTACAGGTCAAACCCTACACACACACACACACACACACACACACGTCACTCCATAAGTAGGATGTTATAAGTTTGCACTCGTCTGAATCTGAACCAAACGCGAGTCATGATTGATCAGCAGGCTGTGATTGACAGGTGTCAGACGCCACTCACTCCGCTGCTCTTGTTGGCGTACACACGGTCCATGGCTTTAGAGCTGGCGTTCACCGCATGAGCCAACTCCTGCTCGATAGTGTGATGAGACTCTGCCACTTCCCTGATACTGAACACACACACATATACACACACACACACACACACACGTTTCAGTTTATGCATATATAGTATGCATAAATATATATAATCTACTCTATTATATATATTTATGCAGCATCTGTTTTTTGTTTCGTAATCCTTTGGCTGCGCTACATTATATGATCATGCGATCATTCATTCAACTGCTATTAAATCATTTAATCTTAAAGTGACGGCAGCCTAATAAACCTGCTGCCGTCTGTCATTAATGTAAATCTAAGAACAAAAAGACAGAGAAAATCACTCACTGTTCGACTAAATAAAATATCGTAATTTTAAAAATAGATGAATCCTTATTAAAGCTTCAAAAGTTATTCAGTGAAGTGTTTGACAACATAAAAATACATTAAGTATTTTCATTTTAGGTGTGATTAATCAGAATACAGTAAAAACAGTGAAATAGTATTACAATTTCAAATAACTGTTTTCTATGTATATATATATATATATATCGCATCCAAAATAAAAGTCTGTGTTTACATAATATATTTGTGTGTGCTGTATATAATTATTTTGTATATATAAATACACACACATGCATGTATATATTTAAGAAAATGTGTTATTCATATATAAAATATTTATATAATATAGATTATGTATATATATATATATATATATATATATATATATATACACATATATATGCAGAATTTAAGCGCAAATAATTCTTAAATAAATACATGCATGTGTGTGTATTTATATATACAAAATAATTATATACAGCACACACAAATATATTATGTAAACACAGACTTTTATTTTGGATGCGATTAATCGCAATTAATTTTTGCACAGCCCTAATATATAAATATATATGTTAAAGTGTAATTTATTCCTGAGATCAAAGCATCATTACTCCAGTCTTCAGTGTCACATGATCCTTCAGAAATGAATATAATATGCTGATTTGATGCTCAAAAAACATTTCTGATTATTATTAGAATTTATTTATTTATAATTATATTATCAGAAAACGCTTCATATTTCTGTGGAAACTGTGATAAATTTTATTTTATCAGGATTCTTTGGTGAACAGAAAGTTCAAAAGAACAGAATTGATGTGAAATAGATTTTATAATAATAACATTATAAATCTCTTTACTCCCATTTTTGCAATAAAAAAAAACACGATCTTATTGTGCCCGATCTTTTGGACGGTTAAACCTGAGCATCAGATCTGCGTACCTGTGTATCAGCGCCCCGGCCGCCTGCCCGAACAGACTGATCTGAGTGGTCTCGTCTTCAGAAACGATCTCCGGCTGTGATGCATGCTGGGAAACCAGCCGAGGAATCTCTCCTCTCTGTTTATCCTCCCATGATTTCAGAGTGTTTTCGAACGCCTGCAAAACAGCCACAGTTGAGTCGTGTTTTACTCATTTGAAGGACAATTTCAATTCAATTCAAGTGTGTTTGTACAGGACAATACACACATCATCCCAAAGCAGCTTTACAGAAAGTGCATGAGTCCACATTACAATTTAGAGTTATGCAGAAACAATGAGCTCAATGAAGTTATGAATATTTGTTTGTTACCAAAAGTGACCCCGGATCACAAACCCAGTCACATGACCCACGGGTGTATCTGTGGCAATATCCATCACAATTATCCATTTTTCTTCTATGCCAAAAATCATTAGGATATTAAGCAAAGATCATGTTCAATGGAGATATTTAGTAAATTTCCTACCGTAAATATATAAAACATGTATTTGTGTGAGTGAATGCTGCACAATCGGCAGCATAAATGCACAAATTTAAAGACGATTTTCTCAATATATCGATTTTTTTGCACCCTCAGATTCCAGATATTTAAATAGTGAACTATCATAATAAACCATACATCACTGGAAGGCTTATTTATTCAACTTTCATATGATGAATAAATCTCAGTTTCTCAAAAATTCTCTCAAAAATTTTGAAAAATGGTCCCACTTTATGTTAAGTTAATCGAAAAATAAGTACAATGTACTTATTGTGTTCATGTTGTATAGTAAAACACTTGTGTAACTTGTGTACAGTGTGTAATTATAATAAATGTAATAATTGCATGAATTAATTACAGCTGTAATTTTAAAAATATTAGTACAATGTAAAAACATGTACACTACCGGTCAAAAGTTTTAGAGCAGTAAGATTTTTTTATGTTTTTAAATGAAGTCTCTTCTGCTCACCAAGGCTGCTTTATTTGATGAAGAAAAGACAAACAGTAATATTGTGAAATATTATGACAATTTAAAATGACTGTTTTCTATTTTAATATATTTTAAAATGTACTCTGAAAGCTGAATTTTCAACATCATTACTGTTGCTGATTACACATCAGTTTTCAGTGTCACATGATCCTTCAGAAATCATTCTAATATGCTGATTTTATCCTCAAAAAACATAAATTATTATTTATATATTAATTTTTAACATATTATTAATTATAAAAGAACAGCATTTATTTCAAATATAATCTTTTCTAACATTATAAATGTCTTAACTGTAACTTTTGATCAATTTAACTCGTCCTCCTCGATGAATAAAAGTATTTTCTAATTTCTTTCCCCCAAAAATAAAAAAAAAATTCTTACTGACCCCAAACTTTTGAATGGTAGTGATGATTAATGTTACAAAAGCTTTCCATTTCATCAAACTTTCTATTCATCAAAGAATCCTGAAATAAAAATGTAAAAAACTGTTTTCAACATGGATAATAATCATAAATGTTTCTTGAGCATCATAATTTCTGTAGGATCATGTGACACTGAAGACTGGAGTAATGATGCTGTAAATTCAGCTTTGATCACAGGAATAAATTACTCTTCACTATATATTCACATAGAAAACTGCTGTTTTAAATTGTAATAATATTTCACAATATTACTGTTTTTTTTGTATTTTTTTTTTAGGGCTGTGCAAAAATTAATTGCGATTAATCGCATCCAAAATAAAAGTCTGTGTTTACATAATATATCTGTGTGTGCTGTATATAATTATTTTGTATATATAAATACACACACATGCATGTATATATTTAAGAAAATGTGTTATTCATACATAAAATATTATATTTATAAAATACAGATTATGTATTTATATATATATACAGAATTTAAGCGTAAATAATTCTTAAATACATACATGCATGCATAGGTATATATATATACAAAATAATTATATACAGCACACACAAATATATTATGCAAACACAGACTTTTATTTTGGATGCGATTAATTGCAATTAATTTTTGCACAACCCTAATTTTTTTTATCAAATAATTGCAGCCTTAAAAAACATAAAAAATCTTACCAATCTAAAACTTTTGACCGGTTCATTTATTAATTTCAATCTAAGTAGATTTTACTTAAAGTGAGACGCACATAAATGTACCCATGTGACTGGTTTTGTGACCCCAGGTCCAGTTATGATTATTGTTATAAATGTAGCATAGGTGGAGTTCCCATGATGCCTCACTGACCCGGTCTCTGGTGAGGGTTTGTGTGCGGTTCTTGTGGAGGATCCGGATGTATCCGGGCGGCTGGATCCAGGCCTCTCCGTCCACCTGCACAGGCACACCTTCATCTCCCAGAATCGTGATCTTCACCGTCCGACACTGATGAACACACACTCGTTACACTATAGGGGCCGCACCGTATCATGGTTCCCAGTTATTGAACGTGTGTGTGTGTGTACCTGTGCGATACGGTGGTGCTGTAGATTAATGACTCTAGAAACAGCCATCTGCATGCTGCCGAACACAGCCACCACCTCCAGGATCTTATCGTCAAACGACGGCGCCGTGAACGTCTGTGAACAAACACACATTTAATAAGAAATAGAAATACACAAACACACAAAAAATGGAGTTGAACAAACTTACGTCGTCCTCTTTAGTTCCGCCCCAGAAGTTTGTTCCTCCCGCGTAACTGGGAATATTCAACACTGCGATTCCTTGGAGACTGGGAAGAGGGATCGGCCTCCCGTCACACTACACACACACACACACACACACACACACACACTCAGGTTATGTACGATTCACCTCCTAAACGATATGACTAAAAAATGAACATTTGGCCAATTCACGTTTTCAATTATTAACAACTCCATTACAGTAAGCTCTCACACACACACACACACACACACACACACACACACACACACACACTCAATTCAATTCAAAAATTGCTTTATTGGCATGACTGTACATCATACAATATTGCCAAAGCTTAGAATACATAGAATAATTATAAAGACATCAAAATAATGCATTGTAACATCTAAATGTACAAATTAAATTAATTAATTGTACAAATTAACAGTGTAAAATAAATGAAATAGAACAGTTTATGAACATTTAAAAAAATTCTGTGAAGAATTTAGAAAAACGTTGTGTATGAGAGTGTGGTGTGTGTGTTGGCGCATTATAATGTTGTTTATGAAGATACATATATTTACCATTACAGATATTTAAAACCCTATGACTTGGACACTAGATGGCGCTATGAATTACTTTTCTCTTAATTTCTTAATAAGATTTACAGACAAATTATATTATAGACCATATATGAGAGTATATATATATATATATATTTTTTTTTTTAAAAGAGTTGCATAAATACAATAAAAATTAAAAACCAGACAAAAGAGAGAAAGAAAAAAACAGCAGTTCTCAGTTATTGGATCTGACAACATTAAAATAATTTAAAAAAAAAAAATTTAAACTTGAAATAGCAAAAACGACAACTTTAAACTTTAAATATGAACTGTTTATGGTTTAATATTTTTCCGAATAGAAGTGTGTCAACAAACACACAATTCTTTCATGCTAATCGCTATTATATGTACTTTTCAAGTTTTATTTGATATATTTATTCAAAATATGGAATGACTGTCAGACGGAAAAAAAGATGCACTATAATATAATACTACAATAATAAACCACTGTTCATTTAAAAAAGAAGAAATTAAAAATTTCTTCTTGATTGGTCGTCGACTCTCTCTTTTTGTGACGAGCATCAATGTATCTGGCTGTTAGTGTGATACAACCTCTTTTTTCACCTAATAGATGTTGTAATTGTGTTTTTTTATTTAATTACATGAAGTTAGGGCAAAGTATTTCAAATTTTGTGTAAAAAGTCCCTCTAATGTACTCTCTCTCTCACACACACACACACACACACACACACACACACACACACACACACACACACTAACCTCTAGCAGAACTCTCTGTTCCAGGTTCTTGTATGTTCTGTGTAAAAGTTCTCTGGTGCCGAGGACTCCATACCACATCATGTTTTTAGTACGACTCCTGAACACACACACACACACACACACACACACACACACACACACACACACACACACACACACACACACGGGTTATTAGAGGTGGGAATCAATCACAAGAGACCACATGATAATAATATCACACTTCTTAAGCCATGATACAATATTATTGCATTTTTAAACATCGTGCAATATGATATATTGTGATTTATCCCGTTTTCAACTGCAAATGATCCCAAAGAAAAACACACACGTATTTATCTAACAAGATCAAGTCTCAGTCTGCTCATTTCTCATATATTTCCTTCCTTCCTTGTTAAATATTTTCCTTCCTTATTTTTACACATTATTTACAATCACAATCAGAGTTGTAGCTAAAATAAAAATATTCATATTTATAATATAATTAGGGCTGTCAAAGCGATTAATCGCATCCAAAATAAAAGTTTGTGTTTACATAATATATGTGGGTGCACTGTGTATAATTATTTTGTATATATATAAAAACACACATGCATGTATATTTAAGAAAAAAAAATATTTATAGATAAAATATTTATATAAAATTTAAATTATATATAAATCTATATACAGAATATACATGAAAATATTTCTTAAATATATACAAGCTTGTGTGTGTGTTTATATATACAATATAATTATACACAGTGCACCCACATATATTATGTAAACACAAACTTTTATTTTAGATGCGATTAATCGCGATTAATCGTTTTGACAGCCCTAAATATAATATATGTTTTTACTCTATATTCAGTTCAATGTATTTGTTAACAAACACCCAAATGAACAAGTCAAATTTGAAACTATTCAGTTATGAAATGTAATTATGCGTCAAATAATATAATTATAATGTTGTTTATGAAGATACATATATTTGCCATTATAGATATTTAAAACCCTATGAATTGGAAACTAGATGGCGCTATGAATTACTTTATCTCTTAATTTCTTAATTAGATTTACATACAAACATTATATTATAGACCATATATGAGAGTATATATAATATATATTATAAAAGAGTAGCATAAATACAATTAAAATTAAAAACCAAACAAAAGAAAGACAAAGACACAGCAGTTCTCAGTTATTGGATCTGACAACATTAAAATCATTTTTGAAGTCAATTGAAATAGCAAAAACGACAACTGTAAACTTTAAAGATGAACTGTTTATGGTTTAATATTTATCCGAATAGAAGTGTGTCAACAAACACACAATTCTTTCATGCTAATCGCTATTATATGTACTTTTCAAGTTTTATTTGATTTATTTCTTCAAAATATGGAATGACTGTCAGTCGAAAAAAGATGCACTATAATAAAATAATACAATAATAAACCACTGTTCATTTAAAAAAAGAAGAAATTAAAAATTTTATTCAGCAAGGATGCATTAAATTGATCAAAAGTGACATTAAAGACATTAATAATGTTACAAAAGATTCTATTTCAACTAAATGATGCTCTTTTGAACTTTCTATTCATCAAAGAATCCTAAAAAATAAAATGTATCACAGTTTCCACAGAAATATGAATATTGATAATAATCATAAATGTTTCTTGAGCGTCAAATCATCATATTAGAGTGATTTCTGAAGGATCATGTGACACTCAAGACTGGGACTTTGATTACAGGAATAAATTGCACATATTTATATTCTACACTTATTTATATTATATTTTACAGTTATTTATATTCTAATTATATTTTAGAATTTTAACTGTATTTTTGATCAAATAAATGCAGGAACTTTTGAACATGATGAGACGTTTTTGACGTGTTTCCGTACCTGCATTTCTCGGGATGCTCGTCACGTTTGTTGTTGAAGTCCAGAGAGATTTTGGCATCCAGGCCGATCCCGAAATAATTATTCATCACGCATTTCTCCGTGTACAGATCCCTGAAACACACACACACACACACACACACACAGAAGAGGCACTTTCCCATCAGCCTTTTCCCTGAAGCCCCTTTAGAGGTCAGTGTTGACAAGGTCATGTGACTCACAGGTTTTCTGGATCACAGCTAAAGGGGTCGGCGTTGACCAGCAGCCGGCTAATCACTGACCCGCTGAAAGAGCCCGACACACCTGCCCTGAGACCTGCACACACACACACACACACACACCGCATGAGCGTCTCCACAACATCAAACACTGCTGTATTCATCACCACTGCTGCATCATGCTAGCAACATGCTAATAGTGTTAGCATCACGTAAACAACATTCTAATCGCATTAATAACATGCTAACAAAATGTCAATCGTGTTAGCATCAATGCTAGCAAAATCCTAATGATGTCAGCATTTTGCTAGCAACATGCTTATTGTGTTAATATCTTGTGTTAGTACACACCCGCCCTGAGATCTAAACACACACACACACACACACACACACTGCATGAGCGTCTCAACAACATCAAACACTGCTGTATTCATTACCACTGCTGCTCTTGCGTCATGCTAGCAACATGCTATTAGTGTTAGCATCACATAAACAACATTCTAATCGCATTAATAACATGCTAACAAAATGTCAATCGTGTTAGCATCAATGCAAGCAAAATGCTAATGATGTGAACATTTTGCTAACAACATGCTAATTGTGTTAATATCTTGTGTTAGTACACACCCATCCTGAGATCTGCACACACACACACACACACTGCATGAGCGTCTCAACAACATCAAACACTGCTGTATTCATCACCACTGCTGCTCTTGCGTCATGCTAGCAACATGCTAATAGTGTTAGCATCATGTAAACAGCATTTTAATCGCGTTATATTCTTGTTAATAACATACTAACAAAATGTCAATCGTGTTAGCATCAATGCAAGCAAAATGCTAATGTCAGCATTTTGCTAGCAACATGCTAATTGTGTTAATATCTTGTGTTAGTACACACCCGCCCTGAGATCTACACACACACCACTGCTGCTCTTGCATCATGCTAGCAACATGCTAATAGTGTTAGCATCACGTAAACAACATTCTAATCGCTTTATATTCTTGTTAATAACATGCTAACAAAATGTCAATCGTGTTAGCATCAATGCAAGCAAAATGCTAATGATGTCAGCATTTTGCTAGCAACATGCTAATTGTGTTAATATCTTGTGTTAGTACACACCCGCCCTGAGACCTGCACACACACACACACACACACACACTGCATGAGCATCTCAACATCAAACACTGCTGTATTTATCACCACATCACTCATCTAGTGTTGCGTCAAGCTAGCAACAATCTAGTGTTAGCATCACGTAAACAACATTCTAATCGCGTTATATTCTTGTTAATAACAGTAAATAAGAGACGTTTCAAGAGGCGTCTATCAAAATGTTTACTATCAAAATGTTAATCATGTTAACATCAATGCTAACAAAATGTTTTTTTTGTGTCATGCTAACAACTAAAATTGTGCTAATCATGTTAACATAATGCTACATTTTAGCAACAGGCTAATCATGTTAACATCTTGTTAACAACAACATCCTAATCGAGTTAACATGTTTTACAAAATGTTAAGCATCAATGCTAACAAAATGCTAATTATGTCAGCATCTTGCTAACAACATGCTAATTGTGTTGTACACACACCCGTCCTTAGTTCAACAACATCAAACACTGTATTCATCCCCAATGCTGCTCTTACTGGGATACAGGATCTTGGTGTTCAACATGGGCATATTCTCCCGACTTCCTGTCTGGGCAGGAAGTGAGGCGGAGCTGCCTATGGACAGGCGTTCTTTACTGATGAGCTTCTCACACGGAGTTTTAGACACTGAGAGAGAGAGAAACATGAATGAGTGACAGTGTGTGTGTGTCAGGAAGGAGTCGTAGCGCTGAACGAGCCTCACCTCTTCGACTGGATCGCGTTCTGTTGCTGTACGACAGCAGAGATAATCGCTCAGCGTCATCATCCTCATCTTCATCCTCCGCAGGCAGTGACGACAAACCTTCCTCCGTCTGAGCGTTCTGTTCATCCACCGCTGAAACACCAGGTCACACATGTGAAATCTGCAGTTTTGAACCATGCTAACAACATGCTGATTGTGTTAACATCATGTTAATTGTGTAAACATCATAATACCAAAATGCTAATTGTGTTAGCATCATGCTAACAAAATACTAATTGTGTTAATATCATGCTTGCAAAATGCTAATCGTGTTAGCATCATCTTAACATGCTAATCGTGTTAACATCTTGCAAAAAACAAGCTAATCATGTTAGCATATTGCTAAAACCATGCTAACAACATGCTGATTGTGTTAACATCATGTAAATTGTGTAATCATAATACCAAAATGCTAATTGTGTTAGCATCATGCTAACAAAATACTAATTGTGTCAATATCATGCTTGCAAAATGCTAATCGTGTTAGCATCATCTTAACATGCTAATTGTGTTAACATCCTGCAAAAAACAAGCTAATCATGTTAGCATATTGCTAAAACCATGCTAACAACATGCTGATTGTGTTAACATCATGTTAATTGTGTAAACATCATAATACCAAAATGCTAATTGTGTTAGCATCATGCTAGCAAAATACTAATTGTGTCAACATCATGCTTGCAAAATGCTAATCGTGTTAGCATCATCTTAACATGCTAATTGTGTTAACATCTTGCAAAAAACAAGCTAATCATGTTAGCATATTGATAAAACCATGCTAACAACATGCTGATTGTGTTAACATCATGTTAATTGTGTAATCATAATACCAAAATGCTAATTGTGTTAGCATCATGCTAGCAAAATACTAATTGTGTTAACATCATGCTTGCAAAATGCCAATCGTGTTAGCATCATCTTAACATGCTAATTGTGTTAACATCTTGCAAAAAACAAGCTAATCATGTTAGCATATTGCTAAAATCATGCTAAAAACATGCTGATTGTGTTAACATCATGTTAATTGTGTAAACATCATAATACCAAAATGCTAATTGTGTTAGCATCATGCTAGCAAAATACTAATTGTGTTAACATCATGCTTGCAAAATGCTAATCGTGTTAGGATCATCTTAACATTCTAATTGTGTTAACATCTTGCAAAAAACAAGCTAAACATGTTAGCATATTGCTAAAACCATGCTAACAACATGCTGATTGTGTTAACATCATGTTAATTGTGTAAACATCATAATACCAAAATGCTAATTGTGTAAACATCATGCCACTAACATGCTAATTTTGTTAGCATCATTCAAATGTTAGCATTATGCACAAACATTAATTATGTTGGCTTCTTGTTAAAAACTAGCTATTTGTATTAGCATCTTGCTAAACCCACACCCATATCCCTCTCAGGTGAGCTTTTTTGACTCGAGGCAGTGTAGCTACGCACGGGAAGCACCACGTGTCTATTTTAAATTACGATACATTTAATTAAAGCTACAATACCTTTCTCCGTGTGCTCTATGATTTGTCTGATGGCTTTCTTCAGGCTGTTGGCGCGTAACATCAGCTGCTCTCGAGGTTTGAAGATGGCGGCAGGTGGTCGAGGAGAACAAGGAGCCGTGATGGTGGGCGGAGCCAAAACCACACCCTCCCCGTCAACCTGCTCTTCGGCGATGGTGGGCGGAGGCGCAGTCATCACGCTGGTGGCCTGAGACTCCTCGTTAAGCGTTTTCAGTAACGAGTCCAACTTTTCTTTAAGCACGCCACACTGCATACAAAAAGCGTACTTCATCAGCCAATCAGAAAACACTTCCAGCCTCCAAAAGCCAATCACAAAACAGCAAGTCAGCTAATAGCCAATCACAGCTCACCTTTTTAGCCATGACCTCTGATTCTTCAGAGTTTTCTGTGTTCTTCTCGTACGCACGTCCCACTTTCGCAACAAAATCCTTAACTGTTTCACACAAGACTCTGAAAAACACACTTTTAGATAAGCAGGATACACTAAAACAGAAATACACAGTGATGAACATATACTGTACGTACTTGGCGGAGGAAATGACCACAGAGTGCTGATCAGACGTCAAGATTTTGGAGAGATGAGCCGCAACAGAGTCCTCATAGGTCAGAATGTGCTGCACCTGAAACAAAACAGCCAATCAGAAGAGAGGAAACACATAATAGCCAATCAGAAGTGAGGAAACACTGAACAGCCAATCAGAAGAGAGGAAACACAGAACGGCCAATCAGAAGAGAAGAAACATATAACAGCCAATCAGAGGAAAGGAAACACAGAACAGCCAATCAGAAAAGAGGAAACACATAATAACCAATCAGAAGTGAGGAAACACAGAACGGCCAATCAGAAGAGAAGAAACCCAACAGCCAATCAGAAGAGAAAAAAACACAGAACAGCCAATCAGAAGAGGAGAAACAGAACAGCCAATCAGAAGTGAGGAAACACAAAACAGCCAATCAGAAGAGAAGAAACACAGAACAGCCAATCAGAGGAGAAGAAATATAACAGCCAATCAGAGGAGAAGAAATATAACAGCCAATCAGAGGAGAAGAAATATAACAGCCAATCAGAGGAGAAGAAACATAACAGCCAATCGGAAGAGAAGAAACGCAGAACAGCCAATAAGAAGAGAAGAAATATAACAGCCAATCAGAAGAGAGGAAACACAGAGCCGTCAATCAGAAGAAAGGAAAACAAAGCAGCCAATCAGAAGAGAAGAAACACAGAACAGCCAATCAGTAGAGAGGAAACACAAAGCAGCCAATCAGATGAGAGGAAACACATGAACAGCCAATCAGAAGAGAAGAAACCCAACAGCCAATCAGATGAGAAAAAAAACACAGAACAGCCAATCAGAAGACAGGAAACATAGAACAGCCAATCGGAAGTGAGGAAACACAGAAGAGCCAATCAGGAGAGAAGAAACAGAACAGCCAATCAGAAGAGAAAAACACAGAACAGAAGAATGAAACAGAACAGCCAATCAGTAGAGAGGAAACACAAAGCAGCCAATCAGATGAGAGGAAACACAGAACAGCCAATCAGAAGTGAGGACACACGAACAGCCAATCAGAAGAGAAAAAACACAGAACAGCCAATCAGAAGAGAAGAAACAAAGAACAGAAGAATGAAACAGAACAGCCAATCAGTAGAGAGGAAACACAAAGCAGCCAATCAGAAGTGAGGACACACGAACAGCCAATCAGAAGAGAAGAAATCCAACAGCCAATCAGAAGAGAGGAAATAGAACAGCCAATCAGGAGAGAGAACTGCCCCTTTGAATCAGCATACCTCTGAGTCCTCACTGCAGTCCTCTGTTACCGTGGAGCTGGAATGTTGCCGTGGTAACTTGGTCTCATATACCATAATACTCCATCTATGAGAAATAAAAGCATTGACTATTCAGTTCAACGACAGTGACAGCACACACACACACACACACACACACACACTGACCTGTCCAGCATCTTGGTACTGGCCCGCTCCAGCTTCTCCAGTATCTGTGGTAACTGTGTGTCATCATCGCACGCTGAGCCCCATCCCAAAACTCTGGCCAGGTCATTTCCTGTTCCCAGAGGAAGTACACCGAGCTGGCACTGCAGACCCCACATCACAACATCAAACACTCACACGGACACACACCTGCAGCTCAAACACTCCAGCAATGGCACTAGCAACAGGGTTTGTGTGTGTGTGTGTGTGTGTGTGTGTACCTGTTTGTGTAAAGTCAGAGCGTCTATCTCTGACAGCACCCATCCCACACTGCCGTCACCCCCACACACCAGAATACGAAACGTATCGAACTTCTGGAACAGACGCAAGCTACGAAAGACACACACACACACACGTAAAGATGTCAACAAACAAATATGTAATGCAAGATTTCTGAGTTTCGTTGTCTGAGTGGATGTTTACTATCGTGTGTGTGTACATGTGTGTGTGTGTGTGTGTGTGTCTCACCCCAGATGTGGCCCTCCGTTCATCAGATCGAACACTTGAGCAGGGTTCAAGAGCTGTTTAAACCGCCGTAGAAACTTCACACCCTGATTATCTCCACTCTTACTGTTCACAAACACCAACAACGGGCTCGTGCAGGTCGGAGGACACGTCGCCTTCCAGAACCCTACACACACACATACACACACACACACACACACAAGAGAGATGGTGCATTTTCACTGTGTTATCTTCGTATTATTTATATGGTAACACTAGTTAACATGAACGAACAATCTCAGTTAAACTTTAAAAAAGCATCATTTTTTTCTTCAGGCGCTGTAAAGCATGCGAGTGCTTCTATTTCTGACATAAAGCCATAATTGGTCATCTCTGTGAGGTTTAGGATAAGAACTATTTCTGATGGAGAGCCCAAGGGAGAGCTCTGATTGGTTGATCCTGAGGGAGTGTTCTGACTGATTGGTGGTTTCCAAGAGAGTGCTCTGATTGGTTGATTCTAAAGAGAGTGCTCTGATTGGTTGATTCCAAGGGAGTGCTCTGATTGGTTGATTCTGAGGGAGTGCTCAGATTGGTTGATTCTAAAGGGGAGTGCTCTGATTGGTTGATTCTGATGGAGTACTCTGATTGGTTGATTCTGAGGGAGTGCTCAGATTGGTTGATTCTGATGGAGTACTCTGATTGGTTGATTCTGAGGGAGTGCTCTGATTGGTTGATTCTGAGGGAGTGCTCTGATTGGTTGATTTTGAGAGAGTGCTCAGATTGGTTGATTCTAAAGGGGAATGCTCTGATTGGTTGATTCCGAGGGAGTGCTCTGATTGGTTGATTCTGAGGGAGTGCTCTGATTGGTTGATTCTGAGGGAGTGCTCTGATTGGTTGATTCTAAAGGGAGTGCTCTAAATAGTTGATTCTGAGGGAGTGCTCTGATTGGTTGATTCTAAAGGGAGTGCTCTGATTGGTTGATTCCGAGGGAGTGCTCTGATTGGTTGATCCCGATGGAATGCTCTGATTGGTTGATTCTGAGGGAGTACTCTGATTGGTTGATTCTAAAGGGAAATGCTCTGATTGGTTGATTCCGAGGAAGTGCTCTGATTGGTTGATTCCGAGGGAGTATTCTGATTGGTTAATTACAAGGTAGTACTCTAATTGGATGATTCCAAGGGAATCTTCTGGTTAGTTGATTCTAAAGGTGAATTCTCTGATTGGTTGATTCTAAAGTGGAGTCCTCTGATTGGTTGATTCTGAGGGAGTGCTCTGATTGGTTGATTCTGAGGGAGTGCTCTGATTGGATGCTCACCGTCCGAGTCGATGCTGTTGAGGGCGGTGGGTGGAATCACGGAGACTTTACACTGACCCAACGGGCACTTGGGAGAGAGCTGGTCTTTGCACCCAGCATGCACCTGGAGAACGCACATTGAGTTGATTGTCATCTCTGCCTTCCATTTAACAAGTAGCATAACATTAATAAAAGGAAATGAACTTCCACACACTCACCATGGCTTTACACCATAAACAGCGCCAGTCCTGAAGTCTGAGAACGCTGCCGCAGGTTTTATCACACACGGTGCATTTGGCACTGACCGGCAGATTCCCCTCCAGCCACTGATGAGGCATCGAGATCTACCGAGTTCAGGAAGGTGTTATATACAGGTTATGTTTGATGGACCCCATTGACTTCCATAGTATTTCTTTTCCTACTATAGAAGTCAATGGAGTCCAACTGTTTGGTTACTGACATTCTTCAAAATATCTTCTTCTGTGTTCAGCAGAAGAAATAAACTCATACCGTTTTGAAACTTGAGGGAGAGTAAATGATGACAGGATTTTCATTTTGAAGCGAATGAACTCTTTAATGGTACTGAATTGAATAATCAATGTAGTTACAATGCAATTGCAAGCAATGCTGTCTTGTTGGCAAATTAAATTAGATACCTAAGAAGTAAGAATAATGCAGGCAGCTCACTATATTTTGGAACAGCTAAAACTATTTTAAAAAATGTTAAAAAAAAATGTTTAAATATATAAAATATATTTATATATTTAAATATATTTAAATAAATATATTTAAAAAAATATAATATATTTAAATAAATATATTTAAAATATAATATATTTAAATAAAATACAAATATTAAATGGAAAACTAAATTTTGAAATGTTGCCTTGACAACTAACTGAAGCACTAATATTAGCTGGGACTAAATTGAAATAAAATAAAAAAGCTGACCATGCACTCACCCCATCCTCGTCCTCCAGTATGTCTTTGCCGATGGAGGCCAGTGTCGTCCATTTGCAGTTATTAGTGGCTCTGACCGCACAACGCTTGTGAGCCTTGAACTTGCACACTGTACGACACACAACGTTTTCAGTCAAGTTAAAGGGTTAGTGTACTTTCAAACATCTTTAAACACACAAATGAAGATATTTTAATGAAATCATATAAAATCATACAAAAAATTGGACTGAATCGCTCAATTCATACGGATTCGTTTTACCATCTCTTTATGATCTTTTTAAAGCGACAAAGGTGATGTGCATATAGCTGTCAATGGATGGAAAGAAATCTCTCTGATTTAATCAATCAATTTAATTGATGACAGAATCATTTTAAATTGAACACATAAATCCGCACTTAAACACATTCAGAAGAGAAACTTCTAACGTAGGGTGAATGCAGGTAAAGTGGGCCGCTTTTTGTTAAACGTGTCATTTAGATACCTAAAAGTTTTTTGTTAACTTTAAGGTCCAGCTATAATAAATAAATTTGAATAGAGTTGATATAATGTGTTATTTGCAAGCTATGTACTGTTCATGCACTTATTTCCAGGTAAAGTGGGCCATCTGGTCTGGTAAAGTGGGCCATCCCTGATTTATCAAAAATGATCCTGTATATCAATTAAAAACACATGTAAATTAAAACAGTTAAAAACACATGTGCATTGATTTTTTTTAATGCTTTAAATAAAAAATTCAAAAATGTAAATACCGATATGGTGGCAGATATAGCATGCATACCATATATATATAAATGCTAAATTAAGTTTTTTATATTTATATATATATATATGGTATAGCATGCATACCATATATATATATATTTATATATATATAAATGCTAAATTAAGTTTTTTATATTTAAAAAATAAATAAATAAATAAAAAATTAAATACCGATATGGTGGCCGAAATAGCATGCATACTGTTTATATACATATATATATATATATATATATATATATATGAATGAATGCAGGTAAAGTGGGCCATTTTTTGTTAAACGTGTCATTTAGAAACCTAAATGTTTTTTTGTTAACTGTAAGGTCCAGCTATAATAAATAAATTTGCATAGAGTTGATATAATGTGTTATTTGCAAGCTATGTACTGTTCATGCACTTATTTCCAGGTAAAGTGGGCCGGCTGGTCTGGTAAAGTGGGCCATCCCAGATTTATCAAAAAATGATCCTGTATATTAATTAAAAACACATGTAAAACATTTTTTTCTGTCTGTTTTCTCTAAACACTTTAATTGTGTCCATATTTAAAGCGTTTTATTCTGCATTTACATTTTGCTCCTTTTTACGCTCCACAGATTAAACGTAATGCCTTATTTTCTGCCTTTTCTTTCCTCTCTTCCATCTCTAACTTAAATTTCCTAATGGCACACTCACTTGAATTTGAGTATAATTACTAAAGGTTAAAGGTCGCCCACTTTAACCTGAATCTTACACATACAGCCAAAGTGGGCCGGCAATATTTAAACACATTACAAGAAAACCAACACATTTTAAATCATTTCGTTCATTGCATTTCATTCGTAGTCACAAACAAACCAGAAACTCTCACATTAATATTTGTTTGCACCCTGAAAATTTAGAAAATAAAATCTTAAATCAAAGGGTTTCTACCTTTAACCGCACAAGAAATAGTGTCTCTTTAATTAAAGTGTAAACCCATTGAGCACAGTACAAGCAAACTTAAACGTCCCACTTTACCTGCGTTCACCCTACCGATAATGTTAAAATGAAAACTCATGATGAAGAGCGACAGACCTTCGCAGGACAGCCCGTGAGACGTGACCCCAGACAGAGCCTCCCGGCAGACGTTACAGTACGTGGGGCGAGCGTGCGAACAGGCGTACCAGTTATGC
Source organism: Cyprinella venusta (assembly GCA_038021265.1). NCBI lineage: Eukaryota > Metazoa > Chordata > Actinopteri > Cypriniformes > Leuciscidae > Cyprinella > Cyprinella venusta. The sequence continues at coordinate 1,908,512 of CM075881.1, forward strand.
ATCCCCGAGAAATGATCCATACTGAACTGGGTGGACTAGAGCAGAGAAACGAGCATGATCAGACGTGACGTATATAATGTTACAAAAGAGTCTATTTCAAATAAATGCTGTTCTTTTGAACTTTCTATTCATCAAAGAATCCAGAAAAATAAAATGTATCACAGTTTTCACAAAAACACATCATAAACGTTTCTGGAGCATCAGATCATCATATTAGACTAGTGATTTCATCATGTGACACTTGAAAATTCAGCTTTGATAACAGGAATCAATTACACATAACCCTAAAACCGTATTCTGGACAAATGTGGGCGAAATAGTTTTGATTTATTTTTTTTAAAAATACTTCCCTTGATCTGAGCGGTACAAGACTTGGCTACTTATCCTAAGTTTGCCTCCTGAACACATACGATTTTTTTTGACTCAATTCTACAATGTTCAGTGGGTGAAAAAACAATTCCTTAATCTTGTATTTGGGTCAAAAATGGGCACCCATAGAAATGAATGGGAAAACTGTAATTTAGAGCATTCTAAAATAAGACAAAATAAGACAGCAAAGTCACTTCATCTTTAGGTTTTAGCTCTAAGAACTTATTGGAATGATATTTTAATGTAGTTAAAATTAAAAAAAAAAAAAATAAGCATAATTTACATAGAAAATATGGAACTTTTTGAAGTAAATAAATTTAAAAATACCCCCAAAATAAAAAAAACTCACCATAAATGGATAGACAAAACTTTATCAAAGACAGCGATATAACATTTATTCCAAAGTTTGCCTCCTGAACACACAATTTTTTTTACTCAATTCTACAATGTTAAGTGGGTGAAAAAAACTTCCCTAATCTTGCATTTGGGTCAAAAATGGGCACCCATAGAAATGAATGGGAAAAACTGTAATTTAGGACATGCTAAAATAAGACACCAGGTGACAGCAAAGTCAGGTTTTAGCTCTAAGAACTTATTGGAATGATATTTTAATTTGGTAAAAAAAAATAAAACTACATAGTAATTAATTTACATAGACATAATTTACATTGAAAATATGGTACTTTCTGAAGTAAATAAATTCAAAAATACCCCCAAAATAAAAGAAAACACCACAAATGGATAGACAAAACTTTATCGAAGACAGTGATATAACATTCATAATAAATAAAGTCCTCTGTGCCCACATTTGTCCACAGTTACAGGATTAAGGGCTATAACGTGAATACGGTTTGAGGGCTAACAGCTAAAAATATTTCACAGTATTTTTTTGATCAAATAAATGCAACTTTGGTGAGCAGAAGAGACTATTTACCCCAGACTAAGTTTTTCAAACCCCTGGTATAACCTCAAATAAATGCAACGAAAAAGAGACTGCAGAGGAATACATGTCTCTAATAAACCATAAACTCAGAGAAACTCACCTCGAAGTGTTCCCTGTTCTGAACACTCTTCAGCGCTGCGATCCATTCCTCCATTTCTTTCCTGTTTTCCGCGCACAGGATCAGCCGACGACACGGAGTGATTACCTACAGAGAGAGAGAGAGAGAGGAGTCGGTCATGTGAAACTGAAGAAATCAGGAATAGATTTGTTCAAGTGTAATAAGCTGCTTTAACCACACATAACCTTTAATGTGTGTGTGAGCAAAAGAAACATGTGCTTCTCCTGCAAACTGCGTCAAAAGAACAAGGAACACACTGTCCACACTCTCTCTCACACACACTTCGAGCTAAGAGCTCTTGTTATTCAACTTACGGGGTGCCAAGTTAGGGCTTGGTGACAGAGCAAACATATCTGCAATGATTTTGCTAGTAATATGACATTATGCAACCCTAAGAAAAAATATTGCAATGTGCTTTTTACTTGGCCATCAAGTTTACCTAAAAACTGTGACATTATATTAGCTTCAGATTTCTCAGTTTTTAGCAATTCATTAGTAGGAGAGTGTCTAAAAAAAGCATTAGAATCAGTTCAAGAGTGATAGTTAGCATTATTATTATTACTCAAAAAAAGTTTTAGGGCATATGTTTTTAATTCTATTGGTGCATATCAATAAAAATGATTAAATACTCATGTGTGAAAAAGTGTTGATTACTATTAGTTTTAGACAATGCATTTAACTTCTTGCATTAGGTGACACTTTCAATAAGATCTCATTTGTAAACATTAGTCGACATGAACTAACAATGAGCAATATATTTTTTACAGCATTTATTAACATGCATAACATTGGTTCAATGTTTGTTCAAAGTGCACTGATTTTTTTGCTTTAAATAAAAAAATAAAACAAATTTAAATACCGATATGGTGGCCGATATGACATGCATACCATATATATATATACATATATATTTTTATGTAAAAAACTTAAAGCATTTATATATATATATATATATATATACATATATATATATATAAATGCTTTAAGTTTTTTACATAAAAAAAAAACAATTAAATACCGATATGACGATATGATGGCCGAAATAGTGTGCATACAGTGTGTGTGTGTGTGTGTGTGTGTGTATATATATGTATATTTATATATATAAATGCTTTAAGTTATTTTTTTTTTACATTTTTTTAATAAACTATTACGTTCAATGTTCGTTCTAAGTGCATTGATTTTTTTTAATGCTTTAAATAAAAAATTCAAAAATGTAAATACCGATATGGTGGCCGATATAGCATGCATACTATATATATAAAAATCCTAAATGCTTTAAGTTTTTTATATTTTAAAAATAAATAAATAAATAAATAATTCAATACCGATATGGTGGCCGAAATAGCGTGCATACCGTATATATATATATATATATATATATTTTTTTTTTTAAATGCTTTAAGTTTTTTTTTTTTACATTTTTTGAATAAATTAAAAAAATTTTTGTTAAATACCGATATGGTGGCCGATATATCGTATATATATATATATGGTATACACACTATATCGGCCACCATATCGGTACTGGCCAATATATGTATGTTCGTTTTTAATGTAATCATTATCGGCCCGATACGTACATTTGTCTGATATATTAAAGCCGATAAATACTGTATTATTTCCCTCAGCTGAGACTCTTCAGACGTGCACTGATCCACATGAAGGGGTTTGGATTTGCTTGAAATATGATTGGAATCATAAAAAAAGGAAAATAAAGTAAAGTGCAACATGTGCTGTGATATCGGCTGCATACAAATTAAAACGAGAACGTCATTATTGTGTGTTTGGGACGTGGCTTGTAATGGTGAGACTTTTGTTTCTGTAATCAAGCTCTCAAAAATCATATAAAACTTGGATTTACAGTAGATTTATCATCAATATATCGGTTATCGGCTTTCAAATGTAAAGTATTATCGGTTATCGGTATCGGCCAGGTGGATCCCTAATATATATAGGTATATTTATTTAAATTAAATTAAATTAGAATGCAAAATAGAATCATGTTTCCAAGTGGACTCAAACTTTTCCAGCGGTATCACTCAAGACAAACCTTAACATGTGTGTGTGTGTGTCTGTGTATGTGTGTGTGTGCGTCAACTTCCCAATCCGTTTCCTCCAGCTGCTGACAAAGACCCTCTGTTCCCATACGGATAAAAATAACTCACGCCTTTCCTCCGCCAGCACACACACACACACACACACACACCGATCATATTATTCATTTGGCGTTGGAGTACACAAGCTGCCTCATAAAACCAGCTAAACTACGCAGACACATGTATCAGCTGACACACAGCAGAAGAGCGTCTGCTTAATGTCTTTGATGGAGATCTTCAAGCCACTTTTATACACACACACACACATTATCGTAACGCCAGTCATACGACTCAAACAACTTCTGGGGTTCAGTTACATAAGCTGAATATATCCTGTTTTCAACACTTTAACACACAGCCGTGACACTAATCTAATCTAATAATGCGCCTAATGAAATATATCAGCTTTAAAGGGTACCTATTTGGGGTTTTTGAAAATTGCCCTTCATGTAGTGTTTAACATAGATCTAAGTGAACGAAAACATCCTGCAAAGTTTTAAACATGAAAGTTCATCGTATACAAAGTTATTATCTCTCAAAAACAAGAGTCGACTCTGAGTCGCTGATATGAATCGTTCGAAAAACGATGCTTTTCCTTTGTCCGGTTGACGTCAACTTGACAAGTTATTTGAATAAGAAACGCCCACTTGTTGCGCTCGGAGACGCTAGGGAAAACCGGAGCTCCAGGGGTGGCGGGCAAATCTGAAACTGGCCCAGGACGGGCCACCCTGCCTGGGCTGGCCAGGGAGGTCTGAGAGCATGGAGGTTTGGACCCACCGCACCTTTTTGGACTCGAGATCTGGGCTTCGGAAAACAATCATGTGGACGAGACGCTGTGTTTTGAAGTGCGACGCAAAAGCCAACTTTTTTAACCAGCCAAGTGAGGAGTATTTGAAGACTAAGTGGCTGCAGTTCATATATACAAGTACTGCTATACCACACAAGTATAGCCCAAACCTTGTTCTGTGTTCGCGTCATTTTGAAGATGATTGCTTCACAAACCTAAACGCTATAAAGTATGGATTGGCGAGCCGGCTCTATCCTAACGAGCTGAGGATCAATATGCAGAGCAGTGGGTCGCGAGGACCGGAGTTGAGAACCCATTTAAGGTAATAGGAGTTCCGTTTTTCTGCACAAAGAATACCAATCACAACTCACTAGGTCATCTGACCAATCACCGCAGATTAGCGTCACGCAAAGGCGGGTCTTGGTATAAGGACTCGCTAAAACGATTCAAATGGGAGTCGGTGGGCAATTCAGGTAAAAATAAATGCATATTATAAGACAACAAAAGTGTTTTTTGTCATTGCATGCTTGTAAAACTG
>CM075881.1:1918365-2015865 GCA_038021265.1 Cyprinella venusta
TCGTCTACGAGGAGAGAGAGAGAGAGAGAGAGAGAGAGAGAGAGAGAGAGAGAGAGAGAGAGTGAAAATTCTTTTCTTTCCAATCACCCTCGTTCATTTACGTAATAAATGACATCATCATCATAGCTGAGAGAGCTGCTCTTCACACACCGTTTCATCTCACACACACCTTTAATGGATATTTTTACATCAAGAAACCACAAACTACACTGGAACTCCAACCTCAGACAACACACACACACACACACACACACAGCTGTGCCTGCAGTTTCATGTTAGACCTGAAGGGAGCAGCAGAGAGCAACACATTTCACTCCGACATCAGATTTCTTCATATCTATTAATCATATACAGTATATTCAAGCATATCTATTAATAGCTCATTGATTCCTGCAGTGTTTGTGCTTCAGACATGAATGAGTCCTCAAATCATCAGTCTTGACCATTTATTTATTTACTCATTTATCACCATATCACCATCAACCATGGCAAACCCAAATAACAATAACGTTTCAATTAATTGTATGCAACCATAACAATATTAAACTAACAAATAAAACATGAAAAATAAATGAATAAAAATACTAGGGCTGTGCAAAAATTGATTACGATTAATCGCATCCAAAATAAAAGTCTGTGTTTACATAATATATGTGTGTGCTGTATATAATTATTTTTATATATAAATACACACACATGCATGTATATATTTAAGAAAATGTGTTATTCATATATAAAATATTTATATTTATATAATATAGATTATGTATTTTATATATATATATATATATATATATATATATATATACAGAGAATTTAAGCGCAAATAATTCTTAAATATATTAAGGCTGTCAAAACGATTAATCACAATTAATCGCATCCAAAATAAAAGTTTTTGTTTACATAATATTTGTGGGGCCACTGTGTATAATTATTTTGTATATATATATAAAAAACACACATGCATGTATATTAAAGAAAAAAAATATTATTTATATATAAAATATTTGTATTTATGTTTAATATAAATTATATAAAAATCTATATACAGTATATACATGAAAATATTTCTTAAATATATACAAGCATGTGTGTTTATTTATATATCTAAAATAATTATACACAGTGCCCCCACGTATATTATGTAAACACAAACTTTTATTTTGGATGCGATTAATCTCGATTAATCGGTTTGACAGCCCTAAAATATATACATGCATGCATAGGTATTTATTTATATACAAAATAATTATATACAGCACACACAAATATATTATGTAAACACAGACTTTTATTTTGGATGCGATTAATCGCGATTAATTTTTTGCACAGCCCTAAAAATATCAATAATAATCATAATTCCAAATGTGATTAAAATTCTATTAATTTAAATTCCATTCGTGTATTCTGTATAAATTATAAAATAAATTATTATAAATTAATATTTTTAATTATAATAAAAATAAATTATAAAATAAATTGCTAAATATAATTTAAGCAGGGAATAAAATGTACTTTAGAGTTTAGACACTTTATAGTAGTTTTGAATGACCATTTTGTATAATAATTTCTATTTTCAAAATAGTTACATCTGGATTCGCTTCATATAATTTGTTATGGACACATTCGTCCCGCACCAGCTGGACACTAAAATCCCACAGACGTTGTAATAACACGGTTAACACAACTTAAAAACTACCTTTTTTCTGCACTTTCTACAATTTGAAACATTAAACGCTGACACAAAGGTCAAACTAGACCAAAAATATGTCTATATTTCACATTTAAGCTTTATACAACAACAACAACCAAATAACATGCAAATTCAGCATCAGAAAACAGCACTAATGCACACACACACACACACACAGGCGGGGAGTGTGTAACACTAACCTGGAACCTAGAGCAATCCATGAGAGACGGGTCAGAGCAAGATGCGTCTGACTGATGTGAGGCTCACACACACACACTTACACACACACATACACACTCAAGCTGGTTTCCGCTGACAGTAAAAGCCCTATTCTCTGTCACTGAAGGCACCTGTCTGTCATTTCAGCTCACACACACACTCACACACTGCACATCTCACATCAACCCACAGGAAGCTTGACCTGTTTGTGCAGCGCTCAGTCTTTGAGAAGCGCTACCAAAATAGCTCACGGCAAACCTCTGTTCTGATAATAGAGTCATTTCCTGACCGCGCGCTAACGTTTCATCTGACGCGCGTCATTGACATGAACGCATGATGCCTTTTCATCCAGCCCATGCATGTTTTAATCAGGGTTGCGGTCCTTAAATACGACTTAAAGCATTTAAAACATGGGAGCACATTACAGTCCATGCACATACTGTATAGTAACTATAGTAAATGCAGTAACTGGGTAATAACTAGTTAATCTAACCTAACCTTAACCCATGTAGATGTTACCAGTACTTTCTTATGTATGTGCAGGTAATCGAAAACATTTTCATTACTCGAAATAAAATAAAATATTACATTTCAAATAACTGCATTTTAGCTAGTTGCTGAGGCAAAGTTTCTCATTTTCATTTAATTTCAGATTAACTACTAAAATAAAAAAGAAATAGACATTTAAAAAACCTAATAAATGTACTAAACTTAAAATAAAAACTTTAAAATAAAATCTAATTCAAAATATTAACAAAACTATGACAGCATATAGACATGGTACTAAAATACACAAAAAAGGATTCCAAGGGTTTTTGTTTTGCAGCGATGTCATAAAAATAACCTTTCAGTGAACAGTTCTTAAAGAACCTTTAGTGAAGAACCTTCTGAACAGTTCTTAAAGAACCCTTAGGGAAGAACCTTCAGGTGAACAGTTCTTAAAGAACCCTTTAGTGAAGAACCTTTCAGTGAACAGTTCTTAAAGGAACTTTAGTGAAGAACCTTTCAGTGAACAGTTCTTAAAGAACCTTTAGTGAAGAACCTTTCAGACAGTGAACAGTTCTTAAAGAACCTTTAGTGGAGAACCTTTCAGTGAACAGTTCTTAAAGAACCTTTAGTGAAGAACCTTTTAGTCATCAGTTCTTAAAGAACCTTTAGTGAAGAACCTTTCAGACAGTGAACAGTTCTTAAAGAACCTTTAGTGGAGAACCTTTCAGTGAACAGTTCTTAAAGAACCTTTAGTGAAGAACCTTTTAGTCATCAGTTCTTAAAGAACCATTAGTGAAGAACCTTTCAGTGAACGGTTCTTAAAGAACCTTTAGTGAGGAACCTTCAGGTGAACAGTTCTTAAAGGAACTTTAGTGAAGAACCTTCAGGTGAACAGTTCTTAAAGGAACATTAGTGAAGAACCTTTCAGTGAACAGTTCTTAAAGGAACTTTAGTGGAGAACCTTTCAGTGAACAGTTCTTAAAGGAACTTTAGTGAAGAACCTTCAGGTGAACAGTTCTTAAAGGAACTTTAGTGAAGAACCTTCAGGTGAACAGTTCTTAAAGGAACATTAGTGAAGAACCTTTCAGTGAACAGTTCTTAAAGGAACTTTAGTGAAGAACCTTCAGGTGAACAGTTCTTAAAGAACCTTTAGTGGAGAACCTTTCAGTGAACAGTTCTTAAAGGAACTTTAGTGAAGAACCTTTCAGTGAACAGTTCTTAAAGGAACTTTAGTGAAGAACCTTCAGGTGAACAGTTCTTAAAGAACCTTTAGTGGAGAACCTTTCAGGTGAACAGTTCTTAAAGAACCTTTAGTGGAGAACCTTTCAGGTGATTAGTTCTTAAAGAACCTTTAGTGGAGAACCTTTCAGGTGAACAGTTCTTAAAGAACCTTTAGTGGAGAACCTTTCAGGTGAACAGTTCTTAAAGAACCTTTACTGGAGAACCTTTCAGTGAACAGTTCTTAAAGAACCTTTAGTGAAGAACCTTCTGAACAGTTCTTAAAGAACCCTTAGGGAAGAACCTTCAGGTGAACAGTTCTTAAAGAACCTTTATTGAAGAACCTTTCAGTGAACAGTTCTTAAAGAACCCTTTAGTGAAGAACCTTTCAGTGAACAGTTCTTAAAGGAACTTTAGTGAAGAACCTTCAGGTGAACAGTTCTTAAAGGAACATTAGTGAAGAACCTTCAGGTGAACAGTTCTTAAAGGAGCTTTAGTGAAGAACCTTCAGGTGAACAGTTCTTAAAGGAGCTTTAGTGAAGAACCTTTCAGTGAACAGTTCTTAAAGGAACATTAGTGAAGAACCTTTCAGTGAACAGTTCTCAAAGGAACTTTAGTGAAGAACCTTTCAGTGAACAGTTCTTAAAGGAACATTAGTGAAGAACCTTCAGGTGAACAGTTCTTAAAGAACCTTTACTGGAGAACCTTTCAGTGAACAGTTCTTAAAGAACCCTTTAGTGAAGAACCTTTCAGTGAACAGTTCTTAAAGGAACTTTAGTGAAGAACCTTCAGGTGAACAGTTCTTAAAGGAACATTAGTGAAGAACCTTCAGGTGAACAGTTCTTAAAGGAGCTTTAGTGAAGAACCTTCAGGTGAACAGTTCTTAAAGGAGCTTTAGTGAAGAACCTTTCAGTGAACAGTTCTTAAAGGAACATTAGTGAAGAACCTTTCAGTGAACAGTTCTCAAAGGAACTTTAGTGAAGAACCTTTCAGTGAACAGTTCTTAAAGGAACATTAGTGAAGAACCTTCAGGTGAACAGTTCTTAAAGGAACATTAGTGAAGAACCTTCAGGTGAACAGTTCTTAAAGGAACATTAGTGAAGAACCTTCAGGTGAACAGTTCTTAAAGAACCTTTTTTCCTCTATAAAGAACCTTTAACGTTCATAGAATCTTTAAATTTCAAAAAAAAGGTTCTTTATAGAGGAAAAAGGTTGTCTAGGAACTGTTCACCTGAAGGTTCTTCACTAATGGTTCTCTAAGAACCTTCAGGTGAACAGTTCTTAAAGAACCATTAGTGAAGAACCTTTCAGGTGAACAGTTCCTAGACAACCTTTTTCCTCTATAAAGAACATTTTTTGGAATTGAAAGATTCTATGAACGTTAAAGGTTCTTCGTGGAACCATTGATTCCAATAAAAAACTTTTTTTTTCTGATGTTAATGAACAGAAACTAATGCAGCAGCAGTAAGTGTGTGTGTGTGTGTGTGTGTGTGTGTGGGCGGGCGGATCTTCCTGAAATAACTCACAGATGTAACTTTGATTTCGGTCTGATGTCACTGCAAAAAGCCACTAGTTTTATAAATGCACCACAACAAACCACTGTTTACTGTGTGTAGAGAACATGTTTGCATGTACTAATCAGTCGGCATGCGGGTTTGTGTCATCAAACTGAAGGAACTCATTTAAAGGCTGCTTTATTGCTGAAATCACTTCAGCACTTTACAGATACATGCATCGAGTGTATTACTGTACAACTTTCAAGCTTTTTATTCAACATTAAATGTTTAAATGTTGAATATGCCAAGAGACAAGCTATTTGGACTGGATGAGAGAAATGTAATACAGGAATATACATAACAAGCAGGAATTCTACAGGAATATGCATTTATTTAATGTAGAAGAAATATGAAGGAATATCAGCCACATTCCTATGGAATATACTGTGAGACTTTACTGTCAAACTTTGATTGAAAGCAAAAAAGAATTAGAAAATCGGCCAAAAAAAACAAGATTGTGTACTTAACCGCTTTAGTAAAGGGAAAGAACTACAATCCCATGATGCATTGCGAACAGCATAATTAGATTAAAAACAGTGAAGAAATATTAAACTATTTTTCATTCAGAGTGCTTTACAGGAGTGGGCGGAGCTTGTGTTTTTTTCGGCGGAATCGGTGGAATTTTCTGTAAAGCATCATGGGTAATGTAGTTTTTCACCACATTCCGCTGTTAAACGTGATTATTTTAAAAAAGTAAGCTGAAATAATGTGGGCAAATGCCTTCTACTGAAGCAAATACCATCGATTAACAACCTCGTAGCTCACAGTAAAGCTGTCTTTAAAGGTTTATAAGTTAGCATTAAAATATCAGTTTCCCTATGGAGAGAATGACTGGAGTTTTTACGTCTGGAATCCGACCGTTGATGCGCTCTATTGCAAAAAAAGAAAAAAAACAGACATAATTGTACCTTTAGGGGTTCAACACACACCTTATTAATCCCTAACAGTTCATAGTAGTACCTTAAGGGTATATATTTCTATTTTAAGGAACTAAAATGCACTTTTAGTGGTAGATAAGCTACAAAGCTGTTATTTTTTCTGACAGTGAACATCAGCTGTGTTTGATGTGATCTGATCGTTACTGCTCATGCTCAGAGAAACCTCTCTCATACATCACATATATGCTTGTCTGTCGCTCGGGACGGGTCTGAAGTGGCGGGTCAAACGTGACCTTTGAGGGGATAGATGCCTGCGGTTACTGTAGCGAGAGCTGTTTCATCTCCCCTCTGTCTGATCTGACTCAAAGAGACCGTTACCGATCTGAACCGTGACCTTCCACACACACACACACACACACTCGATGACACGGCTTCCGCTTCCCAGAATTCACTTGTGGTTTACAAACCCGGCATGAAGTGGCCACACATGCATCAGTGTTACTAACTAATGTCTAACTAACTAGTGCTCTCTATATTTAGACAGGGCAATTTATTTTTCCCAAAATCCATTTTTCCCATTTGAATAGTTCTGGACTTTGTTTGAATGGTTTAATTAAATTTTAGTAGTAGTATTTGAGTTTATTGGCGCGTCATATTCATAGGCTATTTCACGGCCAATTATTATAATACTTTATTTTAAATTAGGGCTGTCAAAACGATTAATCGCGATTAATCGCATCCAAAGTAAAAGTTTGTGTTTACATAATATATATGGGTGCAGTGTGTATAATTCATTTAGATATGTAAATACACACACATGCTTGTATATATTTAAGAAATATTTTCATGTGTATTCTGTATATGGATTTATATATAATTTATATTATATATAAATATAAATATTTTTTTTATAAATAATATTTTCTTTCTTAAATACACATGCATGTGTGTTTTTATATATATACAAAATAATTATACACACTACGCCCACATATATTATGTAAACACAAACTTTTATTTTGGATGCGATTAATCGCGATTAATCGTTTTGACAGCCCTATTTTAAATCTAAAAAATTTAATATTTTTATTTTAAATATAAAAACATAAGTTAGACATATAATTCTATGAAAAATTAATTAAATGTACATTTGATTGAAATTATTACAATTTTACAGGGTTCATCTAACAAAATATGTCCTTAAATTTTTCAAATCGAAAATCATGTTTAATTAATTTGAAAACATGAAATCTGTACAATTTAACAACAATTTATTTATTAAAAATAAATACATTTGTTTAACAAAAAAATAATAATTTTAGGGCCCTATGATATGCGTTTTATTTTGTCTCAAATTCTGTTTTATTTTCCCCCGATTTTTCCCCACTTAAATTTTTCTGGATTTCATTTTAATAGTTTAGTTAAATTTAAATGGTTTAGTTTTAATTAAAAAAAATTCTATCTTTTATTTTATTTTCTGGATATATAATTTAATACCAATTTATGATCAAAAACAGTGATAATCAAATGAAGGCATAAATCTTTTAAAAGTGATCAAATGAAAATGAAACCATTTCTTTAGACTTCAGATGTAAATGTGCTTCAATATTCACAGACACAAGTTCATATCGCAGTTTGATTCAGTGTACAGCCCTACTGTTGATTTATTTACTCAAACTTTGCCAAATTCCATGGAATTCCATGTCATTCTGTAAATTCCATTTTTATAACTGGATTCCGTCCGCATCACCAAACTCATAGGCTCCTATATAGACAAGCATACTTCCCATAGACTGCCAGGAATAGTGCATCTAAAAATGAAAACAATTCTCAGTATTAACCCTCATGTCTGTGTCTAATTCATACACTTTTACTGTAAAAAGCAGCTTAATTCAGCTTTTTGTTCCAGAATGAGGCAAATTTCTGCAGATTTATGGCACAATGCACAACATTTATTATTACTGGCCTTGCATATACACTCTAAAAAAATGCTGGGTTGTTCAAATGTAGACAAACCCAGCCGTTGTGTTCATTTTTTTTTTAATTTTTTTTTTTTTTAAATATTATTATTATTTTTTTTAATTTTAACCCAATGTTCGGGTTTGTCCATATTTAACCTAAAATTGGGTTAAACCAACCCAGCATTTTAAAAAAAATGTAAAAATGCTGTAAAAATGTGACATTAAACAGAAAAGAAAATAAAAAAAAGACTCAGGCTGTTAATTGCCCTTCAACATTAGCAAATAATTATGCTTCGTTTTCTAGGTGCAAGAAATTAAACCAATTAAAACTGAAGATAGCATATAAATGATGCAAACACACATCATCTCCGGTCCGTCCTAAGCAACAGAGCATCATCCTCTCTCATATCTAGTGTGTGATCTCAGTCACCTCACCACACACACACACACACATACACACACACTATTACTGAATGCAATTGCTTTCATACTCAGCAAAAGATATCGCAACCATAACCATAAACTTAGACGTAACTCACAGCTGATATTTATAACTAGCAAAAACATTAAGTAACACTTTGTTTTAAGGTGACGTAGTGGTTAATGACTTTTATAACTAACCCTAAACCAAACCCTAAGCCTAACTCTATACTAAGTACATGTAGTATTACTCAGTCAGTGCTTATTTGAGTAAAATCAATGTCACTGTACACTTTATTTTAAGGTAACACTGTAATTATAGGCTACATAGAAGTACTGAGTAATATTAATAAACTAAATGCACTTATTATAGGGTTAGGGTTTGGTTGAGGGTTGGTTGCATGTAATTATGCATAATTAATAGTTATCACTATAGCAACTAGATGTAACAATGACACTTCAAAATAAAGTGTAACCAAACATAATTTTGAGGACTTAAAATAGTTCTTTTCGAGTCCATCATAGGGCAAACTGGTTATGCATTAATAAAACCTACAACATTAATGCACTTATTAATAAATGCATTAATGCACTATTACATAAATCAGACGAATTCGGTCACAAGTAGTCTCTCAGGAAGTGAATTTTGCAAGAACAAGTCGAGGGCTTATTCTTTATCACTTTATCTCTCATTTATCTGGAACAAACTTGAATGTCAACACTATTAATATGATTCTGAATGGCACATTTTTTCTATGCGTGAACGATGATGATGAATCATAATACATCCTTTGGTTTACAGCTCAGATCTTAAAGCGCTCTGCTTCCACACGCTTTCTTTACTTAAAAATGACACTATATATAGTTCTGGAAAAAAAAGACCACTGCAAAATCATCAGTTTCTCTGGTTTTACTATTTATAGGTGTGTGTTTTGGTAAAATTAACAATTTAGTTTTATTCTATAAACTACTGACAACATTTCTTCCAAATTCCTAATAAAAATTTTGTAGCATTTATTTGCAAAAAACAAAAACTGGTAAAAATAACACAAAAGATGCAGTGTTGTCAGACCTCGAATAACGGAAAGAAAATAAGTTCATATTTATTTTTTAACACAATACTAATGTTTCAATATTTCAATATAAATCAATATTTGGAGGAATAACAACAGCTTTCATGCTCTCCACCAGTCACATATTGAGGAAATATCCCGCATCTAAATCAGTCTATTGTTTTTTATTATTATTTATTTATTATTTGGTTTTAAAAACGTGCATGTGTTCTTTTGCCTTTTTAAGAAAGCATTTTATTTATTATTTTTTATTTATAATATATTATAATATATTATAAATATAATATATATACTATTATAATTTATTTATTGTTGTTCACTCAAAGAAATGAATTTTGCTGCTTGTTCAAATTGCTTCATTAAAATGAGTTTAAAGGTGTAGTTTACTTTAAAAAAAACTCAGTCAATTAAAATTTGAATCTGTTGTTGTTTAAGCTGTTGCCTGCTGTGGTTGCTTTAATTCACATCCTTTCTAAAAATATGAAAGTTTTGGGAATATCAAAGTTTTGGGAAAGTTTAATATGTTCTTACTATATAAGACTGTCAATCTAATTTCATGTTGTTTTAAATTCTATTTGTTCATGTTTCTAAAATAGTCATCTGCATGATGCCTTTATGAGTACAAATGTTTTCATTAAGTTAGAAAGACATTATATAACAGTTTCAGGGTATGTTTTAGTGTTGTAAACATGTCCCACACAAACTTATAATCGTCCCACATTTTGGTTTGTTTGATGGTGGTCAACCTAAATCGGGCAGATCTGTCTCTGTGAAGGACGCATGAATCAAGCCACGCGGATCAAGACCCTGTCATGGCCAGCCCAATCTCTTACAGATCTGAACGCCACTGAAAACCTCAGGAATGTGATCAAGAGGAAGACGGATGGTCTCAAACCATCAAACAAAGCCGAGCCGCTTGAGTTTGTGCAGCAGGAGTGGCGTAAAGTCAGCCGACATCACTGTGAAAGACTGGTGGACAGCATGAAAATCAGGGGTTATTCCAGCAAATATTGATTTTCGAACTCTTCCTACGTTAAAACAGTAGTATTGTGTTGTTTAAACATAAATATGAACTTATTTTATTTCCATTATTCAAGGTCTGACAACACTTATTTATTTAACACTTATGGTTTTCTGCAAATAAATGCTTTAAATAAAAATATTTTTATTTGGAATTTGGGAGAAATATTGTCAGTAGTTTATAGAATAAAACTAAAATGTTAATTTTACCCAAACACACCCCTATAAAGAGTAAAACCAGAGAAACTGATGATTTTGCAGTGGTTTCCACAGCTGTATATAGTGGTGGTTGATACTACACTTATTGTAGTAATAATACATGTCGTAACTATGACTTTGACTGTATACACTGTGATTATTGTAAGATTCGGGCTTGTTAAACGGACATATGGACAGACTCCACCAAAACAACTATACATTTGCGGATATTTTGCTGCTGTATAATAAATCAATGTAATCTCCTTACACTACCGTAAGGAGCTTTTAGAATGGTTCGCTCCATTTATGATTTGTTTCTTTTCTTCTTTGTGTTAGTTATCTATATTTTATCACAGTTTACTGTAGTTAAACACTGTAGTACTGTAGTAGGAGGAGAGGGTCATTTGCTGCGCGTCCATTGGACTGAAAACGTTACACTGTTTCATTTTCAAACTCGAAGATTCCAAACAAACGGTTACAATGTTGCAAAGCAAACATTCGAATTTCGAACTCAGGGACGCGCGCACCGCGCGCTCAGTCCGTCCATATCACAGTGTCGCGCCTCGCGCGGTACCGTTACATCCGCACGCGCTCGTCTCCGAGACCGGTGTCCGTGTCGGTCGGTACCGGAGGGTTTGGACACGCAGGAAATGTCGCGGATCTCGGACGGGCCGCTCGGTCTAAAGCGCTTTTCTCTTTGCAAATCTACGCTAAAAACACATACACGTGTTTTATTACCTTACTCCGGATCTGACCGGACGTGGAGACCTTCCGAATGAGTTTCTGCGGGGACCCGTGCTCCTGCTCCGGTTCACTGTCCGACGACTCGGCCTCAGCAGCAGCAGCAGCAGCATCGACCGCCGCCATCCTGAGCTCCAGCCCCCGGGACTCACAAACACACACACGCTCGCTCGCTCACAGAGACGTGTTCCAGCGGGACCGGCCGCGCAGCGACGCCAACCGGACATAGCGAACACTGCAGCCCGGGGAGAGTGAGAGACATAAACATATAACATTTTAGTAAAAAGATATAAAAAGCAACTAGAAGGAGCGCAAAGAATTTAAAAAACAGTCTCAAGACGAGAAATAGCATATTAGCAACGCATTAGTTTCCCTCTTTTCTTTCCTTTCCTTCACAATCAAAAAACTTATCTCATGCATACTACATTTGAAGACAACCATCGGGGTCAACATCGCAAATACATTTGTTTATGCCCCATTTAAATCTGAAAATATCCAAGTCAATAACCAGCTTGTAATAGCTTAACTCTATATTAATACGGGCTTTATTACAGAGAGAGAGAGAGAGAGAGAGAGCGCCGCCTATCGGCCAGAGGAGCCACGACAGCTGAGAAAAATAAAGTGGGCCCCAAAATATTTGGAAATACTTAAAAATGTCATTGCATTCGATACGAAAATGTATCAACCTAAGTGCAGTGTAGGCTAGGCCTATCTATAAAAAATAATAATAAAAAGATAGCAGGCACACTTTCAATCAAAAAGAAGTGAAATGTTAAAACAATGAGACCTAGTTGAAAATGAAGAAAAAAACAACTATATAAGTGTAACCTGTATATATGTGTGTGTCTATATATGTGATTTCATCTTTAATTCTAGCACTTACCGTTTCTATTCTATTCTGATTAAAATAAAACAAATAAACCTTGCTATATGTGTACTGTGACTAACTGTTCACTTCTACTGTGTAACAGTGAGACCTAGTTGAAAATGAAGAAAAAAACAACAACTTTGCGACTAAGAAATTATATTATATATATATATTATTATAAGTCTATATAAGTGTCTATATGTGTCTATATACAGTATATGTGTGTACTGTACTAACTGTGTCCCTCTTGTTGGTTTGATTGCTATATTGTTCTCCTCATTTGTAAGTGGCTTTGGATAAAAGCGTCTGCTAAATGATTAAATGTAAGTGCAAAACGCATCTGTGATGATACATATGTAGTGCAATGAATTTCATCATTTTAAGGACTATTCCCATAAAGAATAAATGTAAAAATGACAACAAGTGAACAATAAAAGCGTGCCTCCTCTCTTTTCTTTTCTTCTTTTCTTAAGGAGCGATAAAGCCTGAAGTGAACTGCAGTTCTAGTGAATCCAGCCGCAGGACTGAGAGCTGATGCACATGAAGGACAGTAAACGGGGTCAGGAGCTGGGCGTGCCGTCAACAGGCTTTGTGTTCCTGTGTCCAGTTTCACATCTGTGTTTCACATCTAGCCAATGCATACTTCCTCAGACACACACATTAGGATGCAAATACTTCAGAACAAACACACAGTGGTTCTCTCTTTCACAACACACACCTTTTCCAGGAAATCACTCCTTTCACATAGAGGAGAAAACAGATGGAAAGCGATCCTGTGCATATGATGTGCGATTAGCAGAGATGTTTAACGTTTTAACAATATCATATTCAGTTTTATGTTTATTCAGTTCAGATCAATAACAGCATAAATTCAACTTTAGAAGACGATAGCTCAGTTTATTAGAGAATCCGATTAAAAAGTATATTCAATGCATGTTTGTCGGATGAACTAATTGGGGAATTCACATTGATTTAAATGTATATATTTTTTAAAGAAACAGCTGAAAACACACCTCTGCCGATCCACAACCATAAACGGTTACACTTTATTTTAAGGTGTCAGGTTATGTCCATTATTTGATAAAAACTAACTAAAAATCACTTTTGCATTAAAGAATACGGTATAAATCGCATGAAATGCACACTAATAAATTCACAAATGCTGAAGTATATAATTACAAAAAAATAGCAACATGACTTAACATTGTATAACGTTCCCATTAAACGCATAAACCAGAAAGGGGTGTGGCCAAGCTATTTTTGGTCTTTTAAAAAACTATTCTGTTAATAAATTACATCAGTAAAACAGAAACAGCTATAACAACAAAATAGTCAAATAACTAAGAGGAAAATAAGCATTTAGTTATTGGTGCACTCTAAACAATGCTGGGTTGTTTTAACCCAAATTTGAGTCATTTGGGCAAACCCAAATGTTGGGTTAAAAATGTCATTTAAAATCCTAACCCAGCTTCAACGGTAATTTTTTAAATTTTCTTCAACGGTTTATATTTTTAACCCAACATTTGGGTTTGTCCATATTTGACCCAAATTTGGACAAAGCATTTTTTCTCTTTCATTGTAAAGTGGCCTTGGGGTTTACCTTGGGGAAAGGCACAATCTATTTAAAAACAAAATAATAAAATAAAACAAAAATAAATTAGATTGAAACGAAATCTTTTAATAACATAGAAAATAGTAAAAAGGAGTAAATAAATGAAATACATACAATTATCATTATTATTATTATTACAAAAATACAAGCTACATATTACTTTTCTTCTGTTTGTATTTTGGTTGAGATGCTTAAACTAAACCTTTGCAGGAGCACAATCACTGACTGAATCTTGTTTCTACTCATTAATCTAGAAAAACGGCACTGTCAGAACTGTATGAAATGAATGGCGCAGCTAAGCTATCACTTTGAAATAATTACAATGTGACATTACAGCTGTCAAAATAAAAGTTTAAAATAACAAATGCACCGCTGCATTATATGGGCTACTCTTCACAGATATGTGACAAGATATTCAAGATACTATTGTGGCGTTTTCTTACAGAAACAGTGAGTGTGTGTATGTGTGTGAGTGTGACCTGGATCGTGTCAGAGGACTGCTGTGTTCCCATGCTTCCCTGTAATATTAAGCATCTCCAGAGAGACATCAACTCTCTCCTGTTTCGGTCCTGACGGAGCCGCGCCTGCTATCACTGCTGTGTCACGCACACAATGGCTTTCTCCAATGTATTATTATTACTCATGATAATCTGGGCCTAATGAGGTCGCAGAGAATGGAGAGAGAGAGAAAAAAAAATCCAACTCCCAGTGGCCGAACACACAAACACACTCTCACAGGTGCGGGTATATAAGATAATAAGTCGATTGGACATCAGAGATTTTTCACACACTGAGGAAGAGCATGATGCTTCATCACTGGAACATGGTGGGTGATCAATCTGTCTCGCTGTCTGTCTGTCTGATGATTGCTAGATAGTATCTTTTTCTGTATTATTCCTTTGACTTTGCTTTGCTGGTTTGCTGAACAGAACATCCTTCACTAAAAGTTAAGTTCACTTATAAAGTGCATTTTTGATAATTAAAAGCTTGTTTAGTCCATTTTTTTACCCATGAGTAAAATCTAACATTGCTCTTCCTAATATTTTTTTTTTGTTAATTTTACTTAATTTCCAATAATTTGTTGAACTTACTTAAAATTTCTTAGTACTGTTCGCATGCTATGCCTTCGTTACTCAGAAAAATCTTGTAAACATTATCACTGTTAGACCTTACCAGGTTTTTTACAGTAAAATACTGGCAACACTGTTGCCAGTAATTTACTGTAAAAATGCACTAAAACTCAAGTTAACTAAAAAAATACAACTTATTAGTTTTAGTGCATTTTTACAACACTGTTGCCAGTAATTTACAGTAAAAATGCACTAAAACTCAAGTTAACTAAAAAATACAACTTATTAGTTTTAGTGCATTTTTACAGTAAATAACTGGCAACAGTGTTGCCAGTATTTTACTGTAAAAAAAACCTGGTAAGGTCTAACAGAATACTTGACTGGTTTGAGTTCCATTTTTTTAAAATGATTTAATTAATTGACCGTCAGAATTTTTTTTTGCGGTCTCATGTAAGTGTAACCCAACTAACGATAGCAAATAAAATTGTAATGGTAAAATAAAGCCAAAAATAGAAAAACAAAGCAATTAATTTATTCATGCCGCAATGCACTCTGGGAGAACACTTCCTCAGATCACAGACAGAATTAAGGTGACAAAAACTTAAATGGATTGAGTAAGAATAACTTAATGCAATTGAATTATGCTTAGTTAATGATATTAAGGCAATAATAAAATTAAGCATAATAAAATTAAGTAAACTGAACAAATTGTTTTTACAGTGTAGGTCTATGTGCAGTTAAAATTTGTAGAGTAAACCCATGCCTTAAAATTATCAAGTAAATAAACTTAATGCTTAATTGAAAAAAATAAGTTATGTGAACTTGAAAATTCCACATTACTTTTTTTTTTTTTTGATTAAGCGTGACTTTTATTTACTCAATAATTTTAAGGCAACGGATTTACTCAATTTCTTTAAGTTAAGTCAACTGATCACGTTTTAAAGTGTATAAAAATCTTTTTTTTGGAACGGAAAGGTTCTTCATGGAACCATCAATGCGAATAAAGAACCTTTATCTTTAAGAGTGTTCCAATCACTGGAGTCTTTTTAAGACTTTTAAATTTAGATTAAACTCTATATTTTTGTCTACAGGACACGAGGAGTATTGTTGGGGTGTTGGTTTGTCTGTCTTTCGGACAGTGCGCTTTGATTCCTGACTTCCGTGCTACGCCGTTAGGATTACAGCCTGACAACGCCTCAATGGTGTCACCATTCTCACCAGGAGCACCGGAGCCTGATTTATCTTATTGTCAGATGATTCTGGATGCTCCAGTTCCCCCAACGGCGGACCAAGTGCCCTGGTACTGCATTTGCTCCGCTTGCTCTGGAAACAGAGGCCAGAAAGGAGACAGAGGCGACCGTGGATTGAACGGTACAAACACTGAGTTAAACTCCATTGTATTTTCTCTGTTGGTTTAATTTTGTCAAAGTTTTTACTAACCACATCTGCTGCGACTCACAGGAGCTCCTGGTAGTCCAGGTCCAAGAGGGCTCACTGGGCTTCCCGGCCGTCCAGGATTCACAGGACGCCCTGGCTTAAAGGGTGAGACTCGTAATATGCATTGGACTTCAGTATGAATGTGTGTGTGCATCAGTGTTGGGGAAGCTAATTCACTTCATAATTTAAAACTGTGGTGAAGCTACACACTTAAACAAGCAGTTAATTCCAAAAAGTTTGTTTCCTGTGAATGTGCAAGACTTCCAAATTAATTTGCCGCTATATGCAAATGACTAAAATAATAACAAAGTGTAGTTAAAAGTTTGGGTTTAGAATGTTGGGTGTAGTTAAAAGTTTGGGTTTAGAATGTTGGGTGTAGTTAGAAGTTTGGGTTTAGAATGTTGGGTGTAGTTAGAAGTTTGGGTTTAGAATGTTGGGTGTAGTTAGAAGTTTGGGTTTGGAATGTTGGGTGTAGATTTAGGAGTGTAGTTAGAAGTTTGGGTTTAGAATGTTGGGTGTAGTTAAGTTTGGGTTTAGAATGTTGGGTGTAGTTAGAAGTTTGGGTTTAGAATGTTGGGTGTAGTTAGAAGTTTGGGTTTAGAATGTTGGGTGTAGTTAGAAGTTTGGGTTTAGAACGTTGGGTGTAGGTTTAGGTTCGTAGTTAGAAGTTTGGGTTTAGAATGATGGGTGTAGAAGTTTGGGTTTAGAATGCTGGGTGTAGTTAGAAGTTTGGGTTTAGAATGTTAGGTGTAGGTTTAGGTTCGTAGTTAGAAGTTTGGGTTTAGAATGTTGGGTGTAGTTAGAAGTTTGGGTTTAGAATGTTGGGTGTAGGTTTAGGAGTGTAGTTAGAAGTTTGGGTTTAGAATGATAGGTGTAGTTAGAAGTTTGGGTTTAGAATGTTGGGTGTAGTTAGAAGTTTGGGTTTAGAATGTTGGGTGTAGTTAGAAGTTTGGGTTTAGAATGTTGGGTGTAGGTTTAGGTTCGTAGTTAGAAGTTTGGGTTTAGAATGATGGGTGTAGAAGTTTGGGTTTAGAATGTTGGGTGTAGTTAGAAGTTTGGGTTTAGAATGTTGGGTGTAGGTTTAGGAGTGTAGTTAGAAGTTTGGGTTTAGAATGATAGGTGTAGTTAGAAGTTTGGGTTTAGAATGTTGGGTGTAGTTAGAAGTTTGGGTTTGGAATGTTGGGTGTAGGTTTAGGAGTGTAGTTAGAAGTTTGGGTTTAGAATGATGGGTGTATTTAGAAGTTTGGGTTTAGAATGTTGGGTGTAGTTAGAAGTTTGGGTTTAGAATGTTGGGTGTAGGTTTAGGTTCGTAGTTAGAAGTTTGGGTTTAGAATGATGGTGTAGAAGTTTGGGTTTAGAATGCTGGGTGTAGTTAGAAGTTTGGGTTTAGAATGTTGGGTGTAGGTTTAGGTTCGTAGTTAGAAGTTTGGGTTTAGAAGGTTGGGTGTAGTTAGAAGTTTGGGTTTAGAATGTTGGGTGTAGGTTTAGGTTCGTAGTTAGAAGTTTGGGTTTAGAATGTTGGGAGTAGTTAGAAGTTTGGGCTTATAATGTTGGGTGTAGGTTTAGGAGTGTAGTTTGAAGTTTGGGTTTAGAATGTTGGGTGTAGTTAAAGTTTGGGTTTAGAATGTTGATCGTAGTTAGACGTTTGGGTTTAGGATGTTGAGTGTAGTTAAAAATGTGGGTTTAGAATGTTGAGTGCAGGTTTAGGAGTGTAGTTAGAAGTTTGGGTCAAGAATGTTGGGTGTAGGTTTAAACCCAATTATCCAACACTGGTGTTAATTCAAATTAATTGTGTTAATTGTCACAGGTGAAAAAGGTGATATTGGAGATAAAGGTGACACTGGTCCCACTGGGTTATCAGGACCAAAAGGAGACAGGGGGATGAAAGGTCAGTAAGACTAATGTATAAACATTCACACAATGTCTTTCACGGGTCCTGGTGACCATGTTTGCATACTCGCTTCCCAGGTGACAAGGGTGACCGTGGTCTGGATGGTCCCACTGGAGAACAGGGTCCAAAGGGAGAGGATGGTCAATGCCCGGCAACCTGTGAGCCCTTACCAGGAGCAGATGGTGCACCGGGTCTTCCCGGCCCGGCAGGTGCACGTGGGTTACCTGGGCTGGCTGGAGACCCCGGTCCCAAAGGACTGAAGGGCGATACAGGTGTACCAGGCGTACCTGGCATTCCAGGTGAATCAGGGCAAAAGGGTGACCGAGGCCTACAGGGCTTGTGCAATTGTAGCGATGGTGCTCCAGGAGCACAGGGTCAAAAGGGTGATAAGGGTGATAAAGGAGAATTGGGTTTGACAGGGCCACAGGGTCCGAATGGAACCACAGGACCTAAAGGTAATCAGGGAGATATGGGAATGACAGGTATGCCTGGACCTTGCTCACCTGCCGTGCAATCTGCTTTCTCCGCCGCTTTACTCACCTCCAATCCTCTACCGAACCGCCCAGTGCCTTTCAGACGCCTCATCTACAACATAAACCAGCACTACAACCCTGAAAATGGCGTCTACACCGCCCCTGTCAACGGAACCTATGTGTTTAGCTACAATCTGCAAGTGTCCATCCGTATGCTGAAGGTCGGACTCTTCCACAACTTTGAAGCCGTGGTGAGGACAACTACGCCGGTTGAGATGAACACCGCCTCTCAGCAGGTGGTGCTGAGTCTGAGTCAAGGTGACTGGGTGTGGGTGCAGGTGAAAGACAGCACCACTAACGGCATGTTCACCGGCGCCGAGTCCGCCAGCACATTTACCGGGTTTCTGTTGTACCCAGACAGATGTGATGACATGTTTGGAAGAGATTTTACCACCCCGAAAGAGTTCCCCGAGACAGATATCAAATGGGGAACTCCATAAAGCCCTACATCTGTACCCTTCCCTCTTAACCTACTCCTTAAACTCTTTAACAACCCCTACTTTCTAAACTAGCACCCAAATTTTTATCTACAGCTTAGACCAGAGGTAGATAACCTTGCTCCTGGAGGGCTACTATTATGCAGTTTAGCTCAACCCGAATTAAACGTACCTGAAGCGGCTAATCGAGGTGTAGGTGTGTTACAGCAGGGTTGGAACTAAAGTCTGCAGGAAGGCAGCCCTCCAGGAGCAGGGTCAGCAACTCATGGCCTAGAGTAGACTTACAAAACCTCAAAACTGTAACCCAAAATGTAAAACCTACACCCAACAATCTAAACTGAAAAATGTATCTACTCCCTGAACCTGAACCCTAATCAATTAACCTACACCCAACATTCTTAACTTTTACCAAAACCTTTAACTTCGCCAGACCTATCAACCTAGAGCCAGAATTGTACACTACACTCCTAAACCTACACACACAATTCTAAACCTAAACCTTTATCTACTCCCTAGACCTGCACCTAAAATTCTAAACCCAAACTTCTAACTACACCCAACATTCTAAACCCAAACTTAACTACACCCAACATTCTAAACCCAAACTTAACTACACCCAACATTCTAAACCCAAACTTAACTACACCCAACATTCTAAACCCAAACTTAACTACACCCAACATTCTAAACCCAAACTTAACTACACCCAACATTCTAAACCCAAACTTAACTACACCCAACATTCTAAAGCCAAACTTCTATCTACACCCAACATTTTAAACCCAAACTTAACTACACCCAACATTCTAAACCCAAACTTCTAACTACACCCAACATTCTAAACCCAAACTTTTAACTACACCCAACATTCTAAACCCAAACTTAACTACACCCAACATTCTAAACCCAAACTTAACTACACCCAACATTCTAAACCCAAACTTAACTACACCCAACATTCTAAACCCAAACTTCTATCTACACCCAACATTTTAAACCCAAACTTAACTACACCCAACATTCTAAACCCAAACTTTTAACTACACCCAACATTCTAAACCCAAACTTAACTACACCCAACATTCTAAACCCAAACTTCTAACTACACCCAACATTCTAAACCCAAACTTTTAACTATACTCAACATTCTAAACCCAAACTTAACTACACCCAACATTCTAAACCCAAACTTAACTACACCCAACATTCTAAACCCAAACTTCTAACTACACCCAACATTCTAAACCCAAACTTCTAACTACACCCAACATTCTAAACCCAAACTTTTAACTACACTCAACATTCTAAACCCAAACTTCTATCTACACCCAACATTCTAAACCCAAACTTAACTACACCCAACATTCTAAACCCAAACTTCTAACTACACCCAACATTCTAAACCCAAACTTTTAACTACACTCAACATTCTAAACCCAAACTTCTATCTACACCCAACATTCTAAACCCAAACTTAACTACACCCAACATTCTAAACCCAAACTTCTAACTACACCCAACATTTTAAACCCAAACTTAACTACACCCAACATTCTAAACCCAAACTTCTAACTACACCCAACATTCTAAACCCAAACTTTTAACTACACCCAACATTCTAAACCCAAACTTAACTACACCCAACATTCTAAACCCAAACTTCTAACTACACCCAACATTCTAAACCCAAACTTTTAACTATACTCAACATTCTAAACCCAAACTTAACTACACCCAACATTCTAAACCCAAACTTAACTACACCCAACATTCTAAACCCAAACTTAACTACACCCAACATTCTAAACCCAAACTTCTATCTACACCCAACATTCTAAACCCAAACTTAACTACACCCAACATTCTAAACCCATTACACACAGATTGTATTTTAAAACCACTCAATGTAGTTTGTTTGTAGAAGTGAACCTTTGGCTGAAAGAAGAGCCTTCTCTTTCTCATGAATTAGTCCAGATGGATGTGATCGGTGTTTATTTACAGCGCATGTCTTGTAACTTGATTAACTGTATTGTACCTTCTGTGTAGATCAGTCGGGAGGTTGCCCCCCTGACACAGATGTTTGTAAAGAATGTAAAATGAGCAGGAACGCACCAATCAGCTGTTATATCATCAGCTATTCAAAGGACACACACTGAGGATAAGAGCAAAAGTGGGAATGAGAACAGGAAAGCTGGGATGGTTTGCGTGTCTCGGAATAGGTAATCGGAGAGAAGAGAGGCGTTGTCTTACACAATAAAAGTGTTAAACACCTGTTAGAGAGAGACTGTTTACGTGGGGCTTATATCTTTTGAGTTTGGATTATTCAGACACACAACAATATGATGGGGAACCTCTTACGATGTTGCTTTTACACATTGGGGCGGGGGCCTATCCATAAAAATATTGTCCGGGGCGCTGTGAATTTTAGCAACCACCATGCGACATTATGACACAACATGAAAAACAACAACAAAGGTGTTCATGCTCATGCTCTGTGTATTGATTACCCTTATATTTCCAATAAATTTGAAACTATTCCATAATCTGACTTTTTGTGTGTTTTTTTTACTTCTATCCATGACCTGTTTAAGAATATTTTTATTGAAATGTCTAATTTAGCAATTTTGAAACACAACAGAGTGCTGCATGGGATGATGTAGCCTATATTTGCAGGCCAAGTTAGCCTTGCCTTGGTTTCCTCAACAAAAACTAGGATTTCCAGACCACTAAGATTCAGACAAATCATTCAATCTTGATTTAAATTCTACAAGTTGGAATAGTTTAAAAGTTTAAACCTTGAAACCTTCCTATTTGGCGTGACAGTGTTTAAATGGAGCTTAGTTCAATTTATATAATCTGAAACACAGTGGTTTGTAGTGCAAACAATACATTGCCATTCTTCTACTTATTTACCTAGGCTATAACATTTAATGAATAGGAAATCTTGCACATTCACAAGAGAAAAAAGGTATAAAAATGTAGTGTTCAGCCTTGCTTCAACTGTCTACATTAGTGACTGATTTGAAACACTAGCAGCAACTCAGACCTTTAGCATGCTAAGCTAAGCTTTAACATGTTAAGTTAAAAACAACATTCAAATTAGCATTGGGACATGCAACAATTGTGCAAAACAGCACATTTTAATTTTATTGATCAGTTTTATTCATCGACTGCTGCCGAAGTGATGATGTCACTTTGTAGGACAACTCAGAAGCTAAGCATTTTCCTCATAAACTTTAGGAAAATCGCAATAAATAAATAAATAAGATCTGTGTTTAACAAAGAGTTGTGACCCTTACTCGTTTTGTCTATCAAGATAATCTTTACAAGTTAATCCAAAATTTATACATTTTGAAGCCTATATAAAGATTTTAAAAAACACAGACACAATAAAGTTTAAAAAACACAAGCAGGTTATAACTGTGTGTTCTAAAGATCAAAACATGAAAATATTTAGAGGCTTTGTTCACCACATACCTTATTTCAAGCGATTTAGCAAAAACCCATTCAAAAATTCCATAGACTTTAGAACGAGCGAACCGGAAGTGCTAAAATGCTAACTCACTTCCGCGTTTTGGCCTACAGAGTGACGTCGTAACTTCGTCTATGTAGGCTATGCATTAAAGTCCAGCAGTTCAACACAATACACTCTCTGCCTTTTCAAAAGGTAAACTTTTGTCCATTTTAGGTAGTAATATGTACATTTCAGGTGCTAATATGTACATTTTAGGTGCTAATTTGTACATTTTTGGTACTAATATGTACATTTTAGGTGCTAATATGTCAATTTCATGAGCTAATATGCCCACTTTAGGTGGTAATATGTACATTTTAGGTGCTAATTTGTACATTTTTGGTGCTAAGACATTTTAGGTGCTAATATGTACATTTTAGGTGTTGATATGTACATTTTAGGTGTTGATATGTTCATTTTAGGTGGTAATATGTATTTTAGGTACTGATATGTACATTTTAGGTGTTAATATGTACACTTCAGGTGCTAATATGTATATTTTAGGTGCTAATATGTACCACTAAAGTACCAATATGCAGCCTTTGGGTACAAAAGTGTACCTTTTGAAAAGGTACAGCCCCAGTGACAGCTTCTATACCTTTTTTTCTGAGAGTGAATTAGTACATTTGTGTGTGAACTTGTGGCTTAAGTCTTTACCACATGATATACGTTAGGGCTTCAGTAACAGCTCTGTAATGATGGATTCAATAAAAATGGCCAGTCTTTTGCTCTTTTGGGGTATAGAGATCATGTCGCTGTTTACCTTCACAAATAGTTTTATTTTAGCTCGAAGCATTTACAGAGCAAATAACAACAGAATTGACCTCTTTAAAATGTTCACTGCAAAATAATTTGCTATGTAATACATCAATTTGTGACAAATAACAACAAATGATGTACCGTATTACGAAAATCTCTGGGTTTTTAATTTTAGTATTCTAGGAAAAAGCTTTTAAACTGAGTTTACACTGATTTTATGGTTCAAAAACATCTTATACATCAAAATGCAAATGTTAAGCAACTGTGAGTCATTAAAAGATACATTAGAAATGTAATTAATTTAACTAAAAGATACACTCTTAAAAATGGTTCTCAATTCTTTATGCCAAAAACATTCGAAATGTCTTCTTTTCTAGTTATAACGTATTTTTATGAGCTGTTTAATTAAAAGTAAATTAATAAAAATATGCCATGATGGAAAGTTTCTATACATGAATAATTCCATACAGAACCTTTTAAGCATTTAAGAGTGTATATAATTACTAGCAGTGAATATATGCAGTCATTTATGATAATTCGGCCAGTTTGTTTTTCTTGGCTTATAAATTCTCGCATTAAAACCCTACAAAATCTCAACATGCATCCACTAATGCTTTATATGCACGATTCTGCCAGCATAAAACACTTAGAGAGGGCTCTCAAGGCTCAGCCGGAGATTCATCATCCTCGCCGATGATTCCCTTCAGATAAGAGCGTTTAAACTCCTCGAACACCAGGTCAGTTGTGTCTTCACTGAACACACACACACACACAAGCGTTAAAATCACACAAAGAGACACAAGAAACTCAATCAACGTAAAAGAAGAGAGTATGAAGACATCAGAAAACAGGAACAAATGTGTTTTATGTCAACGACACACACACCCTTGTTTCGATGTCATAGAAGTGTTTCCATTGAACGATAACAACAGATTTACTCAAAGAACGACGCTAAACTGGGGCTCTACACAAGAGACGAGATCGCATTTAGATCGGACACTGATATCCGCAATATAGCTTTCCCTTCCCAGAGCCAACGCGGATCGTCTATCATCTCAAGAGTGTGTGTGTTGTTGGGAATGTGCAACGTACACGTGGAATCAGAGACACGAGGACTCTGTAAAAAAGGTTTTATATTACGGCACATTTAGCATAAGCGATATCACGAACCCCGCTGAATATACACCCTGATAATGGACTATTGCATTGGGAAACACAGTGACATGCTTACCTCTCTTTAGGAGGACGAGAACAGCGAGGAAACAAAGCAGACAACAGTCAGTTATCATCATAGACAGCGCTTTATGCAACATGTAAGATTCATCAGTTATGAAACCAGTTCAATGTTTGTTGTTCAGTCAGTGTTGTGAAATGATTTTTGATGAATAAACATTGTAAATAAAGATTATTGGAGCATAATGCTGTTTTCACTTCAAAATGTCCTGTTTAATTCACTTTTAGTGTCATCATCATACAGCTCAATTCAGTTCCACATTCGCTCTGATCTGATGCAGTTACATTGATAACATTTCTGGATATGGCTTCTCCCATTCAAATTCGTAAAAATTTGAGCTCTGTTTCAAAGCCCAGTGACCATTTTACCCAATATATAAGATTTATGCATATCATTAATGAGTATTGCATCATTAATGCTCACATCAGACTCTATTAGTCATGAGTTGTGTGTAGTTTGGTTTGATCACTTATGCATCATCAAGCTGTTTATTACCTCAGAAGATAGTTGACACGTAATCCTCAGTTTGTCCAAACAAAGCTCGTGGAGGTTAATTGTATATAATTCCTGTTCTAATATTCATTACTGATGTAGTTCATGCAAGTGGAATTTGCTAGTATGTGCATTTTTGTTTTTAGGAACTGATGGATATTTTGCAATCATTTTCTGTGGTGAAAATGAATGGCTGTAAAAATCACACAAAAATATTTAGGCCTTAATTTATGCTTTTGAAATGCACACAAAAATGACCATACATTTAAATTACACTGTTTTATGCATAAACAAACTTGTGATGTATATTTGTCAGTCATGCATAAACTAAATGGGTAAGAAACAGGTACAGTTTCTGCACTCAATATTCCATGGCATAGGTTATTATTACATTTTTGCATGATACATATGAAATATGTATATAAATATATGCATATTTCAGTGTGATCACCTCACCTGGATCAGGCTTGGGATGCATGAGTTTGAAGGGAACCTCCACAGCAACCTCACTGAAACACACACGATTGCACCTTACACACTTACACACTCTGAAAGTTGAGAAAATTCTACACCAATCCAAACTCACGTGGATCCAATGACGCTGTAAGTAAAATACACAGAAATAAAGCCATTAGTAAAGCCTTTCCTCAACACACAGATATGAGCCGACACTGAACCGAAACTGGTGTTCACTCACCCCGCTGCATTACACTTCACCACCACCCTATAGGCCACCAACATGCCCAGAACCTCCTTCAGAACCTCATCCTTTACGCTGAGGAGAACAGTGAGATAAAGAAACATCAGGGCTGAAACGTTCAGATTATCCACGTATAGATGGCGGATGATGCGCACTCACACACTAGAGGAGGCCAGGTTAGTGTCCTCGTGCTTCAGTTTCCCATCCAGAGCGATTCCATGTCTCTCACGGTTACTGGCCAGTAGAGGACAGAGACTGTACACCTTCTTCAGACTGGTACCAGCGGGCACAGAGTCCCTGTATAACACGACAGTGTCATCGTCTTACAGTGACTACATCTGCAGAACAGAGGCTTACCACACTTACTGTGACACATGTAAGAAAATAATGAGAGATTAATGTAGCACTCTCACAGTGACATCATAAAGACCTCAATCTGACAGTGACATCATAAAGACTTCACTCTGACGGTGACATCATAAAGATTCCACTCTGACAGTGACATCATAAAGATTCCACTCTGACAGTGACATCATAAAGATTCCACTCTGACAGTGACATCATAAAGATTCCATTCTGACGGTGACATCATAAAGATTCCACTCTGACAGTGACATCATAAAGATTCCACTCTGGCGGTGACATCATAAAGACTTCAATCTGACAGTAACAACATAAATATTTCATTCTGACAGTGACATCATAAAAACTTCAATCTGACAGTGACATAAAGATTCCACTCTGACAGTGACATCATAAAGACTTCACTCTGATGGTGACATCACAATCTGACCGTGACATCATAAAGACTTCAATCTGACGGTGACATCATAAAGATTCCACTCTGACGGTGACATCATAAAGATTCCACTCTGACAGTGACATCATAAAGATTCCACTCTGACAGTGACATCATAAAGATTCCACTCTGACAGTGACATCATAAAGATTCCACTCTGACGGTGACATCATAAAGATTCCACTCTGACAGTGACATCATAAAGATTCCACTCTGACAGTGACATCATAAAAATTCCACTCTGACAGTGACATCATAAAGATTCCACTCTGACAGTGACATCATAAAGATTCCACTCTGACGGTGACATCATAAAGATTCCACTCTGACAGTGACATCATAAAGACTTCACTCTGACGGTGACATCACAATCTGACAGTGACATCATAAAGACTTCAATCTGACGGTGACATCATAAAGATTCCACTCTGACGGTGACATCATAAAGATTCCACTCTGACAGTGACATCATAAAGATTTCTTTTTTGATAGTGATATCAAAGATTTAAATCTCACAGTGACATCATAAAGATTTCAATCTGACAGTGACAAAGATTCCATTCTAAAAGTGACATCATAAAGGCTCCATTCTGACAGTGACATAATAAAGATTATATATTCTGACAGTGACATCATGAAGGTGACATTTGTTGTATTATGTCATAAGAGCATGTGACATTATTGTGACATCACTGACTGTAATAACGGTGTGTTTGTACTCACATGGTCTCATCATAGGCCACAGGACTGATGTATTTGTCATTGGAGTAAAGCACCACACTTGTGACCTGCTCCACTGTGATATGGAGAAACAGGAAACACACACTGTAACACACTGAACACACACTTTTACCCCAGTTTAAAGTGAGCACTGTGTTTATGTACCTGAGACTGACACGTCCTTCACATTTCTGCTGGAACTGTTGTCGATGTCCACGCTGATGTTGATTGTCTCTCCATGGTAGTAAATCTGTAACATACAATCGCAGACTTAAATTTATATGTGTATGGTTGCACCTCTTGACTGTATATGTTTATGGTTGCACCTCTTGGCTGTATATGTTTATGGTTGCACCTCTTGATTGTATATGTTAATGGTTGCACTTCTGTATATGTGGATGGTTGCACCTCTTGACTGTATATGTTTATGGTTGCAACTCTTGACTGTATACGTTTATGGTTGCACCTCTTGACTGTATGTCTTCATGGTTGCACCTCTTGACTGTATATGTTCGTGGTTGCATGTCTTGACTGTATACGTTTATGGTTGCACCTCTTGACTGCATATGTTTATGGTTGCACCTCTTGACTGCATATGTTTATGGTTGCACCTCTTGACTGCATATGTTCATGGTTGCACCTCTTGACTGCATATGTTCATGGTTGCACCTCTTGACTGTATATGTTCGTGGTTGCATGTCTTGACTGTATACGTTTATGGTTGCACCTCTTGACTGTATATGTTTATGGTTGCACCTCTTGACTGCATATGTTTATGGTTGCACCTCTTGACTGCATATGTTTATGGTTGCACCTCTTGACTGCATATGTTCATGGTTGCACCTCTTGATTGTATTTGTTCATGGTTGCACCTCTTGACTGTATATGTTCATGGTTGCACCTCTTTCTCACCTCTTTCTCCAGACTGACACGCATGTGCAGCGGTTTATCAGACATCGCAAATTCACAGGTGGTCTCGGCCGTCGGGGCTGCGCCACCTTTATCTGGAGCATACTGAATCTTTCTGATGGCCAACCGGACCGTACTCCTGCAGAGAGAGAGAAAGAGAGAGAGAGAGAGAGATGCGTTTATAGAGCAAAGAGTTGGAGTCTTGATCTTGTGGCCTTGAGATGTTTTCTCACCTCTTTTGGGCTTTTTCATCTTGATTTTCTGCACAGAACGCCTTCACCTCAAACTCCACTGCACAACGCTACACAAACACACACAACTCTTACTCCAATTAATTAGACAAATACATTTCAAAGCATGATTAGTTAAACAAACTAAAACCATGAAAATGATTCATTACTTGCTGCACGATTAATGGTTAAAAGATTGTGATCTCGATTCAAACACTCAAGCAATCTTATCCCTTGTGTCATTGCATCGTTACACCAGTAGGTGGCGTCAAGTGACTGTTAAAAATATATTTGTCTTTGAATGATTCACTCAAGAGATTCGTTCAAAAACACTGATTTATTTAGCAATGAAACATGTGAAGTCTATGAGTGACTCATTGAATCATTCATTCAACCGATTTAAAAAAATGGTTAAAAATTAATTAATTTTTAATTATTTTTTTTTTATTAAAAAAAAAAAATTAATTAAACCTTTTGTCAGAGCCTCTAGTAAATTACAATTAGTTGTCTATAGAGAATCATGGGAGAATTGTGATCTGCATTGAAAAAAACAAGAAATTTGTCGCTTTACTTTAAATAAAATAAAATATATATATATATATATATATATATATATATTAAAAAAAACATTTTCCATTTTCATTTAGTGCAACTTGATGTACTAAAACAACTAAACCTAAAACTGAAATATTTTAATATATATGTATAAAAAAATACAAATAACTAAAACTTTAACCAAAATTTTAAAATAAAAAGCAATCAAAAATATAAATAAAAACTACAATAGTTTGAAAACACAGAGTGTTTGTGCCTATGATGTTTCACCTTTCCTGGGTCTGTGGACAGCAGACCTACAGAACACGGCAGGTTATCTGGAAACTGAGAGAGAGGACATGAAATCAAAAATTACATATTCACCCACACAAACCCACTGAAACTGCCCCTATTCTGCTTTTTCAGATATGATCTTTCATGTAGTGTGTAATACGCCTGTTTTAGATCTAAAAGTTTCAAATGTCAAAGTGCAGATAAATTGAGTTTTGTCTCTCAAAACTGAAATGAGTTGTCTCTCCTTCTGAAAATAAGTAGGTCTGTAACTAATTAGCATAAAGCCAGCAAGTGGTCTTGATTGGCTGTTTCTGACCAATCACAGCAGAGCAGCTCTCAGAGAGGTGGGGTTTAGAGAGACTGAATCTACAAACAAAGCGTTTCAGACACTGAGAGAAAAGAGCTGATGCTGCAGTGGATATTAGGAATAAATTAAAGTGTTTTGATGACCTTGATGCATGTAAACGTATTGAAGGAGAGGCCAAAACAACATTAGGAACCTTTAAAACAGGATAACAGGGGCACTTTGAAGCAAACATTTATGTCTGTGTTCTTGTGCTAACCTCAAAGAAGAAGGGATACGCATTGTCTCCGAGCTTGCGCAGGATCTTCTCCTGCACTTTAGTGTGTACGCTGCGCTCCTTGTCCTGGAGAGGAGGATAGACCTGCCGTGTGCACAGGAAAATATCCCTGCGGAACGCTATTCCCATGACGTCCATATCGTCCCGACCGTAGCGGAA
Source organism: Cyprinella venusta (assembly GCA_038021265.1). Taxonomy (NCBI): domain Eukaryota; kingdom Metazoa; phylum Chordata; class Actinopteri; order Cypriniformes; family Leuciscidae; genus Cyprinella; species Cyprinella venusta. The sequence goes on from CM075881.1 coordinate 1,948,605, forward strand.
CGTACAGGACAGCATGACGTAGACTAGAGGAGATGAACACACACACAAGATTCATCAATCGACATGTGTTTCATAGGCTCAACACACACACACACACAGCTCGGCACTGCCATCTGTCTGTGAATGTGTCTCTCACCTTTCTTTCCTTTCGTCTGCTCTGGGTCGATCAGCACAACACCGTCTGACACACACACACACACACACACACACAGAGAGAGAGAGAGAGAGAGAGAGAGAGAGAGTCAGCTCTACACGTTACTCTCCGTCAGGGTTATCTTACTGTCACTCAGATGACTCTAAATATATTTTCAGTTTTCATTTAAATTTTGGTTAAAGTTTTAAAGTTTATATATATATATATATATATATATATATATACTTTATATATTTTTTATATATATTTATATATTTTTATATATGTATTTATATATATATATATATATATATATATTTATATATTTTAAGTTTTTATATATATATATATATATATATATATAATGAACAAAATTATTTATAAAATGAATTCAAAATAAAAATTATATACAATTATTTTTTAAAAAGAATACAAATTACAGAAACAAAATCAATATATGGTTTTCATGTTTAGCTATTTTAGTACATGAGATTAAACTAAATGAAAATGACATATTAGGCTTGAATGAAATAACTTTTTAAAATATATTTTATTTCATTTAAAGTTTATTTCATTCTGAAAATACAAAAGTTTTCATGGTTTTGGTTTCAGTTTTCGTAACTATAATAATTCTGCTCTTCACTTACAGCCTTTATCATGCATTATAAAGGTATTCATCATGCACATTTTAATGCACTATATATTTTAATAAATAATAGAACCACAGTTCAAATGCATTATAATATTGCATCTGAAATTGTTTGTAATGTGTTTTGATGCATTACACTTTCTAATGGAGTAACATAAGTATTAATGTATAATAACTGTGAGACAGTACAATGCATTATAAGGCATAATTAATGCAGTAATAATGCATTATATATAAAGAATGTAAGTAAAGTGTTTTGGGTCAGAGGGCTTCTGCTGTCAAAACAGAATGTGACATCATATCCTGTTTCCCATAGGCTGTACATTGATTTGCATGTGAGCCGTGATTGGCTGCTGAACTCACCAACAGGATCAACAACGTCGCAGTGATCCACGAAATCCCGTTTTCCCATGTAAACACCAACCTATGACATCACACAAAGGTTTTCCGGTCAGCACTAACACACAAACATTACGTGACGCTAACACACAACTAGACGAAACAGCACTGATAAAAAAAGATGGGGAGGGACGGACAGACTCACAGATTTGTCTCTGGAGAGTTTCTTGTAGACGACGTGTTTGGGACTCATTCTGTCTCCTAAAGCAGAAACAGTAACAATGATGAGCAATCAAAACTTAATATTAATATTCATTACCAGCAACTGTTTTCTAAATAGTAATCGTACTCACTCACCGACTCACTCACTCAATCACACACACACACACACACACACACACACCTCATCAGCAGTTTCAGCTCTGAGCTGATGACTCACAGCACTAATCTAGTGTAACCTAAACCTCAATTAACACACACAGACACACACACATTGAAACATTTGTTTGTTTGTTTGTGAATGCCAAACCATGACCCTATACATGATGACACTGAGGACAAAATATAAAACAAAAACAACTTGTGTGATACGTCTTGTGTCGAATATTGACACAAATATTCGGACAGAATAAAGACTCACTTTATTAACAATATGTTCAGTTAAGCGATCTATCTCCATTTACTGTTCTATTTACCATTAGATATACAGTCAAACCAACATTTATTCAGACATTCAGCATTTCTCACTTTATCACAGTCTATTCACTATAGTTTAGAAGATGGTTGTAAAACATGAACTCAGAGTTATTATCCGTCCTTCTGTTAGACTCTCACAGGTTAACGTATTAGTAAAAAAATACAAAATTATTGCTGGTCTCTGAATAATTTTTGGTTTGACTGTATATAATTATTATTCTATCGATCTATCTATCTATCTATCTATCTATCTATCTATCTATCTATCTATCTATCTATCTATCTATCTATCTATCTATCTATCTATCTATCTATCTATCTATCTATCTATCTATCTATCCATCCATCCATCCATCCATCCATCCATCCATCCATCCATCCATCCATCCATCCATCCATCCATCCATCCATCCATCCATCCATCTATCCATCCATCCATCCATCCATCCATCCATCCATCCATCCATCCATCCATCCATCCATCCATCCATCCATCAATCATTCTATATCCCTCCATCATCCATCTCATCATTTCCCATTTCATCATCCCTCCATCTCATCATCCATCAAGCTATCAATCCATCCATCTCTTCATCACCCATCCCTCCATCATCCAGCCATCTCTTCATCACCCATCCCTCCATCATCCATCCATCTCTCCATCCATCCCTCATCATTCATCCATCCAGCTCTCTATCCATCCTCCTTCAATCATCCATCCATCCACCCATCCCTCCATCATCCATCCATCTCTTCATCCACCTACCCTCCATAATCCATCCATCCATCATCCATCCCTCCATCTCTTCGTCCATCCATCTATCCATCCATCCACCCATTCCTACATCTCCATCCCTCCATCCATCCCTCTATCCAGCCATCCCTCCAACAATCCCTCCCTACATCTCTCCATCCATCCATCCATCCATCCATCCATCCATCTCTCCATCCATCCATCCATCCATCCATGCATCCGTCCATCCATCCATCCCTCCATCCATCCATAACACTCACCTGTCTGTGTTCAGATGCAGATGCTGTAGTGTGTCCAGGTAAAGTGTGTGTGTGGTGATGTTCAGGGCCAGTATTTGTAACCTGTGACTCCGCCCACCACCTAGCCATTGGTCAGCCATGGCTCAGTTCTTTACCGTCTGCGAGATTAGCGTGCAGAAGTAATGAAGACGTAAACTAATCCGCTCTAATGTGTATCACTCGGAAATCATTGTTATATCACACCTGAGACAATCACAAGGAAACGCTTTAAGAAATAATGTATTTTTTCTTTTATGCTTTTATGTAGTGTTAAAAAACTGAAACAGGAAGTCCTTCTGGACCTGCGTTGTTTACATCTTGTGAAATGGTCTATACACTGATTGAATAACTCTGAGTTTGTCATATTTTACTACCATTTTCTAAACTATAGCACATAAACTGTGATAAAGTGAGAAATGATGAAGGTGTCTGAATAATAATTTGACTGTGTGTTACAGTTTTCAGAAGACATAGGAACATTATTTTCTGAATCCGACTGATTGGGATCTACAGTTAGTGTCTCAGACACACACACACACACTGAGGTTAATAGTTAATGGAACACTGGATCGACCAATCAGAAGACAGAACTGGAACGTTCCATTTCATGTTTGTTGCTATTTACAGAGAGAGAGAGTGAGAGAGGTGGTGTAGTGGGTTGGAGACCAACACACACACACAGAGAGAGAGAGAGACAGGGAGAGAGACACTGAGCACTGGGCTGATAAACCAATCTGTGATAGTCAGTGTCAGCAGTCTGAGTCTCAGTGCTGATGTCAGCGCATGGATTAAACACAGAGAAAAGACCCTCTTATCGTGCACGTCTCACGTACACACACACTGAGCGGCTGTCAGGGTCTGAGAAACGCCAGACAAACTCACCATTCACACACACACACACACACACACACACACATCTATATAACTAAGGGAAATCTGAGAAATACTTTTTTTTTCATTAAAGGGGGCTGAGCAATATTAGCAAAAAAAAAAAAAACGACATTAATAAATTTTGCTTTTCCGCCAATATTGTAATATTAAAAAATTCAGGATTTTTCGGATGATAACATAAATAAGCTCTATGGCTCGGAAAGAATTTATCATTACAGAATGATTTGGGTGATTTTGTTGGGGAGTTTCGAATTTATATAGAAAATAAAAATGATTAAAAAAATTACTGAACTTATTATACAGTCGATAATTCAATTTCCGTACCTGATAAGTTAGGTTAGGTTAATACTCCAAAATTTGAATATTTTGAAAAGGTTTTCAGAAGCGCAAAATCAAAATTTGAATATTGTGAAAAGGTTTTCATGAGCAAATTCAAAATTCGAATATTTGTGAAAAGGTTTTCAGAAGCGCAAATTCAAAATTTGAATATTTGTGAAAAGGTTTTCAGAAGCGCAAATTCAAAATTCGAATATTTGTGAAAAGGTTTTCATAAGCAAAATCAAAATTTGAATATTGTGAAAAGGTTTTCAGAAGCGCAAATTCAAAATTCGAATATTTGTGAAAAGGTTTTCAGAAGCGCAAATTCAAAATTTGAGTATTTTGAAAAGGTTTTCATAAGCAAATTCAAAATTCGAATATTTGTGAAAAGGTTTTCATAAGCTATAATCCATAATCATCAAAATTATAACAAAAACTTGAAATATCTCACTTTGCAAGTAATGAGTCTATATATTAGTTTCACCTTTTAAGTTGAATTAGCCTACTGAAACAAATGAACTTTTGCACGATAGTCACATTTTTCCAGTTTCACCTTGTTTTGCATGTATGGACTATGCGAGGGCACGTTTAAAACGCTTTCCAGACCCTATAAAGATAAATCGATTAGCCACTAATCGACATGATGTTCCAGTTTTTAAATCCAAGGAATAAGATAGACAAATGCAAGTAACTTCTCTCACACATTTTATGGTGTGCAAACATTAAGCAGACATTTACAGAGACCTCATATACATTAGCGACAATTACCTTCCACAGTCCAGGCCACACCCAAAAAGGTGTCAGATGGGCGGGGCTAAACACAAACCACACCCATAAATTATCCGAGGGGTGGGGCTAAATGCTAGCCACACCCACAAGTCATCATGAAGTGTGTTGTCCCCTCCACTCACAATCTGAAACCAAGTACACTTGTTAGACTCCAGCGTTGAGCATCGGGGACGCGAGTGTTTTAAATCGAGCTAATGTGATCACAGACACATCAGTTATAGTGTTAGACATTGAATGTGAAGGAGGAGCATTACAGTCGTTTGTTTGTTTTTAACTACGATAAGTGCAAACGTCACCTGGCATCAGGGAACGTAACAAGTGCACTTGTTTTCCTTCGCAGAAACAGCTGAGCAGAGTTACAGTATTTGAAACAGACGTCATGCTCGGAGGATATGAGCTCGTGTGCATCGTAAATAAAAATTTAATTAAAATAAAGATCAACAGAGCATCGTTTTCTTCACTAAAACACACATTCAGAGTCACTGCATACATCACACTCGGGCTGTCAATCGATTAATCACGATTAATTGCATCCAAAATAAAAGTTTGTGTTTATATAATATATAATAATTTTATTTTATATATATATATTTGGGCTGTCAAACGATTAATCGCATCCAAAATAAAAGTTTTTGTTTACATAATATATGTGGGTGCTCTGTGTATAATTATTTTGTATATATAAATAGACACACATGCATGTATATACTTAGAAAAATGTGTTCTTAATATATCAAATATTTATATTTATACATAATATTAATCATGTATAAATATATATAAAGTATATACTTTCAGATTTTTCTTAAATATATACATGCATGTGTGTGTATTTATATATACAAAATAATTATACACACTACGCCCACATATATTATGTAAACACAACTTTTATTTTGAATGCGATTAATCGTGATTAATCGTTTGACCGCCCTAATATATATATATATATATAAATACACACACATGCTTGTATATTTTTTTCTTAAATATATACATTCATGTGTGTGTATTTTTATATATATAATAATTATACACAGTGCACCCACATATATTATGTAAACACAAACTTTTATTTTGGATGCGATTAATCGCAACTAATTGTTTGACAGCCCTACATCACACGTTCACCACACACACACACATCATCCAGGACCCGAGGGGAGGGGCTTATGATAGCGAGCGCTGTAATTGGACCAAATAATATGTGCCACGCCCTCATTTTCAGTAGTGTCAAATTAAACTATTAGAGTAACTCAAATAAACTATAGGAGGGAATTGTGGGAAATACTTTTTGAATTTTGAACGTGACCAATAATCAGAGCATCAACATAATCAGATGCCGTCACAAAAAAGTCAAAATTACTTAATTTTGCATAGAAAAAATTAAGATTTTTATTCTTTAAACATGCACATTTTTTTTTAATTCAAACACATTTTTTGCCCCAAAATACATTACTGTAATCTAAAAAAAAATTATATAATTTCTGTGATGATGTGGGAAAAATGGCAATTATAATATATATTTATTATAATATAATTACTAGGGCTGTCAAAACGATTAATCGCGATTAATCGCATCCAAAATAAAAGTTTGTGTTTACATAATATATGTGGGGCCACTGTGTATAATTATTTTGTATATATAAATATTTTATATATATTTTTTATATATTATTTATATATTTATAAATTTGTATATTTATAAATTATAAATTTATAAATATAAATAAATATATTTATATATATTTTATATATATACAAATTATACACCACAATATATAAATACACACACATGCTTGTATATATTTAAGAAACATTTTCATGTATATTCTGTTTATGGATTTATATATAATTTATAATTATATTAATATTTTATATATAAATAATATTTTTTTCATAAATATACATGCATGTGTGTTTATATATATATATATATACAAAATAATTATACACAGTGCACCCACATATATTATGTAAACACAAACTTTTATTTTGGATGCGATTAATCGTTTTGACAGCCCTAATAATTACATAATAAAAGCACATGTTCGGTCTTCAGTTTATGCAGATTGTAATAAATAAAAGCCCTTTGTGGACGACGTCATAATCCGTACTGCATTTACAGTATGAGAATTCATTTCTCGTTCATTTTTTTTAAGTGCATGGGGGTTAAATGTGCTTAAAAGTCAAAAAAAAGGTCAAAATCATATAATCAGAAATCCTGCATGTTATTTAAGCAAAATGTGAGACATTTCTTTGTAAGTTTTATCCTAAAGAAAATTGGGTTCGATATTCCAGTTTATAAAGGGGAGATGCAGGATTTCCAACACACACACACACACACACACACACACACAGCTTAATGACCTGTATCTGTATAAGGCAAAGCATAATCTCCCAACAGTAAACGCACTCAAACACACACACTAATTTAAAGCCGTGTTAAAATAAGCGGTAAGAGTCGTGTAGGACAACGAGTCATTTGCATAATCTTCATTGTTCCACATCTAGTGTGTGCGAGACAGTACAGGAAAGCCGATATAAATATATCCATGTATAATTACGTGTGCGGTGCTGCCCGATCGTATAGGGCAGGCAACACACCCAGACAGACGGCATTGTGGGAAAGGTAGTTCAAGAGGCCAGTGGGACATGAGGGTGGGCTCACTCTCTCTCTCTCTGTGTGTGTGTTTACAGTCCGTTTCAACCAATCGCTGATCACATGTCAGACCAAAGCACGGCCTTGCTGCCTTTCTCCACGCTGGCCACGTAGGCTCCCGACGGAGACCAGGACACCGCGTTTATGGCAGAACTGCAAACAGGACAGAGAGACGGGACGTCATGAGAGCCTTTAAGTGTGGACGGAAATGCATAATGGAAAAATGAAACAATTTGTAGGTTCGCCATTTGTAAGTAATGCCGAACTACTCAGCAAATGCATAAATACAACAAAAATATTGTGTATGCATGTATAATATTCAGACGACTGGATGCATTTACTAAATTGTGCAGCATTCAACCAGAACACGTTGAAATTAGGGCTGTCAAAACGATTAATCGCGATTAATCGCATCCAAAATAAAAGTTTGTGTTTGCATAATATATGTGGGTGCACTGTGTATAATTATTTTGTATATATATATATAAAACACACATGCATGTATATTTAAGAAAAAAATATTTATTATATATAAAATATTTATATTTATATATAATATAAATTATATATAAATCTATATACAGAATATACATGAAAATATTTCTTAAATATATACAAGCATGTGTGTGTATTTATATAATAATTATACACAGTGCACCCACATATATTATGTAAACACAAACTTTTATTTTGGATGCGATTAATCGCGATTAATCGTTTTGACAGCCCTAATTGAAATGAATAAATACTGTATCCTAGAGTTGGCCACATCAATTAATTGATTTTATATATGTATATTAATATTCCTAAAACTCAAAATTGATCTTCACTAACAAAACTTCATTAATTATTATTCATAGTGTGCCTACTATCCACTAATCACAATTAGCCTATGTTACGTCTGATATAATAAAAGTCTCAGCATTCAAATTTGATCATTTTATTAATACATTTAGTTTTGACGCAGTTTAATGTGGCGTGACGGATCGCTGTAGCCACGAGCGATCATCTCTTCCTCTTTACTTCTAATTATAGCATGAAATGAAATTAGGGCTGTCAAAACGATTCATCGCGATTAATCGCATCCAAAATAAAAGTTTGTGTTTACATAATATATGTGGGTGCACTGTGTATAATTATTTTGTATATATATAAAAAACACGCATGCATGTATATTTAAGAAAAAAAATATTATTTATATATAAAATATTTATATTTATATATAATATAAATTATATATAAATCTATATACAGAATATACATGAAAATATTATTTATAAATATAAACAAAAATATTTAAATATATAAAAATATTTCTTAAATATATACAAGCATGTGTGCTTATTTTTATATATATAATAATGTAAACACAAACTTTTATTTTGGATGCGATTAATCGCGATTAATCGTTTTGACAGCCCTAAATGAAACGAATGAGCACCAGAAGGTTTGCTGAAAGATGCAGATCAGCTTACTGAAATTAATAAAGTCTCATGTAATCACGCAGTGTTGGAACAGTCGATGAAACTGAAACGGCTCGTAAACAACACGCCATGCTTCATTTACCTAACGAAATCCATTCAGTGTGTGTGTGTGTCTCGTCCTGCTCACCTGTGACCCTTATCAAGAGTTTTGTCTAGTTTTCCTGTTAGAACGTTCCAGATGTACAGAGCGCCGTCTGCAGAACCGGCCGCCACGTAACTCCCGTCAGGACTGAAAACAAAAGCACTCCAGAGATCATTTTACAGTCCAATTATAATATATAAACAATAAATTATTCATATATCCATATAGAAATTAGCTAATATATTTGTCATAAATGTTGTATACCTAGAGTTGACACTATTTATTTGTTTATTTATTTATTTGCTTCAAGGATAGCCCCTTGAGATAAACCATCTCATTTTCGAGGGGGTCCCTAAATAATAATACTAATAATAACAAATTCAAATTGCAATTTTTTTTGTTGTCATGCAGCAGTATACACACACACACACACACACATATATATATATATATATATATATATATTTTAGGGCTGGGCAAAAATTAATTGCGATTAATCGCATCCAAAATAAAACTCTGTGTTTACATAATATGTTTGTGTGTGCTGTATATAATTACTTTGTATATATAAATACCCACACATGCATGTATATATTTAAGAAAATGTGTTATTCATATATAAAATAATTATATTTATATAATATAGATTATGTATTTATATATATATATATATATATATATATATATAGAATTTAAGCACAAATAATTCTTAAATATATACAAGCATGCATAGGTATTTATATATACAACATAATTATATACAGCACACACAAATATATTACTTAAACACAGACTTTTATTTTGGTAGCGATTAATCGTTGCACAACCCTTAAAAAATATATATATATATATATATATAAAAATATATATATTTCCTTTTTTATTTTAACAAAAACTAATCAAAATAAATTTACTTGCACGTCATGTGAACAACAAACAGAACTGTGAACATTGTGAAGTTAAACTATTAATATTAAAATGATAAAATATCAGGGGGACTTTATGTAAACATTTGATGTCTTTAATGGTTTTAACTTATTGATTTGACAAATATTTGTCAAAACACATCTGTGTGGCTGAAAAAAACAAAACCAGCCTAATTATACAGTGTTTCCTCGAGACTAATTATTAAGGGAACCCACGATCTAGTCTGTTCTGAAAATGTGAATAACCATATGAAGTGAAACTCGTGCAGACTGCGTCTCGAACCTGAATGTGACCCTGGTGAAGTCAGAGCCGCACTTGAATCCTTGAGCACTGCAAAAACATGAGGTTTTTATTAGGAATTCTGATACACCGCACAGTAAACAAAATAAATAACCCATTATACATAAAGTGTGACGTACTTGAAGGTCTGTCGCACTGCATTACAGCGCAGGTCGATTATTTTCACCAGGTCGTCCCGAGAGCAGGTCAGGAGGTCGGTCCGGTCGTGATTCAGATCCAAAGACGTAACGCGTCCCAGCAACTCCAACTCGTGCACGATACTCTCCGCTCTAAACACACACACACAACATTAGTGACTGAGCCACTGAACGAGACGCATCTGAGCGCTGGGATCCAAATCACGACTCGCCTGATGTCCCAGAAACGAACTTTCTTGTCGAAGTGTCCGCTCATCACACACTGCTCCGTGCAGACGATGTCATTACAGCTAGAGCCGGCAAACACCGTCTTCATGCCTGAGGAAGAGAGTTCGATTGGTCAGACCATTCATTTTGAGACCATTAAAAGCAACAAGCCATTTTTACAAGTACAGTTTGGTGTAAATTCATTAAGGCACAAATCTATGGAAGCTTGTTTCTGCCGAAGAATGAAAAATACTTTTTCTAAGAATTTATTTCTTAGAATCGCACATTTATTTCTAAGTATTCACAATTTATTTCTCAAAAATACAGTCATAATACTCAGAAACAAAGCACGTGATTCTAAGCATCACAGATATTTCTTAGTATTGCGACTTTATTCTGCAGAATCGTGACAATTTCTTACAATCACGACTATATTCCTCAGAATTGAGACTTTATTTCTGAGCATCACGTCTTCATTTCTTAATATCACAAATATTTCTTAAAATCGAAACTTTATTTCTAAGTATTCAAAATTGATTTCTTTATTTCTCAGAATCTGAGTATTGCGACTTTATTCTCCAGCATTGCGTCAATTTCTTAAAATCAAGAGTATATTCCTCTGAATTGCGACTTTATTTGTGAGCATCGCGTCTTTATTTCTTAGCATCGCAAAAATTTCTTAGAATCGCAACTTTATTTCTGAGTATTGTGACTTTATTCCAGTCGCGTCAATTTCTTGCAATTCTAAGAAATATAGTCGTGATTGTAAGAAATTGCCGCAATTCTATGCAATAAAGTCATAATACTCAGAGAAATAAAGTCACAATCACGATATATTTCTTAGAATTGCAAGAAATTGACGCGACTGCGGAATAAAGTCACAATACTCATAAATAAAGTTGCGATTCTAAGAAATATAGTCATGATTGTGACTTTATTTCTCTGAGTATTATGACTTTATTGCATAGAATTGCGGCAATTTCTTACAATCACGACTATATTTCTCAGAATTGCAAGAAATTCACGCGACTGCGGAATAAAGTCACAGTACTCAGAAATAAAGTCACAATCCTGATTATATTTCTTAGAATCACAACTTTATTTCTGAGTATTGCATTTTTATTTCTTAGACTCAACTTTTTTCCTGAATATTGCGACTATTTCTCAGAATTGTGAATATTTCTCAAAATTGCGACTTTCTTCCAGAGTATTGTGATTAATTTTGCAGAATCGCAACTTTATTTCTCAGAATCTCAAATATGTCTGAGATTTGCAACTTATTCCACAGAATCGCGGCAATTTCTTACAATCACGACTATATTTCTCAGAATTGCAAGAAATTGACACGACTGCGTAATAAAGTCACAATACTCAGAAATAAAGTCACAATCACGACTATATTTCTTAGAATCACAACTTTATTTCCGAGTATTGCATTTTTATGTCTTAGAATCACAAATTTATTTTTGCCTATTTGAAATTTATTTCTTTATTTCTCAGAATCGCGTCTTTATTTCTGTGCATAGTTATTAGCATTGTGACTTTCTTCCTGAGTATTGTGATTTATTTTGCAGAAACAAGACTTTCTCAGAACCTCAACTTTATCAGAATCTCAAATATTTTTGAGTATTGCGACTTTCTTAGAATCGCGAATTTATTGATTTCCATTGCGACTTACAATCGCGACAATATTTAGCATAATTGCAAACATTTTTCACAACGGCGACTTTATTTCAGAATATTGCAACTTTCTCAGAATTGCAACTTTATTTCTGATTATTGCTATATTTGAGTATTGCGACTTTATTTCTCATCATCGTGAGATATGGACTCAAAATTGTAAGAAAAAAATGTTTCAATAACCTTTTTGTATTCCCTGGTGGAAACAAGCTTCCAAACAAATCCCAAGTTCTTAATAGAAAAGATTTATTAAGACACGTTACCATTAAACGTACATTTTTATAACAAGCCACTTTTCACATTTTAGTATTAGTATTAACTAGTACTAAAATATTCATTTGTTTTATTTTATCATTTGAATTAATATTAATTATTACTTAGTTTGTCACCCAGAAGCGGACAAACACCATTCTCTAAAGGTTAACCAAAAATGTACTAATTTTCAAGCTCTGATTTGCATAATATTCATGCATATCAGCAATTAAGAAAGAGTATAAGAACTAAAAAATCATCTTACAGACTTTGCTGCGTAAATCCCAGAGCTTGAGGGTTCGATCGTAACTGCCGGAGACGATTCGAGCGTTGTCGAGGAGAAACCGAGCAGATAAAACCTTCCCGCTGTGACCTGTGAGTGTGTGCTTTGGGACAAGACAATAACAAACAATCAAACAGGCATGCAAACAATAGTTTGTAGCAGTAACTGAGACTGAACTGAGGTCTCAGTGCGATTTGTGAGATCAGCTGACCAGCCTCCTTCAGTCCTGCCCTCATGTGTGTGTCGTGTCGCTGTGGGATGTTGCGGTCAGAGTCTCGCGTGATTCTCTAACGAGACTCTCATTCAGCAGAAACACCCATAATATCAGCCACCACATCAAACCAGTGATGCACAACTCGAGCATGCTGGGAAAATGACTAGGGCTGGCTGAGAGGGATGAAGGGACTGGAAGGAGATCTGGACTTCAGACCTTTTACATCACATCATTGACCTTTGATACATCAAATAAAGCTTAATGAACTTTAAACATTGATGTTTACGAGCAGTTTGCAGTAAATCTCAGGACTATGGCAGTAAATGAAAGCATAACTTGTATGGGCTAGAAATATATTCCAATTTGTGCAAGAATTAGCATATTGCATAGTTGGGCTTGAAGTTTATTTGTTAAAACGCAATAAAACACGACAAATTTTGCAGGAATTATTTTTAGCCAGCCTGCCATACAAAGAAATTATGAACAAGAGAGAACCAAAGAAATATCTATAACTGATTAGGTTGTTTATTTCCTGTGAGCTTTTGTTTTTCAGTGCATTTTGTTTTGTCGGGCTGGGAAAAGATTAATCGCGATTAATCGCATTCAAAATAAAAGTTTGTGTTTACATAATATATGTGGGTGGATTTGCATATATAAATACACACATATGCATGTATATATTTAAGAAAAATGTGTTATTAATATATCAAATCATTTATATTTATGTATAATATTAATTTTAGGGCAGTCAAACGATTAATCGCGATTAATCGCATTCAAAATAAAAGTTTGTGTTTACATAATATATGTGGGTGGATTGTGTATAATTATTTTGTATATACTTAAATACACACATGCATGTATATTTAACAAAAAAATATTATTTATATATAAAATATTTATATTTATATATACTATAAATTATATATAATTTTATATACAGTATACACATGAAAATATTTCTTAAATATATACAAGCATGTGTGTGTATTTATATATATAAAATTCTTATACAGTGTCCACCCATGTATATTATGTAAACACAGACTTTTATTTTGGATGCGATTAATCGTTTGACAGCCCTAATTAATTTTGTATAAATATATATAAAGTATATACATGCAAATATTTCTTAAATGTTTACATGCATGTATGTGTATTTACATATACAAAATAATTATACACACCACAAACACATATATTATGCAGACACAGACTTTTATTTTGGATGCGATTAATCGTGATTAATCTTTTCCTAGCCCTAATGTTTTGCATAATAAAATAAATCCTGTAGTTTTCCAAATGATTTTATCAGATAAATACCTTAACAAAGTTTATTCTTTCCCCATATTTAAAAGTTTCCTCATATTTTATGGTTTATTTGAACTTGCAGGGTCATTTAAAAAAACATCCTCTCTGGATATCACTTTTGGCCACTATATAAAATGTTTGAGAATTTTGTGTGCATTAAAAAAAGACTAATACCATCAATAATTAAATGCATGAACAAAATGAATAAATGCAATAAGAGAATCACAGAATCTAACAGGTTTTATTGTCAATTAGACTGAAACACCAGTAAAATATAAACATTTACAGCTAAAAGCGTGTTTGCAGAAGTCCTTGAGTGTATGTGTGTGTGTGTGTGTGTTCCTCACCCGCAGTCTGAAGTCATCAACAGTCCAGATTCTGCTGGCGAAGTCGTTAGAAGCAGCCAGTAAATGCGTTCCCTGCAAAACACAAGCACAAAGCAATCAGTAAAACACACTTCAGCCTTATACTTTTTACATCCTAAAACCGTATTCTGGACAAATGTGGGCAAAATAGTTCTGATTTATTTTTTAAAAAATACTTCCCTTGATCTGAGCGGTACAAGACTTGGCTGCTTTTCCTAAGTTTGCCTCCTGAACACACACAATTTTTTTTTACTCAATTCTACAATGTTAAGTGGGTGAAAAAACTCCTTAATCTTGTATTTGGGTCAAAAATGGGCACCCATAGAAATGAATGGGAAAACTGTAATTTAGAGCATGCTAAAATAAGCCAAAATAAGACAGTAAAGTCACTTCATCTTTAGGGTTTAGCTCTAAGAACTTATTGGAATGATATTTTAATGTAGTTAAAAAACAAAAAACAAAAAAACATAAAAATAAGCATAATTTACATAGAAAATATGGCACTTTTTGAAGTAAATAAAATCAAAAATACCCCCAAAATAACAAAAACGCACCATAAATGGATAGATAAAACTTTATCGAAGACAGCGATATAACATTTATTCCAAAGTTTGCCTCCTGAACACACAATTTTTTTTACTCAATTCTACAATGTTAAGTGGATGAAAAAACTCCTTAATCTTGTATTTGGGTCAAAAATGGGCACCCATAGAAATGAATGGGAAAAACTGTAATTTAGGACATGCTAAAATAAGCCAAAATAAGACAGCAAAGTCACTTCATCTTTAGGTTTTAGCTCTAAGAACTTATTGGAATGATATTTTAATGTAGTTAAAAAATAAGCATAATTTACATAGAAAATATGGTACCTTTTGAAGTAAATAAATTCAAAAATACCCCCAAAATATAAAAAAACACCTTAAATGGAGCGACAAAACTTTATCGAAGACAGTGATATAACATTTATAATAAATAAAAATTAGGATGAGTCCTCTGTGCCCACATTTGTCCACAATTACAGGATTAAGGGCTATAAAGTGAATACGGTTTGAGGGCTAAACAAGAAATGCTCGACTTGTGATCCGTCAAATGTTTACTGTGTTATAAAATGGCCGATGGTTTTCTTGTTTGTTTCGAAAGGTCTCAGCTTGAAAACTTGAGATCATGCACCAGTTTAACGTCCTCTTCCCAATCCTTCACTCCTGAATGTTGTGTTTCTGTCGGACGCTGCCGTCGACGTCTCGCTTGCTTCTCTAAAAGACTCGTATTCGGCAAGAGCGTGCATAATATCTATCAGCCGCCACCTCAAACCAGCGATGCACAGCTAGAGCATGCTGGGAAAATCAAGAGCGGCTGTTGGGAGGACAGGACTGGAAGGAGACCTGGATATCAGACCTTTTACAAATCACATCATTGACCTTTGAAGCTCAACTAGGGTTGGGTATCGTTTGAGTTTTAACGATTCTGATGCCCATTTAAATTCTGCTTATTGATTCCTAATTTTGATTCCAATTTGGAAAAAAAAACGGATCATGTCGAGACTTTGAATCTGGACCTTTGACCCCATTGAAGTCACTAAATGGAGAAACACCCTGGAGTGTGTTCCTCAAAAAGCTGTTTTGGGTGTGAACGGGCCTTAACTCACCGCACTATCAAACTCTATACTGGTGATTCCAGCATTACTTCCAGTCAGCGCACCTTTGGGTTCACATCGGCCTGTTGAAACACACACAAAAGCTTTTTAAAACCCCACAAACAGACAAAACTGAACAAATACATGCATCTTTGTTTCAAGAGGAAGCAGTTGCTTCATTAAATCTTGTGAAACTGCACTGGTGCAATGCACAATTTCCTCTTTGAAACGACCGAAGGTCTCAGCTTGAAAACTTGAGATCATGAGCCCATTAAACGCTCTCCTGGAGTCCGGCCCTCCTCGCGTGTCGAGTTCCTGTTGGACGCTGCTGTCGACGTCTTATTATTCTCGACTCTAAGACGTTAAACGCAGCAGAAACGTCCATAATATCAGCCGCCACCTTTGCCCAGCGATGCATGACTGGAGCATGCTGGGAAGGGTGTTAAGTGTGGCGAATGGGAGGGACTGAGAGGAGGCAAGGCTTCGGACCTTTTACATCTCATCACTGACCTTTGAACTCTAGTAAGACTGTGAATAACACGTTTACACACCGGATACGACCTCCCAGAGTTTGACCCTGCGATCCATTCCTCCCGTGGCGAGCAGACGGGAACCGGGACTGAACCTCACCGCGTTCACTTCCCCATCGTGGGCGTCCTACACACAAACACATTCACTTTTAATTCAATTCATGCGTGTTTGTAAAGCACTTTTCACAATACAAACATTGTAGAAAATCAAACAAGACTTCTACTTTTAGAAACTAGAAACTCAAATAAAGATTTTTCGGAATATTTCAAAGCAAATACACATGGATTTCTTGTTTGTTTTGAAAGGTCTCAGCTTGAAAACTTGAGATCATGCACCAGTTTAACGTCCTCTTCCCAATCCTTCACTCCTGAATGTTGTGTTTCTGTCGGACGCTGCCGTCGACGTCTCGCTTGCTTCTCTAAAAGACTCGTATTCGGCAGTAACGTCCATAATATCTATCAGCCGCCACTCAAACCAGCGATGCACAGCTAGAGCATGCTGGGAAAATTAAGAGCAGCTGTTGGGAGGACAGGACTGGAAGGAGACCTGGATATCAGACCTTTTACAAATCACATCATTGACCTTTGAAGCTCAACTAGGGTTGGGTATCCTTTGAGTTTTAACGATTCTGAATTAGATTCTGCTTATCGATTCCTAATTTTGATTCCAATTTGATAACAAAGTAGATACTCTCATTTAGTCTTATTGCGAAACTAAAGACTTTTAGACTATGCCTGTGGTTTAAAAATACCATAGAAAAACAACTAGCCTGACTAATGTAAATTTAAAGCATTATTAAAGACAAGTAAACACTCAAAAAACTAAATTTCCAAATTGCAACAAATGGAGACAACTGAACAAAGATACGATTGAAATAAACTGTGTTTTGAGATTGTCAGGTACAGAAACAAATGAAATGTGAAATAACGCTGCAATTGTGAGATATCGCAATTCTGAGAAATAGTCGCAATTCTGAGAAATAAAGTCGCAATTCTGAGAAATAAAGTCACAATTCTGAGAAATAAAGTCGCAATTCTGAGAAATAAAGTCACAATTCTGAGAAATAAAGTCGCAATTGCGAGATATAAAGTCGCAATTCGGAGAAATAGTCACAATTGTGAGATATAAAGTTGTAATTCTGAGAAATAGTCGCAATTGTGAGAAATAAAGTGGCAATTCTGAAAAAATAAAATTGCAATTGCGAGATATAGTCGCAATTGCGAGATATAAAGTTGTAATTCTGAGAAATAGTCGCAATTGTGAGAAATAAAGTGGCGATTCTGAGAAATAAAATTGCAATTGCGAGATATAAAGTCGCAATTCTGAGAATTAAAGTGGCAATTCTGAGAAATAGTCGCAGTTGCGAGATATAAAGTTGTAATTCTGAGAAATAAAGTCGCAATTGCGAGATAGAAAGGCGCAATTCTGAGAAATAAAGTCGGAATTGTGAGAAAAAACAACAACAAAGAATCGCGCTAAACAGGTTAATTCTAAGGAAAAAAGACTAACTTTTTTCCCCCTCAGAATAGTGTATATCTCACAACTCTAACTTAATTATCACACGCAATTTCGACTTTATATCATACATTTCTGACTTTATATCATACATTTCTGACTTTATATCTCACAATTCTGACTTTATATCACGCAATTGTCAGAAATAAAGTCAGAATTGCGAGATAAAAAGTTGCAATTACCTTTTTTATTTTTCATTCTGTGGCGGGGGTTTTTCCTTAACTTTGCTATTTTTTTTAGCAATTTCATTTTTAATTTTTTAGGAAAACACTTCCATTCTAACCCCAGCAGAATGAGTTGCATGCATGATGGTGTGACTTACGAAGATGTGTATCGCAGTGGAGGGGACTCGGACGTCAGCGCACACCGCCTGCGCTTCTGCGGCCTCAGGAGACGAGCTGAACGAGTTCACCGAGCGACGTCTTCTATGGGGAAGAAAGCATGTATGTGTGTGTGTCACACAGGGCTGGACTCAACACAAAACATGTCAAGTCACATTTATTTATACAATACAGAGTGTTTCAAAGCAGCTGTACAGAGATAAAGCAAAGTTTGTGACATAGCATCACAGTCCAGCTTAAGTAAGTTCAGATGGTTCATTTTGGTGTAAAAAACTTAATAAAGGTGGTATATGTAACTTTTCTTCTAAAATTAATCCTTTTTTATAGCCTGTGTGTGACGAATACATATAGCACCTTTAATTTAATCCATTTATTTCATATATATATAGCCGCTCTGGAGAAAACTGTGATGTCATCGTCCAGCTCAGTTCAGTTCTCATATAATGGTGTCAATGGAGGCAGATCAATATTATTGTTGAATATTAAATTAAATGTTAAATTTAATATCCCCAACTAAGCAACAACAAAGGAGAAAGAAGACAGCAGTCACGAGGAACCAAACCTCCATCATTAAGAGGCTCGTTCAGGGACCGAAGCGTTTATAATCGCATGAAGAAATGATTTTTCGAGGTCAGATGTAAAACATCGTCTCTTTCACTCACACACAAAACTCTGACACTTGAAAGCCAAGTCAAACCTGTGTGCAGCCAAATATGGGTGGGTGACAAAATAAAAAAAAGGATAAAAACAATTAAATATGCACAAAAATATGCTTATCTGTCTATATTTAAAATATAAATTATCGCTAGTGATATATACACACACATATACATTTTATATATATATATATATATATAGCCTATATATATATATATATATATATTAGGGCTGTCAAAACGATTAATCGCGATTAATCACATCCAAAATAAAAGTTTCTGTTTACATAATATATGTTGGCGTACTGTGTATAATTATTTTATATATATAAAAAACACACATGCATGTATATTTAAGAAAAAAATATTATTTATATATAAAATATTTACATATAATATAAATTATATACAGTATAAATCTATATACAGAATATACATGAAAATATTTCTTAAATATATACAAGCATGTGTGTGTGTGTGTATATATATATATATATACACAGTGCCCCTACATATATTATGTAAACACAAACTTTTATTTTGGATGCGATTAATCGTTTTGGCAGCCCTAATATATATATATATATATATATATATGTGTGTGTGTTTGTGTGTGTGTGTAAATATACACATACACACACACACACTTTTATGTGAGAACTCGTGCAAAATGCATTGCATTTTTTAAAAAAAAACATTCCAACTACATAATTTTAAATCATAAATAAAGAAAAGACTAAAGCCCAAAAAATAGTTAAAATTAAATTGCAATTTACATAGTGTATATTTTTTGTCTTTAGTCTTTTATTTATTAATTCAAAATATTGTGTTTAATTGTGCATTCTTCCAATATGGCAATGAAAGCTCAATAGAGCAAAATTGTATTTATTTATTTATTTTAATTTTAAAATTATTATTTTTTTTATTTTTTATTTTTATTTTGTATCATTTTTTAATTTACTTTTTATTTTTTTGAGCTTTCAAAACATTATTGGAAAAATGCACAATTAAACCTGACATTATTCGATCACTCCTGATGTAATTTACCCAATGAATCCGATCAATTCTCTCAACATCTATAATGAGACACAAATTTCTGCAAGCTCGTGGTTTTAACCTGAATATCACCCACCCAGCCAAAACACACACTCTACACACACAACTACACACACAGCAAACAAGAGACCTGCAAAGGTCACTAATATATCCAAGTACACGCATAGAAGACATCACAGCAGTTACCCACAATCCCGTTCACAGGAATATATTCCGTTAGCATGCTCCTGGGTTTACGAGAGAATCACACACACACACACCACACACACACACCACACAGTGCATCACCTGGAGTCAGACGGGACGAAACCAGGTTGGACAGAATCAGACAAGCTGCAGACACAGAGAGAGTGTAGAATGAGACACAAACACACACACACACACACACTCACACACTCTCTTATTCTTACAAACACATGTCCAGGAAATATTTTAGGACCATCATGTGGTTTTATTTCTTGCGTTAGATGTTGGGCTTGAATATGACCTGGAGATGTTCTGGTTAGAGTCACCATGAGTAAAGAATGAAGAAGAGAAGAAAGAAAGAAGAAATATCAAAACACAAAGACTAAAGACATACCCGAAGATATTAGTGATGGAGTCCAGCAGTCCGCCAGGAGGAGGAGGAGGAGGAGGAGGCTGCTGGGACACTCGTTTACTGGAGAAACACACACAGTTTTAGCTGGTACATTTAGTGGACAGCATAAGTTGTGTCATTTGAGATTGTGTGTGTGTGAGAGAGAGAGAGCTAGTGGGTGTGTGAGTGTGTGTGTGTTTACCTGGGTGTGCGACTGAGCTGTCTGCTTGGCGACGTTTCACCCGTTGCCTTCCCAGCATCCTCTGAGAGAACTTCGATGTCATCATCTCTAGACCAATCAGACGACACCATCCAATTAGATTTCAATGATTTAATAAGATTCCCAACAACAACATTTTATTTGAAATAATGTGATAACAGGATAATTAATTAATAATACTGCATTTTATATGGTTAAAAACAATATGCCCTCATAAAATGTCAAATAAAGGGGACAAATATTGTCATTTAATGGAACCTAAACTGGCTTCATCGGCAACAAACTAAAACAAATTTCAGTTCTAAAATTACAGAACTAACTTAAATGAAAACTGGAAACATAAAAATAAAAAGCTAAGACAAATGAATAAATACTATGATAGTATATAAATACCACTGTACTGGATATGAAAGTCTCATTTTATAAAGATTGCTCTCACTACAGAAATGTCCAACTTAATAAAAGTTTCAAAATCCCTGATAGTCACTCTTACACACACACTTACTGGTCTATGGGAAGAGGTTCCTTCGCTGCGTCCGCCAGTTCCTTCTGGAGCTTAGCCTGTCTGCGCCTGCGACGACATCCATGTGTTAAACACACATTTAAACTCTATAGAGGCTCCAGATCAGTGTCAAACAGCCAATCTAAGATGGAGGATCTGACTGGAACAGCCCGATTATTCAGAAACTGAAGGGTGTGTAGCTTTTCATTGTGTTGAAACGACCCTTAACGACTGATCAGTTAATCAGTGAGACTGAGAATGAGGTTCACACACACATATGGGCCATTAACGACTCCTCTATATGCAAACATCAACTCCCCCGCCCATACTTTAAAAGCTTTTACTTAAAATCATCAACAATTAAACGTTTGATATCAAAAATGTAATTCTTGATATCAACAATTGTATTTTCACTAGTGAAATGTCACCATAGGCTGCCATTCAAAACCATTTGTTGATATCAAGAATTGATTTCTTACTAGTTGAATTTCCAATTTCACATTTCAGAAATACAATTATTACTATGGCAAGCCGTTTTAACTTTTAATCATTCGCAGGATATGAATTCTTGATATCAACAATTACATTTTTTGATATCAAGAATTTAATGGTTGATATCAACAATTAAATTATTGATATCAACAATTAAATTCTTGATATCAACAATTACATTTTTGATATCAAAAATGTAATTCTTGATATCAAAAATGTAATTCTTGATATCAACAATTGTATTTTCACTAGTGAAAAGTCCCCATAGGCTGCCATTCAAAATCAATTGTTGATAACAAGAATTGATTTCTTACTAGTTGAAATTCCAATTTCACATTTCAGAAATACATTTATTACTAGTAAAAACCTTTATTTTTGATATCAAGAATTCAATTGTTGAAATGTCTACTCTTAATATCCACAAGTGAATTGCTACTAGTAACAATGTTCATTTTTGATCTCAATAATTCAATTTTTACAAGTGACAATGTTAATTTCTGATATCATGAATGTGATTGTTACTAGCAAGAAAGCCAATTTAGATATCTGAAATAATATTGATATCAGAAATACATTTTCAGATATCAAAAATGGTCATTTTTACAAGTAACAATTGAATTGTTGATATCA
Source organism: Cyprinella venusta (assembly GCA_038021265.1). Classification (NCBI taxonomy): domain Eukaryota; kingdom Metazoa; phylum Chordata; class Actinopteri; order Cypriniformes; family Leuciscidae; genus Cyprinella; species Cyprinella venusta. The sequence goes on from CM075881.1 coordinate 1,971,509, forward strand.
AGAATAGACATTTCAACTAGTGACAATTTAATTCTTGATATCAATAATTACATTGTTACTAGTAAAAATCTAAATTACTGATATCAAAAATGACATTTCTACTAGTAAAAACTCAATTCTTGATATCAACAATTGATTTCGAATGGTGACATTTCACAAGTGAAAATACAATTACAGATATCAGCAATTAAATTCTTGATATCAACAATTACAGTTTTTGATATCAAGAATTCATATCCTGGAAATGAATAAAAGTTAAAACGGCTTGCCATACAGTGACCAATAAGGTTAATACTTCTCCACATGAACAACACGAACCAAACTCTTCCAGTCTCAGATACACTACAGTGATGAGGGCGGGGCTTAGAGACGCTGTTCAGCCAATCAACATCACAGGCTGGCTTTATGCTAATTGGTTACATTCTTACATGGGCATCCAACATGAAGTGAGTGAGACTGAATTACTGACGACTCGTTTCAGTTCAGAATCACTTCTTTCTTTTAGGAGACAAAAACTACATTTATCTGCACTTCAATCTTTGCAAATCCCATATTATTACACACTACATGAAAGATCATATTTATTAAAACTTCGGTATAATGGTGTTTGTGACCTGGTGTCCTTCTCGTTCTCAGCGTTGAGTCTGTTGGCCTCCTGGGCTTTCTCCGCCATCCAGCGCGTCACCAGCTCCTGATTGTCCTCCGTGGTTTTCCGTAGTTTCTCCTCCAGAGCGCTGAACGTGATCTGCAGGGCGTCGTACTCGTCTCGCAGCGTCTGATTGGCTCGTTCCAAATCAGCCAGAGTGTTTCGGAGGTCACGACACTCCCCTTCCAGACGCGAGATCTGCTGCTGATACTCCAACATCCTGGAAAAACACACACAAAGTATCAAAAATATATACTATAATACATTTAAAAAAACTATATATAGCAAATCTCAGCTGTGAGATTGTTTATATGATCTAAAAATGTGATTGTAATGCCGATCTGAGTCATTTTCACAAAGGATTTGACATGTGAATCCATAACTCGTCTAGTAAATCTTTACTTTTTCGGTAACACTTTATTTCAGTGTCTTTGTTACATATGATAATTACATGCAACTAACCCTAACCCTATAGTAAGTACATGTAGTTAATTAATATTACTCTGTCCTTAAATATATAATTACACTGCATCCAAAATAAAAGTTTGTGTTTACATAATGTGTATAATTATTTCGTATATAAATACACACACGTGCATGTATATATTTTTGAGAAACATTTGCATGTATTTATATATAATTTAGATATATAAATAAGGGCTGTCAAATGATAAATCGCGATTAATCGCATCCAAAATAAAAGTTTGTGTTTACATAATATATGTGGGTGCACTGTGTATATTAATTTTATAAATATAAATACACACACGTGCTTGTATATATTTAAGAAATATTTTCATGTATATACTCTATATAGTTTTATATATAATTTATATATGTAAATACAAATATTTTATATGTAAATATTTTTTTTTTCTTAAATATACATGCATTTGTGTGTATTTATATATATACAAAATAATTATACAGAGTGCACCCACATATATTATGTAAAAACAAACTTTTATTTTGGACGCGATTAATCGTTTGACAGCCCTAATATATATATATATATATATATATATATATAAAAACACACACATGAATGTATATTTAAGAAAAAAATATTTATATAATATTTTATATAATTTATATATAAATAATTTATATAATATAAATTATATATAACTCTATATACAGTATACACATGAAAATACGTATTAAATATATTTAAGCATGCGTGTGTATTGATATATATATAAAAATTATACACAGTGCACCCACATATATTATGTAAACACACTTATTTTGGATGTGATTAATCGTTGCACAGCACTAATTATAAGAGAAATCAACAATAACATAATTTTCTGTAAAGATACTTTAAAAACGACGTGTTTTATGAAAATTAATCTGACTTGATTGAGATATAAAACATTATCCTGCTGACACACACTCACTTGGCTTCATTACTCTGGATCTCTTTGTCTTTCTGCTGAATCTGGTTGTTTAGTTCGATCACGTTCTGAGCCAACTGTAAAAAAAACACGAACATATAATTTTACTGCCATGCTTTCTGAAATAAATTCAATGACTTAAGCATTTTCATTTATACACCCAACATTTACATATATGAATAATGCCCATTCAAATCACTGAATTTAACTGATTTACTTATGATTCACAACACAAGGATCGTAAAGCTAGTTAAACGAGTTGGAAGAGTGGAGCTGCTGAATATGTAAATGTGGTCGTTGGCATGTAAATGTGTGTAAGTGCTGTCGTAAAAGCAGATGTTTAGCAGAAAACATCCCATCATTCACCTCTCCTCGCTTCTTGTGCAGCTCCGTCAGCTCCTCCTGATGTTTGATTCTCATCTGAGCCATTTCCTGCTGCAGCGAGTCACTGCGGCCACCGTCAACGCCAGGACTACACACACACACACATTTGTTTTACCATATTACTGACAACATTGCATAGACTTCCATTGACTTTATATCAGGTTACTGATATTTTCTATGGCTGTAAGTCCATCACAGAGACATGCAAACACTAAATAATTGTTGATAATTGTTCCCTCTCCATGTAATGTTCTTCTCGAGTCGCTACACATTTTATTTATTCTCCTTAATGTTACCAGCGATGTAATAAATACCTGAGGTCGTGTCTGTTCTGATGCTCATACTTGTCGGTCTGGAGACGTTCAGAAAACACAACCTGAAGATCAGACCTCTCCAACAACCGGTTATCTGGAGACAAACACACGTTGTGCAATATTTAGGAAGAAAATAATATAGAGGTGACATCCATGTGCATTTGGGATTGTTTGATGTAATATTAACATATATATATACACACACACGCATACATAAATATATATATATAAATTATATATATATATATATATATATATATATATATATATATATATATATGTATGTATAGAAAAAAGGAAAGAACGAGTGTGTCTTACACTGGTGTATGATCTCCTCAAAGGCCTGACGCTGAACTCTGTCTCTCTGTTTCAGCTGCTCCACAACATGACGTTTCCACAAACACCCGACTCCACGTCCAGCCATCTCCTCCTGCGCCCACACACACACACACACACACACACACACACACACACACACACAAAAGAGTGTTTCTTAATTCAGGGCACATTCAACCCACAGGGAAAAGAGGAAGATCTCTCCTCAACTCAGGAGGAAGTGACTCAAAATCTAACACAGGAAAATGAAATATTTGTGGTAATAGTTTGAGTTTAAATTACTTCAATAAAACACACAGATTATAGATTTTTATTCTAAACATGGAGTTCTCAATCTTTTAGATGTCACACACTCCCAAATATGATCAGCCTCATGCGAAGGACGGTGTTTTTCAGTGTACATTTTGTTTTTATGTTAAGTTTAGTTTAATTTTTTTTTTGACATTTCGTTTTGTGCTTTTTTCATTTTATTAGTTTTTTTGTTTGTTTTAAATATCTCGATTCAGGCTTAGTTAATTTCATTTAATTTCCATTTTAGTTTATTTATTTTTTAATTCATATTTTTAGTTCTTAAACTTATTTCAGTTTATTGTCAAGGAAACATTTATGATTTTTTTCCAAATAAAAATATTATTATTTTTATTTAATTAAACTTATTTACAGTTAATAAATTTATTATATATATCTTTCATTAAAAATTATTACATTAAATAATACTTGACAGATCATTAATGCACATTCAAAGAGTATTGTACTATACATATACTATAAAAGAGTTAATGAATCAGATTATGATATCTGCCATGTCATTCCAGCAGCAGGATGGAAATAAACCTCGCATGATGCTAAATCACGTGTGCTAAAAACATGTAAGACAGCTGACTCATAAAACAGGATAAATAGAAAATATAAACAATAATACGAGGTGAAAAAAACTGACAGATCTCTGAGAGATATGCTATCAATCAAACTGATCATTTGTCACAGCGCCTTCCGAGAACACACTACATAAACCGCAGAATGTGTAATCTGATTATGAATTGCGTCATTAATGAATAATCAGTAGTTGTTGTGTTTTTTCAGTTATTTTAATGAGCTATATCAGATCTGCAGCAGCTAATCGCTGCACTTGACTTTCACTTTTAATAAACAGCAGGTTTACTTTACCTCACAGCATCTAAACGTGTCCTCGATAGTTTAGATGGATTCTTCTTAATGATAAAAAATAATTAATCCGTCTAATAAGAGCTAAACCGTGTCATTTGAGGTTTATTCGGACAGGTTTCACGCTAACCCACTCCAGACTGAAGGATCACGGACGCCATTTTGGCTCAACAGACGTACGTTTCCTGCTACGCCGTCGCAGGAGTTTGACGTCACGACCGCACGTTTGTTTTCCCTTCGAAGATGTCGAAGATCAAACTTTATTTGAGGCGTTCGTGACTCATTAGTAAACGAAATGAGCTAAATACGTAATGTTTATTAGAGAAAGTAATCATTAAGAAACAGAGTGTAGATGGAAATAACACAAAAGTTTTCAACAGTTACACAACACGTATCCATTTTGAAAATAAGGTGATAATTTTAATTGTATTGTGAATCTCCAATAAACTTATATCAAAGTTTGTCACACAGTTAACAATGTTTTTATATACCTTTCTCTATAAAAGTCTCAAGTAGGCTATTTCAAAACAGAGTTGGTCCCATTTTGCAGCTTGTGACTAAAATAATAGATTTTGCGTTTATTTTTTCGTTGTATGATTTTTTAAGAGATAGGGGAGAGTGGGTTAAGTGAGACATTTACATTTGCTCTCCTCTAAGCAAACTAAAATGATACAGTACATCACTAAGATTTCTACATTCCCCATTAATTCAGGATCTTTCCAACCAATGGAAGTTATCTAAATGTATTCAGGATGAAGGTTAGGGGTAAACTGAGACAGACCAGAAAAATCAAGGGGGTAAAGTGAACCAGCTGGGGGTAAACTGATCCACTTACTTTTTATCATAGCCCTAGCTCCCTGGAAAGCAGACGACTGGTATCCTGAATAAATTTGCTTTACCACAACAGTTGATTAAGTTGACAGCAAGAATATTTACTTTTACATACAAATACCTCTCCTTTATGGCCAAGGGGACATGGGATGGGCTTGAAAATACAATGGTCACATGACCACAACTGTGTTCCTTTGACTAGATACAGTTCAAATCTAGTGTTTTATTAAAGTTTATTGTCAATCAGAAAGGAGTTTCAGTTGCAGGGACAAAGGTAACTTTTTTTTAACATTTGTTTTTCGTACCGATCAGCACACTAAAAACACACACTTTTTACACTGATAACTGCAAAACATTAAATAAAAAACTGTTTGCACAATTGCAAAATTCACAGAACTCTTTTATTCACATGAAACACACATATAACAACACAACGTTTCAAAACACCAGAACAGACGATGTAACATTTATATAACATACTAAAATGATCCACATACGCATGACATAAAAGTATTAAAGTCAACATGAAATATGAGATTAAATGAAAACAAAAAACAAATGTACAGCAGGGAATTGATTTGGGATGTAAAATGGGTGTTTCATATTAAAATAAGGTCTGATATTTTGCTGGCATCAGCCAAAAATGAGAAAAATATTATATTCGGATACAAGATTATGATGAAATCTAAGAAGACTCTGATGAGCAATGATTTCAAACTGTACTAATATTTCACAATGTTACTCTTCTATTGTGTTTCTGATCAAAAATGCATAAGAATATGCAAGTAACTGCATACAAATCGGTATTAAGCAGTATTTTATTTACTGACTATGAGGGCAATACCACTTTCAAGAACATCGGGGAGTTACATAAGTTTTAAGATGCAATCCTAAAAAAGCATGTCCTTGTAAAAAAAAAGAAGAAAAAGGCAAAAGAATGGCCTCAGACATAAGCTTTGGAGAGGGTGTTCTCAGACGGCGCTGATCTGTAGATCTTCTGGGGCTGGGAACCGCTGTAGTTATAACTAGAGAGAGAGAGAGAGTAAAAGTACACATGTATTTTCACTTAATTATTTATTTATTTATTTATTTAGCTATCCCCACCCCTGTTTTTCCACACTTATTAATACAGAATTTGTTCTTATTTGTTAATTTTTTATTTTAATGCTCATGTAAATGCTTTGGCAATACAATGTACAATTTGTCATGCCAATAAAGCTCATTGAATTGAATTAAGAGAGAGAGTGACACACACACACACACTTAAGGCCCACACACACCGGGACGAATATCAGCGTTTTTCAACGCGTTTTTGTGTTCACACCCAAGCGTTTTTCGATGAGCCGAGTGAACATGCAAATTCATTCCCTAACTGTAGATGGCGCTTAATGTTAAACAGAAATAATAATAGAATAGGCTACTATACTAGGGTGATCATATTCATGTCTCAACATGTTTTATTATTACTAGGGCTGTCAAAACGATTAATCGCGATTAATCGCATCCAAAATATATTTAAGAAATATTTTAATGTATATTCTGTATATAGATTTATATATAATTTATAATATATATAAATATAAATATTTTATATATAAATAAATTTTTTTTCTTAAATGCATGTGTGTTTTTTATATATATACAAAATAATTGTAAACACAAACTTTTATTTTGGATGCGATTAATCGCGATTAATCCTTTTGACAGCCCTAATTATTACAGATTTTAAAAAATAATTAATGAAATAATGATAGAAATAATGTCTTCTGTATTAGAAAAATAAATAAATAAATAAATAAATAAATAATAACTAAAAGAAATGCCTCCAAATGTAACAAAAAATAGCTCTCACAAACTTACAAAAACGAAATAAAAAAATCTATTTATATCTTTAGCTTCTATATTTTAGTTTCTATATTTTTTTTAGTTTCTATATTTTGCTGTAGAACTGATCTTTCCCAGCGGTTTTTTGCTTTTTGGGTTTTTTTTTGAAAACCAGGACATTTTCATGATTTAAAATAGCCAGGACACTCTTAGAAGAAAAGGTTCTATATATAGAACCTTAAAAGGTTCTAAAGCGCTACATATTTGGAACCCCTTAAAATGCAATGCATGTGAATGATCAAAAAAATTCAAGATATGGTGGTGAAAAAATGTAATTAATCAATATCAGACGAAGAGTGCCATTTCAGTTTTTATCCTCCAAAAATCAGCATGATTAAAATGTGACAGTTTAATAAACAATAATTCAATAACAACTACAAAATGTTGCAGAATAATGTAATATATGAATGAATTAATGCCTTTAAAGAACCTTTGTGCCAAAAGTGTTCGTTCTTGTCATTATTGAACCTTTTTTAGCATAAAATGTCCATTGGAGTTGAGTAAAGAACCCTACATATATAGAACCCTTTTTTCTAAGAGTGTGTGATGATTAGAAATGCTACATTGAAACAATTGTCATGCAAATAAAGCACATGTTGTCTTGAGTTGAGTTGAGTTGAGTTGTGGAGACTCACCGTTTTTGTGCGGGTGCCGAACTCTTAAATGACGTACACAGGATTCCTCCACCCAATATAGCCAGAGATCCAGCGGCCCATCCCAGATACAGACCCACACCCAGCTCATACCTGCACACACACACACACAATAACATTTAGGTTCAATAAACAGTCTAATAAAAGACTATTATTTCATATGTCAGGCTTGATCTCGGTTTAATCTTAGACTCACTTCTGGCCTCCGTAGAAAGGATCATTAAACTCCTGAACGACTCGAGCGGCGTACCACGACACCGCTATCATAACACACAAACCTAACAGAGAACAAGCACACCAGAACATGAGGCGCTTATATGATTCAGCAGTGTGTGTGTGTGTGTGTGTGTGTGTCACACTCACCTGACAGGATGAACATCACTCCAGATGTGAGGCTGATTTTGCCCTTGGACTCCTCAGACGTGCTGCCCAGTTTAGTGCACTTCAGGCCCATCGTGGCCAGAACCAGCGACAGCAAACCCAGAACCAGCGCGATTATCATCAGAGCTCGACAGGCCTGGATGTATCCTGAACACAGCAGAGCAATCACACACACACTTATTATCCCGACACAACACCAGGAACTACGGCAGTACTGAGGCTTGCTGTACATGTATATGACATTATTTATACTTAATAGGAAGCACTACAGTAAAAATATAAGTGCCATTCTTTTGTAAATAGATATTTTGAATAAAGGGGAAAACATGGAAACTTATTTTCAATGAAAAAAAATTCTTGTAATTCTGAGATAACTAACTTGTTAATTCAGAAAAACAGAGCAAAAACTTATTTTCCATGAAAATGATCTCTTAATTCTGGGATAATTAAGATTTAATTCAGAAAAACAGAGCAAAAACTTATTTTCCATAAAAAATTATCTCTTAATTCTGGGATAATTAACCGACTAATTCAGAAAAACAGAGCAAAAACGTATTTTTCATGAAAACTTATTTCGTAATTCTAAGATAATTAACTCGTTAATTAAGAAAGACAGAGCAAAAACTTATTTTCCATGAAAAATTTTCTTGTAATTCTTGAATAATTAACTTGCTAATTTATAAAAACAGAGCACAAACTTATTTTCCATGAAAAAAATCATAATTCTGAGATAATTAACTTGTTAATTCAGAAAAACAGAGCAAAAACTTATTTTCCATGAAAAAATTCTTGTAATTCTAGGATAATTAAGTCGTTAATTTAGAAAAACAGAGCAAAAACTTATTTTCCATGAAAAATGAACTCATAATTCTGAGATAATTAACTTTAAAATTAATTCAGAAAACCAGAGCAAAACCAAAACTTATTTTCCATGAAAATTATCTCGTAATTCTGGGATAATTAAATCGTTAATTTAGAAAAACAGAGCAAAAACTTATTTTCCATGAAAAATTATCTAGTAATTCTGAGATAGTTAACTCATTAATTCAGAAAAACAGAGCAAAACCAAGAATAAAATTCTTATAATTCAGAGATAATTAACTTGTTATTTGAGAAAAACAGAGCAAAAACTTATTTTCCATGAAAATTTTCTCGTAACTCTGGGATAATTAAATCGTTAATTTAGAAAAACAGAGCAAAAACGTATTTTCCATGAAAAATTATCTAGTAATTCTGAGATAATTAACTCATTAATCCAGAAAAACAGAGCAAAAACTTATTTTCCATGAAAATTATCTCGTAACTCTGGGATAATTAAATCGTTAATTCAGAAAAACAGAGCAAAAACGTATTTTATATGAAAAATTATCTCGTAGTTCTGAGATATTAACTCGTTAATTTAAAAAACAGAGTAGATTTTTTTCCTCAAGTTAACTTTGATAAAAATCAAAGCCAATCAGTAAATTGTAAATTTTAAAATCAGTAAAAAGCCATCAGTAAATGAGCGTTCAGTGAGATGTTGCAGTACCAAACACTTCCACTAGAGGAAACTCGACTCACATTTGTTTCCTATGTGTCATTTCTGACCGTTTTTTTCAGAACCATTTAACCTTTTACCTTTACCAAGTTTCCTACCATTCCAATAATATAAAATTTAAAAAAAAAAATTAAAAAATGACCAGAGGGTTAAATGCAGTATTTACGTCACAATAGTATATATATATTTTTTAATGTTATTATAAATTGCAAATCAAAAATGTAAAAGCAATTCCATCATACATCATGCAAAATCTATTTTTCCTTTTGATTTTGGGGTGAAATAGCAATTTTTCAAGCAATATGAACACAAACTCTTGTAAGTGTGTGTATGAGGAGTGTGTTACCAGATAGAGAGAGCATAGACTCGAACTGCTTGCAGTTTCTGACCCCAGTGCTGCCCTCGGCACACGACTGCCACAGGTTCTGATCGTACCACACAGACGTGATCAGCTGGTCCGCAAACGACGACGAACGCCACGAATCATTCAACAACGACATGATGGAGAGCAACCAGCCCCCCAAACACATCAGAAAGCCCAACAGCTGGATCCCAGTCGACATGATCAAATCCACACACCAGACGATCCCAAGACGAGAGTGTGTGTGAGTGTGTCAGTGTGTTATAGAGTCCTGATCAGGGTCATAAAACCATAAACTCCGCTCCCGCCTATATTGGCTTTTACTAGATAAGACCATGAAGACGAGGGAAGTCAATATAGGAAGTGACATGTGACTTAAGAGAGAAAAGTTTGAGTTTATAAAATGTGTAAGGCCTCTCACCTTTCATTAGGTGACACTGGGTTTTTGGTGTGTGTGTGTGTGTGTGTGATTGGGTCAAACTAAACGCACAGAAACCCTGAACTATATTTTAATAACCCAGACACATTTCGTAAAGAACAGATTCATAATATCCAACAGGTCAGTGTTATTTTACTATTATATAATATATATATTAGGGCTGTCAAACGATTAATCGCGATTAATCGCATCCAAAATAAAAGTTTGTGTTTACATAATATATGTGGGTGCACTGTGTATAATTATTTTACATATATAAATACAGACACATGCTTATATATATTTAAGAAATATTTTCATGTATATACTGTATATAGATTTATATATAATTTATAAATATAAATATTTTATATAGACATATTTTTTTTCTTAAATATACATGCATGTGTGTGTATTTATAAATATACATAATAATTATACACAGTGCCCCCACATATATTATGTAAACACAAACTTTTATTTTGGATGCGATTAATCGTGATTAATTGTTTGACAGCCCTAATATATATATATATATATATATATATATATATATATATATATATATATATATATAATATATTTATTTATCTATTTTTTGTATTAATATTGATATCAGCTCACATTTTAGTAAGTGGGCCGTTGCCATTTTTCTTTTTAATATTTTTATTTAGTGTTAATTTAGTTTTATTTTAGCTAATATTTTGGTTCTAATATCTTAGCTTTAATAGCTTCTAAGTCTTTAAGTTTAAGTATTTTTATGAACTATTTTTTTTATTACAGCTTTAATTTAATAATTGAAACATATATGGTTACCAATAATCCTATATATTCATATATATTATTTAACTAACTCCTTTAGGCAAATTCCCCTTCCTAAAACATATAATATATAAGGAAGCTTTAATTTTTCATATTAATATCAGCTCACATTAATATTAATATCAGCTCACATTTTAGTAAGTGGGCCGTTGCCATTTTTCTTTATAATATTTCTATTTAGTATTAATTTAGTTTTATTTCAGCTAATATTTTGGTTCTAATATCTTAGCTTTAATAGCTTCTAAGTCTTTAAGTATTTTTATGAACTATTTTTTTTAATTTAATAATTGAAACATATATAGTTACCAATAATCCTATATATTCATATATATTATTTAACAAACTCCATTAAGTAAATCCCCCTTCCTAAAACATATAATATATAAGGAAGCTTTAATTTTTCATATTGACCAAATGTTATATTGCATTGATTTGTGTAGCCACTTGAGTAGTCACTGTTAATGTCTGCGACCTTTCCTTTGCAATGAACATAAAATCAAATCAAGTGAATTTTGTCCAACAATCCTCAGTTAAACTGCACTCAAGCAGATTTGAAGCACGTCTGTAGAAACCTATTCTAAAGGAAAGGTGTGTGTGTGTGTGTGTGTGTGTTTTATGAGTTTTTATGACTAGCTGAATCTGGTTTTGTCACAGGATTGAGTCACAGCGCTGCAGTAAACCCGTCACGATACAGTATCGCTGAAACCAACACCAGTGTGATGTGATGCGAGCGAAGGCCACATCAGGGCTGCGTCTCAATACGCCTATACTAACATACGCACTAAAGTACATACTTTTAAGTGTAGAGTACACAAGCTTTGGGACAAACTAACACGTCATACAACTGCATGCGTCTTTAACGGTTGCTCTCTGTCTCCTTCTGCACTGTAAAACTGGCCTGTCAATCATCAAACCACAGTAAAATGGCCTGTCAATCAACCTATCATCTTTTTTTTGCCATGATGAGTGATTTTTTTGCACCTTCCCATTACAGATTTTCAAATAGTAGCATCTTGAGCAATATTGTCCAATCATAATAAACCATACATCACTGGAAAGCTCATTTATTCACATTCAGATGATATATAAATCTCAATTTCTCAAAAATGGACTCATGTGAGTGGTTTTGTGGTCCAGGGTTAGTCTCACCTGCAAGGCCCAGGATGGTATTGAACCTCTGGCACTGAATGGACCCTTGAGAGTTGGACGCACACGTCACCCACAGTCCCTCAAAGTACGAGCTGGAGATCAACACAGCGCCTGCGTCACTGCGTCTCTTCCACACCGCTGAGTTCACACAGCTGGACTCCAGACACCAGCCGACGAGGCCCAGGATCAATCCTGTCAGCTGCAAGACCGTCGATCCCATCCTGAGGGAGAGGAAGACCTGTTCGTCAACTCTATTCATGAATACCGTAAATTTGACGGTAAAAAAACGGCAGCTGTGGTTACCAGAACTTTACCGTTAAAAATACGGTAGGAACGTAAATGGCTTTACAGACTTTACAGTAATGAATCGTGTTTTATTTTCTGATAAAATGTGGATTTACCAACTTATTGATGTATTGATGTCTGTTTTAGACCATTGTTATACACTAACAACCAACACTTAACATCTCAGTAAAGTGTTTCATGAGTTTCAGCACGGAGGTTCTCCATAGAATTTTGATTCTAAATAGAATTATCATAGCATTATAGAACTTTTAGGCATTTCTAGAGTGAGCAGTTCGAATTCAGTTCTATTCATGACTGGCCAAACGTTGGACTTCAAACTCTTGTGAAATAAAAGCAAATCATGTGCTGCTTAACTTATGAATTTATCTATCTAATATCATCCATAAAATGAACCATTCATTCATAATAGCAGCCAGTGTTATTTTAGTATCATTAAGATACTATACCATATAGATATGTTGCAACAAGTTAAACTGGATATATATATATATATATATATATATATATATATATATATATATATATATATAAAATAACTATAATATATATATATATATATATATATATATATATATATATATATATATAATAACGCTAAAAACATGAAAACATTTCTTTGCGTGAAATTTTAAATTTTTTAAAAATTTTAAAATGGAAAATTTCTATTTTAGCAGTTTTTTTGCAGTGGATTTTTTTTGCTCTAAATATTTTTTTATGCATTTGGAAAGCAACAACTTTTATATTAGCCTCGAAATAACATTTAACTGGAATATATATATATATATATATATATATATATATATATATATATATATATTCCAGTTAAATGTTATTTCAAGTATATAAATATATATATATATATATATATAAATATATATATATATATATATTCCAGTTAAATGTTATTTCAAGTATATAAATATATATATATATATATATATATATATATATATTCCAGTTAAATGTTATTTCAAGTATATAAATATATATATATATATTCCAGTTAAATGTTATTTCAAGGCTAACATAAAAGTTGTTGCACTCCAAATGCATAAAAAATATAGAGTCCAAAAAATCCACTGCAAAAAAACTGCTAAAATAGAAATTTTCTATTTTAATTTTTTTTTTAAATTTAAAATTTCACGCAAAGAAATGTTTTAAAGTTTTTAGCGTTAGTGTCACATAAAATAACCTCTAGTCATAGACTGATTTCACTGTAAAAGCTATTTTTTTCTTCATTAACTCTTTATTAAAGTCTGAAAGTGACATATTTACGTACATATAGATACTATCGATCATTATTTCGATGAAAAATGAAGATATTTACGCACCTGTTTGGTTCTCAGTGGACTATGTGACCTGATATACAATATTAATTGTCGCGTTTCTTCTGAAATTGTGACTCCTGAACGGGGTTTGGGACTATATGCAAGACCGCAGCGACGGGGCCGAGTGTCACTGTGTTAATATTGGCTTTAGGTCAATAACCCTGAAACTCCCCAAAATCTAAAACTGGGGAAAGGGAGACAGACAGGTGACGTTCTTTCGAGATGAGCATAATTTTTCTCACACACACGTTTACACCCTCATCGTTGGTGAACAGGCCATTTGAGATCAAATAAATGAGGGTTTATTCCACTCAAGTGCTTTAAAATTGTTAAAATGTATAATACATTAAATTTAAAATTTAAGTACTCAAGGAATAAACTTAAGAAGTCAATTAGAAAGCACACTGCAGTTGGTCAATGTTTTTTGAATGCAGTTTCTCATGTTCACCATTTATATGATCAAAAATACAGTAAAAACAGTGAAATATCATTATAATTTAAAACAACTGTTTTCTATGTGAATATATAGTAAAGTGTCATTTATTCCTGAATGTTTAGCATCATTAGTACAGTCTTCAGTGTCACATGACCCTTCAGAAATCACTCTAATATGAGGATTTGAGGCCATAATTTTCAATATTCATATTTTTATTGGAAATTATGATGCTTTGATGATGAATAGAAAGTTCAAAAGAACATAATTTAGTCGAAATGGAATATTTTGCAACATTATTAATGACTTTACTGTCACTTTTGATCAGTTCAATGTCCTTGCTGAATAAAAAGGATTCATTCTTTCACTTTTGAACGCCACAAAAAAGCCTATTGTTTTGCTAAATATGATCATTTTTAACCCCAAAGACACATTTATTCACTCAAATAGTGTAATTAATTAAATAAAAACCTGAACACAACAGAAAGAGTGAGGTGTGATTCGGGGATGTGAAAGAAAATAGAGATGTGACGGAAGTTAACGATCGATAACCGGGAAACAGGAAGAGACGAGCGATACGGTGACTTCATTAAACACGAGGAAGTGAAAACAGACTCATTGTTCATGAGCCATTATGATATCACGAGCGTTATTGAACTTTGACCGATACGAGAAAACAACACAGAAACCGTTTCTACGGTGTGTGTGTGTGTTTGATGAGATGTATAGCATACGTGTGTGTGTGTGTTATAGAGGAACCTGGTTAATCATTCACATTTAACAGGGACCAAAGTCTCATCTGAAACACAGAAAATAAACAAAACTTAAGTAGAACATATTACACAAAGCAAATAAAACAAAAACTCGAACCTGCTACAGTGCAAATTTAATTTTAAATAATCATTTTATTTTTTAAATGACAATTACAGACTATTTTAAACGTTTAAATTTCTGTACATGGTGTTGTTGAGTGGCCCGCACGACCTTAGAGCTGAGCTGTTTGCTGAAGCCCCGCCCCTCCAGATCATTTGCATGTTTAGAAAAGTGGGTGGAGCTACCTTGGATTCAAATTTAAACACGGGGGCGGGGCATCACCGCAATACTACCGTCACTCAGTGACAACTGAAAACAGACCCCGCCTTTACAAACTCATGTGTCCATTTCTCAAACTTGCTTTCCTCTTCAGGTCACCTGCTCAGTGTCTACCCACAATGCAATGCTCTAAATCGAGCCGTTGCCGCCAGCTCCCGGTCCTCCCGATCTGAAGTCGTGCCACAACTTCACCAGCGGCTCTCGGTTCTTCCAGATAAGCTCGTGACCATAAAGTATGTACCAGCTAGAGAAAGAAAGAGAGACGCATGGACATGATAAGCACAGAGACAGAATAAACATGCTTATCTTTGCATAAGTGGCATTAAGAGCCATACAGTGGTCAACTATAACTAACACAACTAAAATGCAACACTTTTTTTAAGGGGAGGGTCTCAGATATCAGTACATAATAATTTGCCAGTATTTTTTAAATATAATTTATATGCTAAATAGTATTTATTTACTATATAGCATTTGTATTTTGAATATGCTTTTATTTTTAGAATTTCAGTCTTTGTTTTAATTTTAGTTCGTTTTAGTAATTTTGAGATCTACTTTTGTCGTTTTTATTTATCTTTTTTTATTTGGATTTTTATTATTTTTATGAATTTATCATAATGTTTTATATTTATTTATAAAAAGTGACTGAATGTGAAAAAACAGGTCAGAGTCCAGATTAAATCACTGCATAAACCAGATCAGAATCCAGATTAAATAACGACGTAAACCAGAGCAGAATCCAGATTAAATCGCTGCATGAATCAGACCAGAATTCAAATCTAATAACTGCATAAACCAGATCCGAAACCAGATTAAACTGGGGATTAATCAGTTTTGAATCCAGATTAAATAACTACATACACCAGATCAGAATCTAGATTAAACTGGGCATAAACCAGTTATGGATCCAGATCAAATAGCTACATAAACCAGATCAGAATCCAGATTAAACTGGGCATTAATCAGTTTTGAATCCAGATTATATAACCTCATAAACCAGATCAGAATCTAGATTAAACTGGGCATAAACCAGTTAAGAATCCAGATTAAATAACTGCATAAACCAGATCAGAATCTAGATTAAACCGGTCATAAACCAGATCAGAATCTAGATTAAACTGAGCATAAACCAGTTATGAATCCAGATTAAATAACTGCATAAACCAGATCAGAATCTAGATTAAACTGGGCATAAACCAGATCAGAATCTAGATTAAACTGGGCATAAACCAGTTATGAATCCAGATTAAATAACTGCATAAACCAGATCAGAATCTAGATTAAACTGGGCATAAACCAGATCAGAATCTAGATTAAACTGGGCATAAACCAGTTATGAATCCAGATTAAATAACTGCATAAACCAGTTATGAATCCAGATTAAATAACTGCATAAACCATATCAGAATCTAAATTAAACTGGCCATAAACCAAATCAGAATCTAGATTAAACTGGGCATAAACCAGTTATGGATCCAGATCAAATAGCTACATAAACCAGATCAGAATCCAGATTAAACTGGGCATTAATCAGTTTTGAATCCAGATTATATAACCTCATAAACCAGATCAGAATCTAGATTAAACTGGGCATAAACCAGTTATGAATCCAGATTAAATAACTGCATAAACCAGATCAGAATCTAGATTAAACCGGTCATAAACCAGATCAGAATCTAGATTAAACTGAGCATAAATCAGTTATGAATCCAGATTAAATAACTGCATAAACCAGATCAGAATCTAGATTAAACTGGGCATAAACCAGATCAGAATCTAGATTAAACTGGGCATAAACCAGTTATGAATCCAGATTAAATAACTGCATAAACCAGTTATGAATCCAGATTAAATAACTGCATAAACCATATCAGAATCTAAATTAAACTGGCCATAAACCAGATCAGAATCTAGATTAAACTGGGCATAAACCAGTTATGGATCCAGATCAAATAGCTACATAAACCAGATCAGAATCCAGATTAAACTGTGCATAAACCAGTTATGAATCCAGATTAAATAACTGCATAAACCAGATCAGAATCTAGATTAAACCGGTCATAAACCAGATCAGAATTTAGATTAAACTGAGCATAAACCAGTTATGAATCCAGATTAAATAACTGCATAAACCAGATCAGAATCTAGATTAAACTGGGCATAAACCAGATCAGAATCTAGATTAAACTGGGCATAAACCAGATCAGAATCTAAATTAAACTGGGCATAAACCAGTTATGAATCCAGATTAAATAAACCAGTTATGAATCCAGATTAAATAACTGCATAAACCATATCAGAATCTAAATTAAACTGGGCATAAACCAGATCAGAATCTAGATTAAACTGGGCATAAACCAGATCAGAATCCAGATTAAATAACTGCATAAACCAGATCAGAATCCAGATTAATCTGGACATAAACCAGATCAGAATCCAGATTAAATAACTGCATAAACCAGATCAGAATCCAGATTAATCTGGACATAAACCAGTTATGAATCCAGAACAATACCGCTCTTTGCTTTAATGCTACAAGCGGCAGCAATAGCAGCAGCTAGACAGTGACGTGTTACTCACATGCCGAATAAAGCTCCACCTAAATGAGCGGCGTGATCGAAGAAACGCCATCTCAGAATCAAGCCTGTCGCATCCAACGCCACGATGGCCTTCAGCGCCTGTGGGAGGACGAGAGCATGACAATATGCCCAAATTGAAATTTCAACACAAATGAAAAACTGAAACTAAACGAAACTAACAACAGTTACTGAAATAAACTAATAATTAGAAAAAAAGATGCAATAGACAAAAAGCATAAATTGATCAATATAAGAATAATGTTTGAAAGGACTAATAATAGAAATAACCACAAAAGAATAATCATAATAATCATGGAAAGTGGAAGTGTTCTGTTAACTCTGCTAGACTATAAATACAAAAACAAAATCTATAAAACTAAATAGAAATATGTTCACTAAATAAAAACTAAACTAAAACTACCAAACAATGAAACTAAACTGACATTTATAGGAAAAAAAGCTAAATTATAATAACCTTGGCTCTTATAAATACACACACACACACAGACACACACACACACACACACACACTCACGTTTCCGGCAGTGAAGGTGAACATTGGGAGGAAGATGATGGCCAGTTTGGCTTCAGGCATTTTGGTGCAAACCGCTGCTAGGACGGTCATGATGGCCCCTGACTGACACAATACAACACAACAATCTGTTTATGACATGCATTTGAATGCTGATGAATACTTGAAATGTTTCAACAGAAAATACACTCACCGCCCCCAGAGATGGACCAAACCGACCCATCGCTGTTTTACTCACATAACTGACAAACGTAGAAATCACACCTGAGACCATAAACATATAACAGATCACATTTTAACATAACAAAATAACAATAAGATCGTTTTATTTAGTGCCATGTCAGCATCTAAGGCTATTTCCATGGCAAAAATGTAATTACAAAAATTCAAATATCATATAAATACAATAAAGCCAAGCAAACAAACACAACAAGTCATATTATACATTGACATATGATTAAAAAAATCATAGGCATAATCTTACTAAAATCCTGAAGTGAAGTAACTCCATAAAAGAGCATTCTAACATAACAAAAATTCCAATAACACATACGTTTTCTAGAGAGTAGGATGGTTTATGACTGAGAACTCTCTCTTACACACACACATACACACACACACACAAACACACATACACACCTGCAGACAGATAGAGTGCCACAAATTGCTCTTTGCCCATCATGTTGATGATGCTTGAAGAGAAACTCCACAGCACGTACATGTTGGCCGCCAGGTGAAAGAGAGAATAGTGACTGAAAGTAGACAGCAGCATGGGCCAACACAGAGCCTCTGAAACCAGATCAGAATACAGATTAAATAACTGCATAAACCAGATCAGAAATCAGATTAAATAACTGCATAAACCAGATCAGAATCCAGATTAAATAACTGGATATACCAAATCAGAATCCAGATTAAATAACTCCATAAACCAAATCAGAATCCAGATTAAATAACTGCATGAACCAGATTAAATAACTCAATAAACCAAATCAGAATCCATATTAAATAACTGCATAAACCAGATTAGAATCCAGATTTAATAACAGCATAAACCAAATCAGAATCCAGATTAAATAACTGCATAAACCAAATCGGAATCCAGATTAAATAACTACATGAACCAGATCAGAATCCAGATTAAATAACTGCATAAACCAGATCAGAATCCAGATTAAATAACTACATGAACCAGATCAGAATCCAGATTAAATAACTGCATAAACCAGATCAGAATCCAGATTAAATAACTGCATAAACCAGATCAAAAATCAGATTAAATCACTGCATAAACCAGATCAGAATCCATATTAAATAACTGCATGAACCAGATCAGAATCCAGATTTAATAACTGCATAAACCAGATCAGAATCCAGATTAAATAACTGCATAACACAGATCAGAAATCAGACTAAATAACTGCATAAACCAGATCAGAAATCAGATTAAATAACTGCATAAACCGGATCAGAATCCAGGTAAAATCACTGCATAAACCAGATCAGGAATCCAGATTAAATAACTGCATGAACCAGGTCAGAATCCAGATTAAATAACTGCATAAACCAAATTGGAATCCAGATTAAATAACTGCATAAACCAGATCAAAATACAGAATAAATCACTGCATAAACCAGATCAAAAATCAGATTAAATCTCTGCATAAACCAGATCAGAATCCATATTAAATAACTACATAAACCAGATCAGAAATCGGATTATATAACTGCATAAACTGGATTAGAATCGAGGTAAAATAACTGCATAAACCAGATCAGGAATCCAGATTAAATAACTGGATAAACCAGATCAGAATCCAGATGAAATAACCTGCATAAACCGAATCCAGATTAAATAGCTGGATAAATCAGATAAGAATCCAGATTAAATAACTTCATAAACCAGATCAGAATCCAGATTTAATAACTGGATAAACCAGATCAGAATCCAGATGAAATAACTGCATAAACCGAATCCAGATTAAATAACTGGATAAATCAGATCAGAATCCAGATTTAATAGCTGAGCAAACCAGATCAGAGTCCAGAATCCCATGTTTACTGTACCCAAAATATAACAATGCAAATGATTATATTATACACATTTTTTAACTTATTTTATCAATTTAAGCATCACATAAAAATGCAGGACAAAACAATTTCGGTACCAAAGATAAACCGTGCAAGATTGAAAAGTAAAGTGTAAATCAGAGCTTTATCTATTTTCCAATCCAACATTTCAATGCAGTGCAAACATGAGTGACCACTGTTGAAATCCCCTTATTATGAAAGATAAACAGACGACTTCACGCACTGGCTGCAGGGTTAGATGTGAAGTACTTGAGCATGAAGCGCTGCAGAGAGGGAACTCTCCAACAACAAAACACCAACACATTCGCCGCAATGATGCCTGAGAGAGAGAGAGAGAGAGAGACAGAAATTAATTCACCATCTCTAACAAAGCACAAAATTTCTTTATAATTTCATATAGTTCTCTTTAAACCAAAAATGAAAGCGAAAGAGAGAAAGAGAGAGAGAGAGATGGAGAGAGAGAGGGGTTCAGAGGTAACAGCGCACAGAGAAATATGTGAAAAGCATCTGTTTAATTAAATAATTACACTTTATTAAACACATCGCCTTCATAATCTAAAGCGCTCATCTGTGTAAAGAGAATGGTTTGTGTCATTCATTGTCTGACCTGTGACTGTTTTCTGTCCTTCACTTAAACTGTTCCACCACTGATTCACCTGCAGAATACCAGACAACAAAATGTTCATTAAACACACATGGAAGAAAACAAATATTTCCAGTAAACATACACACTCACACACAAACCTGTTTGCGTAAATCTCCTTGTTTCTGAGGCCGTATCTTCTCTAGCCAATCGGCTTTGACATCGTCAAAGTAACTCTGTACACGAGATTTTAAACTTTCGTACTGCCATATTGCTGCTCCGCCGAATGAACAACCTGTAAACTGAGCTGGAGTTATTACGATATTCTCTTACATAGAGCAAATATACTGTATATATATATATATATATATATATATACATATATATATAAAATTCACACACATATTGGACCTTTCTCATGAAATACAGGCAAAATGAATTTGTGTAAATAGAATTTTAACGTTTTAATACATCAACTGTCACACTGAACTGATTAATTAAAGTATAATATCATAATCCAGATTGAATAACCGCATAAACCAGATCATAATTCAAATTAAATCACTGAACAAACCAGATTATAATCAAGACTAAATAACCGCACAAACCAGATCAGAATCCAGATTAAATGACTGAACAAACCAGATCAGAATACAGATTAAATCACTGAACAAACCAGATTATAATCAAGACTAAATAACCGCACAAACCAGATCAGAATCCAGATTAAATGACTGAACAAACCAGATCAGAATACAGATTAAAAAACTGCACAAACCAGATCAGAATACAGATTAAATAACTGAACAAACCAGATCAGAATACAGATTAAATCACTGCACAAACCAGATCAGAATCCAGATTAAATAGCGGCATGAACCAGATCAGAATACAGATTAAATAACTGCACAAACCAGATCAGAATCCAGATTAAATAACTGAACAAACCAGATCAGAATACAGATTAAATAACGGCATGAACCAGATCAGAATCCAGATTAAATAACTGAATAAACCAGATCATAATCCAGATTAAATAACTGCACAAACCAGATCAGAATCCAGATTTTTAAAATGCACAAACCAAATAACAATCCAGATTAAAAAACTGCATAAACCAGATCAAAATCCAGATTAAATAACTGAATAAACCAGATTAAAAACCATTTTAAATAACTGCACAAACCAGATCATAATTCAGATTAAATAACTGCATAAACCAGATTAGAATCCTGATTAAATAACTCATAAATCAGATCAGAATCTAGATTAAATACGAATGGATTTTTTCAACGATTTATGCATACTTTTTTCATGTGTTTCACATTTATCATGTGTCAGAAAATATACCTACCCCTATGGTAAAGACAAATGGTTTGACCAGTCTGCCAAACGACCGGCTGGGTGTGTGAGGTGTGTTTTGGATGGGCGGGTCTATGGGCGGAGCCACATCCTTCTTGTGTAGGATTTCATTCGTCTCTGCTTCTTCCGCCACGCCCTTCTTCGGCTCGCCCTTCTTTGCTACCTTGCGGAAGCCACACCTCTGCTGCGTCTGGAGCGTCAATCTATTTGGAGCACAACCATGATATAAATGCATTAATAGTGATATGATTTGCCAGTGGGTGGAATGTGGGAAACATTAAAACAAATAGACTTTGTTTATTTATTTCGTATTTATTTTCAGTAATGTGATGATTTACTAGAGTTATATGTATGTATGTATATGTATATATATATATATATATATATATATATATATATATATATAATTTTTTTTTTTTTTTTTTTTTATGGTGCTGGGCAACGATTAATCGCATCCAAAATAAAACTATGTGTTTACGTGTGTGTACATTGTGTGTGTAATTATATTATACATATAAATACATATATATGCATTGCAAATATTTAAGAAAAACATGTTATTTATATACAATATATTTATACATTATAAATGTATATTTATTCAACATAAAATAGTAAGTATAGTATGACTATATATACAGCATATAGTCATTCAAATATTTCTTAAATGTCTTACATATTACTTGTATTTTTATATACAAAGTAATTATACACAGTAAAAATCGATTAACTAATGGTTGCACAGCCTTGGTTTCTGAAGCAAATTATCTTGTCATAATGTGTCATTTTTATTTAATGTATCATAAAATGAATCAAAACTCATTGTTTACATCTTACATCTACAAATGCCAAGACAGAACTACCCTTAAACACAAGTTCGTATTTATGAAGTGTTTATTATTAAGTTCATTCCGTTAGAGTATTTGAATACTAACAACTATAGCTCATGTCATGCAAGAGGATAAAACAGAGGATCAGAGGCGCTCAGTAAATAAACACAGGTCAAAGGAGTGTTTGTTACCTGTTCGTCAGGTAGTGTGTTTTGCTGATGTCCCCTGTAACCCATCTAAACACTAAACCCCTCACCGCCATCATCACTGCTGCGATCCCAATGCTGCTTTCGCATCTTCTTCCGGTTCCGCTTCCGGGTCAGAGAACACCCACAGCGGCCTCTCCTGGAGGAAGACGGTCATTGACACACGCACTTTCAAAATAAAATAAAATAAAATAAAATAAAATAAAATTTTAAATTTAAATTAAAATTCAGGTAACGTTGGGCACATTTTGCCATGATTGAGATAAGTGGGGGAAAAAAGTCCTTATCTATTTGTTTATTTGAATGCATTTGTGATTGGGTCATGTTTTTTATTTTTTATTTAATTTATTAATTCATTATTTTTGTCAGAGTTTATCAGTTAATTATTTTACGTGCATGCTTGCACATCTGTGTATTTTACTAATTTTTGTAAGTGTTTGTTCATCTATTAATTTAAATACCGTACTCATTTATTACTTTAGTAAGGGTTTGCACATTATGCTTTTATTTTAAGATTTTCTAATCTAAGAATTCATTTATATCATTTGTTTATTTATTAATTTAATTATTTTTTGCATTTTGTTTTTTTCTTCCATTTTTTTATCAATGTAATTAATTTGCAGATTTGTTAATTTTATATTTTTTTGGCAACGCTTTATTAATTAATTAATTAATTTTTTGCATACTTGCAACTGTATTTATTATTTTGCCTTTTAATTTTTTTTATTAAATTCAATAATTTTGCAGATTTGTCAGTTTTACGATTTTATTTTTATTTTTAGCTTTTCGCATTTGCTTTTATGATATTTAACTGACTTGGGCAATGTTTTAGCAGTTCTTTGTCTAATAAGGGCCAAAAAAATCTCCTCTCCTCCGCCCGATCGTCTAGTGTGCATCATCATCATCATCATCACTCACGCCCTCCGGTGCTCGGCCAGTACAGCGCGTGCGCTCCGGTGCGATTCACCGTCTCCTCGCGAACATGGCGGCGCCTGGGCTCTCCAGCCGGGCTGGTTCTGCTGGCAACAGCCCCACCGCCACCCCGAGCAGCACCAAACACGCCCCGAACCCCCCCGAGCTGGACTTCAGGTCCGGTACCAGGATCGAGGAGCTCAACCGACTGATCGGGGAATTCAGCAAACACGAGCAACGGGAGTATGACGACCAGCGTGCGCTCGAGATCCACACGGCCAAGGACTTCATCTTCTCCATGCTCGGTGAGAAAGAGCAATGCTTCGTGCACTCATACAGTATAAATCGAGCCATGCATTAAAGGGGAAAGTGCGATTTTGCTTCTCCACGGCATGTGTTTCTCTTTGTCGCGCGCTTCAGTGTGTGTTGAGCAGTGGATGGGTGTGTTTGCAGATTCAACACTCTCATGTTTACACTGTTATTATTCATGTGTTCATTTATGACCTGTTAAAATCGGGTCATAGTATTTCCTGTTAAAGGAACAGTTGACAAAAAGAGCACTATATTGCACTATAAATAACACTATATTGTTTTGAGCACTATATCCACGCTTCTCCTTTTGCTTTCATTGAAAGTGGAAGGACAGACAGTCTTCAGAAATGAACAAAATGTGCATTTAGATGAAACAAACACTTTTAAGATTTAAATTTAAGTCGAAATTCACTGAATATATTCACTCTGTAAATAACGAGTAAATAATGACGGGATTTTCGTTTTGGGTAAACTAGCCTATTGCTTTACGCTTAATTATCATAAAAGAACAATCCTAGGTAACGCAAATGGCTGTCAAAACGATTAATCGCGATTAATCGCATCCAAAATAAAAGTTTGTGTTTACATAATATATGTGGGTGCACTGTGTATAATTATTTTGTATATATATAAAATACACACATGCATGTATATTTAAGAAAAAAATATTATTTATATATAAAATATTTATATATAATATAAATCTATATACAGAATATACATGAAAATATTTCTTAAATATATACAAGTGTGTGTATATATATATATATATATATATATATATATATATATATATATATATATATATATATATATATATATATATAAAATAATTATGCACAGTGCACCCACATATGTTATGTAAACACAAACTTTTATTTTGGGTGCGATTAATCGCGATTAATCGTTTTGACAGCCCTAGTGAAAACTAAAAAATAATAATAATAAATGAAAATTCTGCCAAATGTAAAAAAACCATAAAAAAATAACAAAAATGCAAACCCTGCTTAAATTGAATAAAGTCATAAAAATAAACAAATGTGCAAGCATGCTAATTCCTTGTGTTGTAAATTATTATGAACTCAAATTAAAATCTTTAACCAGACCAGCAGGGATAAGTAGCACCAACTTAGTAATAATAAGAATACCTTTTATTTAAAGGTGGCTTTTAAGGCACTCAAGGACTAAAATGCAAAGCTATGCAAAAAGATTGACACACAGATCAAACCTAAAATCAAACAATCAAATCACTAAAAGCACTTCTGGATACGTATTAAGCTTAAAAAAAGCTGTGTTTATCTAAGAGTTGAGTTCTCGGAGGCAGTGAGCAGAAGTGAAGCAGATCTCATTGTTGGCGAGCCAACCAGGAGCCTGAGATCGATGACGCGGAGCAGAGCCGGACGTCTGCCGGCTCTCCGCCTCATTCATGTTCGCTCAGCCGTGCGCCCACAGACCGGAGGAAGATCTGTGGAGAGGATGAAATCAAAGCTGACAGTGTTCACTTTTTTTTAAAGGGGTTATGACATGAGAAATCAAATTAGCCTTCATCTTTTGTCATATAAGAGGCCTTTGTACTATTAAAACATATTGCACGTGTCAGAGCTTAAAGGCAGGGTAGGTGATTTGTTCCAGAATTTTTTTCTTTTGTTATGTTGGTTGAAAGTCTCTTCACATCCTGATAGTAATCTCACTTAGTGTGTTTACATGTGTATATACAGTCAAACCAGAATTTATTCTACATTTCTCACTTTATCACAGTTTATTCGCTATAGTTTAGAAAATGGACAAACTCAGAGTTGTTAAATCAGTGTATATTTGACTGGTTTTGTCCGTCATTTTGTCAGACTCTCACAGATGAATTATGATGAATATCTGTCAGCTGTTAAATTTAACTCCACAATTAGATAATACCAGTTTAGCTCAACCAATCACGATTGGATCTCATTGTATCAAAGCTAACTTGTTATTGCTAGCCTACACTACCTTTAAAGAGAAAAAAGTCAGAATTGTGAGATAAAAAGTCGCACTTCTGTCTTTTTTTCTCAGAATTGCGACTTTATATCACGCAATTCTGACTTTATGTCTCGCAATTCTGACTTTATATCACGCAATTCTGAGAAAAAAAGTCAGAAATGCGAGATATAAACTCGCAATTGTGAGAAAAAAAAAGTCAGAATTGTGAGATAAAAAGTCACAATTATTTATTTTATTTTTTTTATTCAGTGGCGGAAACAAGCTTCCATACAAATCGCATTTGCATGTTTAGCTGAGTTTACTGCACTTGTATGGGTAGTGGAAAACGTGATAAAATGAATGGCTGAATGTGTATTGCTGACTGTGGCCTCACCGGAGGAGTGTGACAGATGTGCAGGGCCCAAAATAAACACGCTCATGCAGAGTCACTAACTTGTTTTCGTTTTTCTGAGATTCTCTAGAGTTGCTTCTGCTGCCGACGGCAGATTAAATGCCCTCGAGTCACTCGCTGGTTCACGAGGTTGAGCTCAGGTGTGACGTCATCTGACACCGGGGATTATTTTCTTTAGGAGTGTGTTTCTAGCATCTGGTCGGGAATGTTCGTTGTGTTTGTGTAGGAATAGTTTTTGTGTTTGCTCTGTTGATCTTGTTATTAAAGATTAACCTTTTTTATTGTGCTTTATTATGAAGTTTGCTCCATTAGGCAACGCCCTTCATTCCCTCTAATGCTGCGCTCATGTCTCGTCAGAATTACTGTAATTGCAACATAGCACAGAAACTATTACTTGCTCATAATGCCAAAGTGCATCCATGTGCAAAACTTATATCACTACTCTAAAGGTTAAATTTGTAATCTTCTTTGCATTCATTTAAATGTAATTAATTGACTTATTTTGTTGTTTATTATGTTAGTGGCACAAAAATTACACTGATTGAATGCAGATTTAATTCACCTCCAAAATATTGAAGAACTAAGAAAGCGCCCAGGAAACATCAGCTATAATAAGATAAGATTTTAAACTGGGGTGTATTATCTAAAGTATCACCGTGGGATAGAGGGAAACGTAATTTCGATTGCTTGTATGTCCTGAGCATGTGAAAAATCGAAAATAAAGCTGACTAATGACTAAAGTCCCTGCCATTTTTGTCACAACGATGAGGAAGAAATAAAGGTTTCCATCAAACTTCCAAATTATACTGTATTAGAAACTATTTCAGACTTTGTTTTCACTAAGATTTATGTTTGCCTGTACAATTTGACAAAATTAGAAAACAAATTACTTAAAGGCCTTGTCCCAAATAGCACACTTAACGCACTTGCAGTGTTGCGGACTTAAAATGGCCACCACTTATGTTTGTCCGCTAAGCCATAGGGTGTCCCATTTGTCATTTTAGGGACGAAATTGCGAACTGAATTCGGCTACTTATAGTATGTACTCATTTTGTGAAGAAAAAGTAGATATTTTTAAGTGTGTAGCAAAAGTGCACACAAGATTGTGGACAAACTGTCACGTCATACAATTGTCTCTCTGTCGCATCCTATCACTGTAAACTGGCCTGTCAATCATCTTGTCACTGTAAATTGGCCTGTCAATCATCTTGTCAAAAATAAAATCCTCCACATTTCATTTTATTTCATTCCCATCTGTATCGCAGAGAATTGTAGAAGCGCATTAATTTTCAGTTGGTTTCACTGTCGGTTGTTCACATCTGCCATTTTTGTAGTTTTTTTTTTCTTACACGTTTTACTTATGTTTGTAGTTCTACCTCCAAAGCGCAATGGGTTGTGGGTATATCACTACTGTAAAGGTTAAATTTGTAATTTTGTAAATTGTAAATTTGTTTTTTCTAACACGTTTTACTCATCTTTGTAGTTCAACCTCCAAAGCGCAATGGGTTGTGGGTAATATTAGCTGTTATAGTGAGTAGAGCCAGACCGATATATCGGCAGACCGATATTATCGGTCGATATTGGGCATTTTCCAAACTATCGGTATCGGCAGTAATAATGGCCGATAAATGAATATTTCAAAAATAAAACAAAAACGGACGAAACACGCTTAAACCATGTCATGAGTGTTGGAGTTGTATAGTTTGTCCACCAGAGGGCACTCTACACTGTCCCTGTTGGCAACACTCGTTGAGCTGGTCATTGCTTGAATAACAATTAAAAGAACATCTCCATCAGTTCTCTTAAATAAGCATGACAAAGTTTGTTACTATCATGTCCAGTTTAAAATAAATAAATAAAATATCGGCCGATATATCGGATTTTAAAACCCAAAAATATTTGTATCGGTATCGGCCTTCAAAATCCTTTATCGGTCGGGCTCTAATAGTGAGTACGGATCCACACTTTGAAAATCCACTGGAAATAGTAGGTCATCCAGGGATCATCTCACACACTGTTTAGGATGGATTGTATGGACATTGAGATGGAGGGTAGACAGGGCCAAAAACAGCATGTGTCCCTCTCTAATGATGTCATTTCCTGTTTTCAGGCATGGTGCAGAAGTTGGACCAGAAGCTTCCAGTTGCCAATGAGTACCTGCTGTTGTCCGGCGGGGTGAGGGAGGGTGTGGTCGACATGGATCTGGACGAGTTGACGGTGTACGCGAGGGGAGCGGATTACGACATGGACTTCACGTTGCTGGTTCCCGCGCTCAAACTCCACGACCGAAACCAGCCGGTCACGTTGGACATGCGTCACTCGGCGCTCTGCCACTCCTGGCTCAGCCTGCGACTGTTTGACGAGGGCACCATAAACAAGTGGAAGGACTGTTGCACTGTGATCGACCACGTTAACGGCGCAACCAACTACTTTTTCTCGCCCACGCTGGTGGCCGATTGGTTCTACGAATCCATTAGTTTGGTTTTGGCGGAGATTCAGAAGAAGCCGCAGCGTGGCGTTCCTCGGGTCGAGAAAGTCGAGCGCAACTCGACGGTTATCTCCATCATCTTGGGCGTCGGAGGCAGTCGGATGCTATACGACGTGGTACCGGTGGTTTCGTTCAAGGGTTGGCCCGCGGTGGCCCAAAGCTGGCTGATGGAAAACCATTTTTGGGATGGGAAAATCACAGAGGAGGAAGTGATAAGTGGGTTTTATTTGCTGCCCGCGTGCTCCTCTACGGGCCAGAAGGAAAACGAATGGCGTTTGTCGTTTGCGCGCAGCGAGGTGCAACTGAAGAAGTGCATATCCGCGAGTCTGATGCAGGCGTACCAAGCTTGTAAAGCTCTGATTATTAAGCTGCTGTCCCGACCCAAAGCCATCAGCCCGTACCACCTGCGCTCGCTAATGCTTTGGTCCTGCGATCGCCTGCCGCACACGTACCTAGCGCAGGAAGACTACGCCGCGCACTTCTTGCTAGGTTTGATCGACGACTTGCAGCATTGCTTGGTTAACAAGACCTGCCCGAATTACTTCATCCCTCAATGCAACATGCTAGAGCACCTCAGCGACGACACGGCTATGCTACATGCGCGCAAGTTATCGTCTGTACGCTCCGACCCAGTGGAGCACTTGCGGAGCGCAATCGAACACGCTAAAGCTGCCTCGCGGCTCACGCTTGAGCTTCAATGGCGCGGCGGAAGCTCGAACCTGCCGTCGCCGCTGTCGGACCCCGGAGGCGATCAGCAACCGGACGACCGGCTCGCGAAGAAACTCCAGCAACTGGTCACAGAGAATCCTGGGAAGTCCATCTCAGTCTTCATCAACCCGGACGACGTCACACGACCTCACTTTCGCATTGATGATAAGTTCTTCTGAAGCCACGCCCACTGATCTGATTGGACGTTGACTGCAGATGACCTCACTTTCGCACCAGTGACGTTCTTCTAAAGCCACGCCCACTGATCTGATTGGACGTTGACTGCAGATGACCTCACTTTCACACCAGTGACGTTCTTCTAAAGCCACGCCCACTGATCTGATTGGACATTGACTGCAGATGACCTCACTTTCGCATTGGTGACATTCTTCTGAAGCCACGCCCACTGATCTGATTGGACGTTGACTGCAGATGACCTCACTTTCGCATTGGTGACGTTCTTCTGAAGCCACGCCCACTAATCTGATTAGACATTGACTGCAGATGACCTCACTTTCGCATTGGTGACATTCTTCTGAAGCCACGCCCACTGATCTGATTGGACGTTGACTCCAGATGACCTCACTTTCGCATTGGTGACGTTCTTCTGAAGCCACGCCCACTGATCTGATTGGACATTGACTGCAGATGACCTCACTTTCGCATTGGTGACGTTCTTCTGAAGCCACGCCCACTAATCTGATTGGACGTTGACTGCAGATGACATCACTTTCGCATTGGTGACGTTCTTTTGAAGCCACGCCCACTGATCTGATTGGACGTTGACTGCAGATGACCTCACTTTCGCATTGGTGACATTCTTCTGAAGCCACGCCCACTGATCTGATTGGACGTTGACTGCAGATGACCTCACTTTCGCATTGGTGGCGTTCTTCTGAAGCCACGCCCACTGATCTGATTGGACGTTGACTGCAGATGACCTCACTTTCGCATCGTGACATTCTCCTGAAGCCACGCCCACAGATCAGATTGGCTGCGGACTGCAGATAACCACTTTCACATCGGTACCCAATTCTTCTGAAGCCACACCCACTTAGCTGATTGGCTGTTGACGGCAGATTACAGTGACAAATTCTTCTGAACCCAGACCCAAATCTGATTGGCTGCTGACTGTACGCCTAGATAAATTAATCTGAAGCCACGCCCTCTGATCTGATTGGACACTGCCTACAGATGACATCACACACCTTTGCATCAATGACAAATTCTCCTAAAGCCACACCCCTTGATCTGATTGGACGCTGCCTACAGATGACATCACACACCTTTGCATCAATGACAAATTCTCCTAAAGCCACACCCCTTGATCTGATTAGACGCTGACTGCTTTATGTTAATGAGTTTCGGAAGCAGAAAGCTGTGTTTTGCACAGATGTTAAACGCTTCAGACACTAAATGTGATGTTAAAAAAAGGACATGATCCTGTTTCACTGCTGCCAATTGAAGTCGTGCTCTCATATCTGTTCCTCCCCATTACAGACACAGTGCTTACGGGAAGAGAGAGAGAGAGAGAGAGAGAGAGAGAGAGATTTATGGAAGGATGTGGGGGAGGACGGTTTGTGCATGGCTCATGTGGAAAACAGGAAACCCATAACTCCACTCAGAAGTGCAATTAGACTAAATGTGTTTATACGCTTTACTTGTAAGTACACTGTAACATTATACTGTACACACACTACTTTAGACACCATCGTTTTCACAAACACACTGGCTGAACTTTTGCTCTCACAAACTGCACACTTAAGACTCCAGATACAAATGCACAGAAACACACACTCCCTGTGATGATGGATAGATGTTTCGTTTAAAGCAAAATCTCATTGGGTGAATCTCATGAAAACATTTTACAAGCCCAAAAATATCAGCATTTTTATTTTGCATGAAGAAAATTATATTTAAACGCATTTTAAACCCCTTTTTTAATCTTATTAAATTCTCATTACTGTAAAAAAAATCATTCCTCAAATCTTTTTTGCGTTGAGAACTGGTTTCATGAGATTCACCTCTTAAAAAATACTGTTTTCTTTTATATGCATATGCTGCTAAATATGATGGGTGCGTTAATATTTTTAGTTTTTGTAATTTTTTTTTTAGTATTTTGATCATGTGTTGTAATACTGCTGTAATTAACTCCGCCCACTTATTATCAGCATCAACCAATCGTGTGATGTGCACTCACTGACACATGCATATCTTTGCATGGAACTGGTAGGAGGGACCGATCATAACAGACCAATCATGAATCTTGAAGCTCTACAGGGACCAATCGTAATGCCTTATCACTGAAATCAACCAATGGGGTGTAAGAGACTAGAAGACTCTTTTCAACCCCGACCACGTGAATCAGGACATATCAGAACGTGTTGATTTATTGCAGCTGTCATCATTAGACTGATGTCCACATGAATTGTATGTACATGTTTCGATTTCTGCTTTATGGACACCTCAGCTAAATAAACATCTGCTCCGGATCGGTGTTGCATTTTCAACTTGTGTTTGCTAAATAAAGCTGTACAGAATACAGATGTGTGAGAACCAGCTTGATTTATTCTGTTTTGCATATCCTCAGTCACTATATATATATATATATATATATATATATATATATATATATATATACATACACACACACACACACACACACAATTTCTTTTTTTTTTAATTTTTGGTCAGTATAGGAATTTTGCATTTTCTTTCTTTCACTTATTCACTCATTCTTTTTTTTTTCACTCTTTCTTTCTTTCACTTATTTTTCTTTAACTCTTTCTTTCACCCATTCACTCTTTCACTCATTCACTCACTTCACTCATTCTTTTTTGACTAATTCTTTTTTCACTCTTTCTTTCACTTATTCTTTTTCTTTAACTCATTCACTCTTTCTTTCATTTTCTTTCACTCATTCTTTCTTTCACTCATTCACTCACTTTTTCACTCACTCATTCACTCACTTCACTCTTTCACTCATTCTTTCACTTTTTCACTCATTCACTTTCTTTTTTTACTCATTCACTCATTCTTTTTTGACTATTTTTTCACTTTCTTTCACTCCATCATTCTTTTCCACTCATTTCATCTTTCTTTTACTCATTCACTCATTCTTTCACTTTTTCACTCATTCTTTCTTTCACTCATTCACTCTTTCAGTCATTCTTTCACTCATTCACTCACTTCACTCATTCTTTTTTGACTAATTCTTTTTTCACTCTTTCTTTCACTTATTCTTTTTCTTTAACTCATTCACTCTTTCTTTCATTTTCTTTCACTCATACTTTCTTTCACTCATTCACTCACTTTTTCACTCACTCATTCACTCATTCTTTTTTGACTATTTTTTCACTTTCTTTCACTCCATCATTCTTTTCCACTCATTTCATCTTTCTTTTACTCATTCACTCATTCTTTCACTTTTTCACTCATTCTTTCTTTCACTCATTCACTCTTTCTTTCTCTCATTGTTTATTTCTTTTACTCTTACTCATTCTTTCTTCCTTTCACTCACTCATTCTTTCACTCATTCTTTCTTTCAGTCATTCTTTCTTCCTTTCTTTTACTCTTTCTTTCACTCATTCACTTATTTCTTTTTCACTCATCCATCCTTTCTTTCTTCCTTTCACTCATCATTTCTTTCACTCATTCTTTTTCACTTTCTTCCTTTCTTTTTCACTCATTCTTTCTTTCACTCATTCTTTCATTCACTCATTCTTTCTTTCATTCACTCATTCATTCATTAACTCATTATTTCTTTCATTCACTCATTCTTTCATTCATTCACTCTTTCTTTCTTTCACTCAATCTTTCATTCATTCATTCATTCACTCACTCACTCACTAATTCTTTCTTTTTTCTTTCTTCTCATTCTGCCAAAGGTGGCCATTTTTTGTATACAAAATTGGACTGCAAGAATGATATCAAAGTTGCATGCAATCATTTAAATCATTTGCATCCTTCTTCACGTGTCATTTCTTTCCCAAGTTGTCTGTATAATGTTTAGGCTATATGAGCAGGAATCAATAGTTGTAAGCGCTCCATCTCCAGCCTGTCAGAATACTTTTTTCTTTGTCCGGGATCATAATGGCGTCAGCGAATGCTCTTCTGCTACTGTATTAAAGCCCTGACGCCGCAGGAGAGGCGTTTGCATGGAGGTTTTCTCGAGGACAGGTGCACAGACGTTGAGAAAGGTAAATGCTGAGAAGTTTATCAGGACAATAGAAGTGTGGCTCTTGATGATGGAGTGCTGTGTGTGGAAATGCTGAAGCTGTTCTTATATCTTGCTGACCCGAGGAGGACGCTGCATGAGTTTCACTTCTGCTTAAGCAGCTCAATACTAAAATAATCCAGCTCGCTTTTATATACAACTGTGAGAGTTATTTCTGTGTTTTGTCGTCTCAGCACTATCTGCCCACCTGCGTTGTGTGTGTGAGAGAGAGAGAAGTTTGTTGATGCTCTTTGAGGTCATTTTAGATCTGACACTGATTGATTCACTTTATTATTTTCAGGTTTAAAGTCCCCTGTGGTGGAAATCCAGCTTTTATAAATATTAAGGGTGTGTTATGGTTTTTAATAAAAACAGTGTATATATATATATATATATATATAGCCTACTGTTTTTATTAAAAACCATAACACACCCTTAATATTTGTAAAAGCGTAAAAACACCAAATATATATATATATATATATATATATATATATATATGTGGCCTTCTTTTTTAATATTTAATTGACTTGTTTTATAGTTTCTATTTACTTTACAATTATGCTACATTGGTGCTATACAAATACAGATATTATAGCCTAATTATTTTTATTATAATTTGAATTTGAAAAACATAACAGAAACATAAAAAACCTGCCCCCCCTCCCCCCCTTTTATGAACCAATTATTTTTTTATAGGCTGTTATGTATTTTTTGTTATATTGGTGCAATTTATTTTCCTAGGTGTAAACTATTTTTTTTTTACAAAATTATTTCTGTTTATTGCAATGTGTACTTCTCGTTTCTTTGTTTACTTAAATTTACTTTTTGTTTCTACACCAAATATAATTCGAATTTTAAATGTGTCTCTTTAATAATCCATTCTCAGTCAAAGAAAAAAACACACTACACTCATAATAGCTTGTAAAATCAAACTCAAATGTGAATAATTATTCAGTAAATCGATTAAAAATGAGATATCATTGTTCTATGTTATTTGATATGATCATCTCTGGTACTGATACCAAAAAGATCACATTTTATTTAAAATAAAAGTTTATTTTATCGATTTTAAAGAATTACAAATACAGTCAGGGATCTACATTGAGTAAATAACGACAACGACAGATAAAGAAACAGTTACAAAGTTAAAAGTTAAACACAAATGTGAAAATGCTTACAGAATAGCCTACAACACACTTTGCAGCTTTCTTATTTTCCAAACCCAATATTGTGTTAGGCTATTCTATTGTTCAATTCATGATTTTAAAAGTAAAAACAAAGGCTTGTTTCCTTCAAATTTACATTTATGAATACGAAATCTACCTAAAAGAACTAAGAAGAAGCAGATTAATAAAATGATATTCCTTAGCTATAATAGGATTTATCATGAGAGGAAAATACAGATGAAAGCTGGGCAAGGCTCCGTTAATAAGAGGTGTCACATGACACCTGCTGTGACGTCAGCGCCCGTGTGTCTGAAAGCGGCGGAGCTTGCGGCAGCTCCCGTTAACGGCGCGCGGAACGAGCACCGGTCACACGCACGCTCACGCTCACGCTCCAGCATCAACAAACACCGTCCGCCACACCCGTGATTCCGCCGCCGCCGCCTCACTCAGCACCGGACCGCGCGTGAACTGACTGACAGCTGCTCTCACGTGAGAGTCGCGCCCCCGTGCGCCGCTGTAGCGCGAGCCAGGACCGACGCAGTCTTCAGCATCTTCTTCTTCAGCATCTTCATCCTCCGTGACCGACAGCAGCGCAACGGGAGATGGAGAGCAAAGACAAGAGCGCCGGTGAGCGACTGACGTCATGTGTGTGTATGTGCATGTCAGTAAGTGTGTGTTTGTGTGTGTGTGTAGACTGCGGTACTCAGGTCTGCTGTCCTGACGGGGTCTGGGTGGGGTGTGTGTGCTATGTGTGATGCTTATCAGATGCCAAGCATGTGTGTGTGTGTGATGTAAATGCTTCCAGTGCCAAACATCCTGATGCAGCAGAAATGCCTCTTGCATGGTGTTCGGGTGGTCCACGCATCACATTCATCACAGTCCTCTGCATATGTGTGTGTGTGTGTGAGTGTGATGCATTGACTCCCTATGATGTCCCTATACATGATGAAACACCTGTCTGCATCATCATACGCTGTGTTTTTGTAAGCGTTTGGGTGTGTATGAGCGGCAGAAGCTGTGATTGTAAACATCATGTAGGGGATGTAGTGTATAAGTGTGTGTTCATCAACATTCAGGACGTGTATGTCATCGCGCTCTGACTTTACTGCACCCAAACGCTCAGAAGGAAAATTCCCTTCCAAATGAAAAGGCTTCTATATTGGAATGGACGCTTCCATATGGAACCTTCGACACTTACGGAACCGTTCGAATGCGCCAAACGCTGTTAGAGGTGAACCTGAGGTGCATGAGCTCAGGTCACACGGCCTACGCGACCAAATCCAAAGTAAACAAGTTGAATCCATTTTTTTTTAATAAGCCAGTCATTTTTGAACCGGGAACAAAAGTAGGATTCTCAGCTCAACATGAGGGTCAAGATGTGCCGTAGCATTAAATAACTCAGTATTTACTGCACCTGTGTGTGTGTGTGTGGTTTATGGCCCATATTCAGGTCTAATACATGCATTTGGGTCATCAGTGTCCGTTCAAGTGCGATACATGGAGCTGTTGGTGTGTGAGGTAAACACAGCGGCCCCGAAACCATACACACTCTATAAAACAAAGGTTTTGTAAAACAAATGTGTGTGTATTTATATATATACAAAATAATTATACACAGTGCATCCACATATATTATGTAAACACAGACTTTTATTTTGGATGCGATTAATCGTTTGACAGCCCTAGTTTTTCATCTTGTCTTGCACATAGCAGCGGGATTTAGCATTCAAGCTACACATAACGCCAAAACAGCTCACGTTAGCTACAAGTTATCGCAAGAAAATATTTAAATCAGGCATACTAATGAGGTCCTAAGTTCTCTTCGCCACACACTCTTAGAAGAAAAGGTTCTATATAGAACCTTAAAAGGTTCTATCAGCGCTACGTATTTGGAACCCCTAAAAGGTTCTATACACTCTTAAAAAAAGGGTTCCTCTGGGTAAATATAAATAAAATATATATTTATTCTCAAGTAATATTATATATAAATATAAATATTTGACATATTAATAACACATTTTTCTTAAATATATACATGCATGTGTGGGTATTTATATATACAAATTAATTTTACACACTACACACACATATATTATGTAAACACAAACTTTTATTTTGCTAACGATTAATCGCGATTAATCGTTGCCCAGTTTCGAGCCTATGGAGGAGTGATGCAGCTCTCAGATTTCATCATAAATATCTTAATTTGTGTTGCGGAGATGAACGAAAGTCTTAAGGGGTTGAATAACGTGAGGGAGAGTAATTACATTTTTTGGGGGTGATTGGCTGAACTATCCTTTTAACATTCATGGAAACTCTTAAAAAAGTATGTTTCAGTGATCAGTTCTCAAAATAACCATTTTTAAATTTATTTTTAGTGTGAAGAACGTAATAATAATGTCCCTTATTCCACTATAAGGCCGTGTCCACCAAACTAAATGTATTTTTCATCCATTTTGTTGGGTTAGCTCTGCTGGTTGGTTTCGTTGGACAGAAATACTGTTGCGGCAATTGGTCGGTAAGGTATTAGCCCCGCCCCTCCTCCACTGTGATTGGACGGCTGGGTAAAAGGTGACAGTGATGAGCGCAGTGTTTAATCCAAATTTGAACAGTTTTCAACTCTCGACCTATTTTTCGACCTGTAAAGTAGCTCTCAGGTTTTTTTTCAGTGTGAAAAACAACATTCAGCGCCTCGTTACGCTCATGGCGTTCCAAAAACGCGACACTCCCGTTGAAAACAAGTGAAAACATACGCTAGGCGTGTGTGTGTGTGTGATGGGTAGGTTTATGCTTAGTGTAAGGAGACAGAATATACGGTTTGTACAGTATAAAAACCATTACGTATGTGGAATGTCCCCATTTAGATAGCTAAGTAAACGTGTGTGTGTGTGTGTGTGTGTGTGTGTGTGTAAACTGTCTGATAGTCAGGCGGTTGATGTTCACAATTGATTTTGGCTTCGACTGTCCGACAACAAAGTTAAACACCGTCTCACTCACACACACATCTACTGTCTCTCGGTTTCAGTCGAGGGGGAGTGTCGTCTGACAGATAGTCTGGTCCACAGTGCAGTGTGTGTGTGTGTTTGTGTGTGTGTGTGTGTGTGTGTGTCACAAGAGTTCAGTCGGCTGAGCTGAGCATCACCATTATGATGCATTAAGTAGCAAATATATACCTTTAAACAGTGCTGTTAAATGTTACTCAGATGTGTCTTTCTGTCCACATTTGCTCAGAAGTGTTGTGATGGTTGACATTCATGGCTAAACACAGGTTTTAGATCAGTGTGTGCATGATAACACAGGTGTGTGTGTGTGTTCTGCTGTGCTAATGATTCATTCTAGTACAGGTGAATTCTGGGAAATGGTGGGTCACCTGAGAGCACTTTATTTTCTATCTCTTGGGGATATTTAAAGGTGCAGTGTGTGTGTGTCATTTCTGCACCACTAGCAATCCCGTTTATATGTATATACACAACACTACCCTTCATAAGTTTGATTTGATTATGTTTATTTGATCAAACCTACAAAATCACTCTAATATGATGATCTGATGCTCCAGAAACATTGATTATTATCAATGTTCATTGTTCATATTTCTGTGGAAACTGTGACAGTTTTTTTCCCCAGGATTCTTTGATGAATAGAATGTTCAAAATGGAATCTTTTGTAACACTTTCATCACATTTTGTAACAGACTTTTTTAAACGCTAGTAAGAGATTATTCATTTTAAACAGTTTTTTTTAGAGATATGTGTGTGTTTGTTTGAGATGGTGTGTTTGATCTAACAGCAGGTGGCAGGAGAGAGAGAGAGAGAGAGAGGGTTTATTTACAGACACTTATTATAAAAAAACACTAAATTTTACTATGGCTGTTGTCAAACGATTAATCGTGAATAATAACTTTCAAAATAAAAGTTTTAGGGCTGTCAAATTAATCGCATCCAAAATAAAAGTTTGTGTTTACATAATATATGTGGGTGCACTGTTTATAATTATTTTATATATATAAATACACACACATGCTAGTATATATTTAAGAAATATTTTCATGTACATACTACTATATATAGATTTATATATAATTTATACTATATAAAAATATTAATATTTTATATATAAATATATTTTTTTCTTAAATATACATGCATGTGTGTGTATTTATATATATCCAAAATAATTATACACAGTGCACCCACATATATTATGTAAACACAAACTTTTATTTTGGATGCGATTAATCACGATTAATCATTTGACAGCCCTAAAAAGTTTGTGTTTACATAATATATGTGGGTGCACTGTGTATAATTATTTTGTATATATATATATATATATATATTTATACATATGCATGTTTATTTTAGAAAAAAATATTATTTATATAAAAAAAATATTTATATTTAATATAAATCTTTATACAGTATATACATGCAAATATTTCTTAAATATATACAAGCATGTGTGTGTATTTATATTAGGCCTATATATATATAAAATAATTATACACAGTGCACCCACCCATATACTATGTAAACACAAACTTTTATTTTGGATGTGATTAATCGCGATTAATTGTTTGACAGTCCTAAATATTACATTACACAAGAAAGCATTAAAAAAGTCCTACCTACATATACATAAATAGGTTATTTGCTCACATTAAAATTATGATTCATAACATTCAAGCAAGATAGACAAGCGAAACAAATACAGATGGACACATGTAGAGAGAGAGAGAGAGACTCCATCAGAAAGATCTATCTATCAATCTCTCTTCACATTTCCTCATGTTCTCCATTTTTCTGTGCGATCAAACGTCAGTAATGAAATCATTGATTTGTGTGTGTGGTGTTGTGGCCTCATAACCTTGGTTAGTTGGAAGTGTGTTTGATTTAGGCCTCATATTTGATCTGTCCCTCTCTCTCACACACACACACACAAATACCAGCTCTCAAATGGTGACACGCCGTAAACAAGATTTGTTCACACGACCTCCCCGTGTCACAGAGTTCACGGACGCGGTGACATTTCTCATCAATAACACTTAAACAAACTGCACCAATTCAACATGAGGACATTTATGCATTTACACACACACAGCTCACACAAAAGGGAGGTTTTATTGTATTGTGTGTGTGTGTGTGGTGTGTATACCTGTATTTTAGGGGTGGACGATTTGACGATTTTATATCGTGCTCAATCTTGAAGACATCCACGGTCTACTTTTGAAGCGAATCGCAGAGATCGTGATCTTTTATGTCCTATTGGACATGCTTTATATTAAAAAGAGTTTTCTCTCGCGCATTAAACTGCGAGAGAGACTGATTTCTACATGCATTGTGTGTGAAACACAGACGAGCAAAGTGTGTTTGGGGTTTCAACCGCGCCTAAATACTCAAATATACATGCTGAATATCCGTATTTACAGTGAATAAACAGTTGGTAAAGAAATCAGATGTTTATCATTATATTAGACCCGTGCATTAAATGCAAATCTGCTCTCGACTCTAGCAGCTTTAATAAGAATCAGTGTATTTGTAATTCATACAGTGAAGATAATGCAGTGTTTTAACGTTTAACGACTATTTCGACGACTAAATACTGTGTTTTAAGTTGAGCAAATAGATCACTTCATAGGCTTATGGATATTCTCCATAGTGCATCTAAAAATTGGGAAGATTGTGATTGTTTGTTATAAAACCGTTATATTAAATTTTGGGAAAATTGCCCATATGGTTCAATGATTAACTAGTAAAAAGTTCCATGTTCTAATTGGCTGTGAGTGAGTCACATGCTCTTATTTTCCTCAATTTTATATTCTTTTTAAGCCTTAAAGGGGAGGTATAATGCCCTTTTCACAAGATGTAAAATAAATCTCTGATGTCCCCAGAGTGTGTGTGTGAAGTTTTAGCTCAAAATACCCAACAGATATTTTTATATAGCAATGGATAGATGCACTTTTGTCATGATAGATGCACTTTTATGATGGATAGATGCACTTTTGTCATGATAGATGCACTTTTATAATGGATAGATGCACTTTTATCATGATAGATGCACTTTTATGATGGACAGATGCACTTTTATGATGGACAGATGCACTTTTGTCATGATAGATGCACTTTTATGATGGACAGATGCACTTTTATCATGATAGATGCACTTTTATGATGGATAGATGCACTTTTGTCATGATAGATGCACTTTTATGATGGACAGATGTACTTTTATGATGGATAGATGCACTTTTATCATGATAGATGCACTTTTATGATGGACAGATGCACTTTTATCATGATAGATGCACTTTTATGATGGATAGATGCACTTTTGTCATGATAGATGCACTTTTATCATGATAGATGCACTTTTATGATGGATAGATGCACTTTTGTCAAGATAGATGCACTTTTATGATGGATAGATGCACTTTTGTCAAGATAGATGCACTTTTATGATGGACAGATGCACTTTTGTCAAGATAGATGCACTTTTATGATGGACAGATGCACTTTTATGATGGACAGATGCACTTTTGTCATGATAGATGCACTTTTATGATGGACAGATGCACTTTTATGATGGACAGATGCACTTTTATGATGGACAGATGCACGTTTATCATGATAGATGCACTTTAATGATGGACAGATTAACTTGTATAGACTTCCAAAAAAGTGAGTGAGTTTGTGCTTGTATGAGTGTGTGTGTGTGCTTATCAGTGTGTGTGTGTGTGTGTGTGTGTGCTTGTGTGAGTGCGTACGCTTGTGTATATGAGTGTGTGCTTGTATGAGTGTGTGTGTGTGCTTGTAAGGGTGTGTTCTTGTCTGTGTGTGTGAGTATGTGTATGAGTGTGTGTGTTGTAAAAGAATGCTGAAGCGCAGCACTCTTGAGTCTGTAAACAGTGTTATAAATAGCTCTCTCTCTCAGTAACTCCGCCGGACGCTGAGAATAGACGCCGGCTGCTCTATTGCGCATGCGGAAGAACAGATCCCGCTTTTACGGCCTTTCTTACATTATTAACTAGAAGTGCTTACAGAGTCCCTGTGTGTTGGAGGCGGTGTTATACTGTACAGATGTTAGTTTTTGTTCATATTTCGAATGAAATTTAAATTTTGTTATATTTTTAGTAACTTTATTTTATTCTGGTTGTGTTTATTATTAGATTAGAGTTACATACAGCTTCACATAGTATTTAAAAAAAGTTTCAGTGGTTTTATATAGAACTCTAGGGTTCTCGACTCAATTCCAAAGAATCCTTTATTCAAAAGAAGTTCTATACCAGGAGAAATGTCTATATTTTCAATGGATTATTTAATTTTTTTCTGGTGATAA
This sequence comes from Cyprinella venusta, assembly GCA_038021265.1. Taxonomy (NCBI): domain Eukaryota; kingdom Metazoa; phylum Chordata; class Actinopteri; order Cypriniformes; family Leuciscidae; genus Cyprinella; species Cyprinella venusta. The sequence continues at coordinate 2,014,630 of CM075881.1, forward strand.
ATTGTTTATGAGTTAATTATAGTTAGTAAATTAAATGAAAACAAAATGAATTAAAAGTAAATTTTGATGGAACTCCTAAAGCTTCTATATTTGACGGAATCCTTGAAGATTCTATTTAGAACCTTTTCTTCGAACAGTGATACAGTATATAGTGCAAAGTGTGCAGTAAGCAGTGCATTCTGAACCACACACACACACACACACAGACACACTCTCACTCTCTCACACACACACCTCATTTTAGAAATATTACAAACAGACACACCCCTTTTAACACACACACACACACACACACTCTCTCTCTCGCACACACACACACACACACACACATACTTTCTCTCACACACACACTCACTTACACACTCTCTCTCTCTCTCTCTCTCTCTCACACACACACACACACACCTCATTTTAGCCATATTACAGACAGACACACCCCTTCTAACACTCACACACACATTTGCACAGGCAAATATCCGGGGTGCGCAGACAGTCCCTCATTGGATGACAGTGTTTTACATACAGAGACGCAGACACACACGACTGAAACACACTTCTATAGATCAGACACACACACACACACACTTCCAGGTCTGACGGATTCACACACTCATGACGCGTTACTGCAGTCTGATCCGCCGGCTGCTGTCTCGTGGCAGTAAAGGAGAGGATGAGGAGGAGGAAGAGGGACCGATGAAGGCCGTCAGCGCTGAACCTGGTAATCCGGCGTTACTCACAGTCTCAGGACTCGCTCATCCTGCTCACTCTTCATTTAAATGTTTCGTTTTCTAACTTTACCTGCGTCTGAACATCACTTCCTGTCTGATGTTCCTCTCAGAAACACACAAGCAGCAGAGACGCATTATTAAACAGATCTAAAGTGGCATTAAAGACATTTAGAATGTTACAAAAGATTCTATTTCTAATGAATGCTGTTCTTTTAGAACTTTCTATTCATCAAAGAATCCTGACAGTTTACACTGTTTTAAACACTGATAATAATCATAAATGTGTCTGATCATCATATTAGAGTGATTTATATTCACATAGAAAACAGTCCTTTCTCAATTATAATAATATTTCACTGTATTTTTGAGTGATAACTGCAGCGCTGGTGACAGACACTAGTGTTCATCACGTTACGGGTGTTTAGTGTGTTTCAGACGTGAGTGCTGTTTCATGTTGTTGTTAATAATGAATAGTTGCTGAAGTAATTAGTAACTCGTTGGTGACTGG